>OZ010787.1:396250435-396600435 GCA_963932465.1 Maratus speciosus
TCCATTAGCTGCCAGTCTACCCTATTCAAAATAATTTTTGTTTTCTTTATACGATCATTGGAAGTGTAGTTAAGGCTGTTTGTGTTTTAGCTCTTACACCAAAAATGTGTTTTTATGAAACCGGGAGTTGTTTTTCATGAGACTTCACTGCAAATAGATGCGTCTTTAATTTAGACACATAGGTGGCTGAAAAAGAATTTTAGACACTTAAGTGTCTTAATCTGAAAATTAAGGCATTGTACAGGGTTCGTACGGGTACCGTTATTTTCAAGGCCTACTATCAGTATTTTTTTTACAGAAAAATAAATCTAGTTTAAACGGGCGAAATTTCGCCTTATTTAAGGAGATATTTTCCATAAGAAGATACTGGTACCGAAGAATTGCTTATTCTGGAAATTCAAGGACCCGTACGAACCCTGTTGTAGATGTCTTACTTTATGATACATAAGTGTCTTACTATGATCATGCTGCTAACGAACTGAGAAAAGTGTCTAAAATATCAGCAAACATCTTATTTTAAAACACTTCATTGCTTTAAACGCGTCTTAATTTAAGACGTTTTGATTCTTCCGACGCAATAATCATCAGGGGGCACTCTCAATTGCACATGCGTTTTAGATGTCTTTCGTTCGAAGTTGGTATACGTTGTAATTCAAACTGAAAGTTCGTTTTTATGCACGCGTGCATTTTAATTCGTTTTTTGCGGAATGTGAAGTTCTGTGATTTTAATTCGTATTAACTTGGTTTATTTATTTATTCAATACATACATCTGACGTGTATGCTCGACATCAAATGTCTCGTATAAGCTGTCGTCGGTATAAGGACGGGATAGACACAGAAGTAGATAACACTTGAAGATTACACACCCGGGAACAGTGCAAAGCGTGTGCAATGGACTTGGTGTTAATTTGTATTAATTTATATCAATAATATTGTGTTATTCGTATTCGTACTGACAAAGCTGGCAAAAAAAAAGAAACTTTTGTCTGGCGGGTTATGTTTTGAGGATGAAACATTTCATTCTTTAAATATGGCTAGTCGGATATATTATGGGATTTCCTTTTAAAATTATGCAAATCTTTCTCCCTCACTGTGGTAGTTTTTAAACTTTCAAATCGAGGAATTTTTCTTGCGATTGAAGTAAGTGTCATAATTTCTTTATAGTACTAAAATTAGTTTCTTTTATGATTTTATTTATTGTACTAAACAAAATTTGCATGAAATTCAATTAGTTTTGAATCTGTTTGCAAAAAAGAAACACTAATTCTAGAAGTATACATTTTTAAACTTATGACGTTGTCTTTTATTACAAATTATGTATTCTAAATTATCATCTTTTTTTCCAAATTTAAAGTAATAATATCACTAAAAGACAGACATTTTAAGTTACGTTCATTCTCTTTTTTTATTCAATGGCAGTTCTTTGTTTCAATGGCTAATTCTTATCTCGCACTAAACGACCAGTCGACCAGAAGGAAATAAGGGGAAAAAAATGCTTTGAAAGATCTCCAAATGCTTTCTTACTTCCTTGTTAGGGATTACAATACTGGGATCCCGTATCCGATCTCGGGATCCCGCTTTAATTTTAATCCCGAAAATCCCGGGATTTTCGGGGTTCTTTTTTTTTTAACGGAACAATATTCAGCTGAAATTAAAATATTTATAGACTTTTGCTTTTGGAAAAAAATCAATTGATTTTTATGAAATTTATATATCATTGAAAAAGAATATATATCTCAAGTATTTTTTACATATATTTCTAAAGCTATTAAATCTTTTAACGTGGAAATCTTTTGACTTGGAAACAGATGTAACCATCACAGCTATTAGTCAGGAAAAATGAAATCATTTGTTTATTTTGATTTCGCTGCGTGTGTAGAAAATATCTTTCACTTCGAAAGTCATTTTTCAATTAGAATTTACTGATAAGTGTCGCATTTGTGTATCATGGTCATTATTATGTGCTAACTTCTTTTTTTGCGGCTTTATACTTAGAAACAGCGAAATATTCAAACTAATCTTTTTTTTTTTTTTTCCTCTCTCTCGTGGTATGTAATAACTTTTTATGTTATGCAACGTTTTCGAATTTTAACAACTATCTCTATTTAGAAATTTAAACTGTACATCTATGAAATTTTTTATTGTTGCATGCATGTGTGTTAAGTTCTTTTATTTAAAGAAAAAAAAGCTTCATGTCAGGGAAAATCTTACGTTTGCAATAAACTAGAATTGTAACATTTAGTTACGTGGTTTTGAGAATAATTTAATTTTAATTAGTGACATTAATTATTTTTTAATATTGTAAATATTAAGCCGTTCAAAAACATGTTTAACAGGAAATAAAAGAATTTATCTAGAAGGTGAAGCATTGTCAGGTTACATTGTCAAACATCGACGGCAAGTTTATTTTAATTTTCAATTGTAGTAATTTATCCTATACTTTTTTATTATTAATTAAAGTAATAAAATTTTAACTTGGTATATTTTATACGTAAGTTAGACTGTATTTTTGCTTTAATTATGTTCTCTATAAAAGTATGACATTTAGTTATTGTAAAAATTGTTGATATTAGATAAATTCTAATTTTCGTAATTCCGGGATTGAATCTAATGAATCCCGAAATCCCGGGATTGGAAATTAGTCTTGGGATTATAATCCCCATTCCTAGCATAAAGTCGCAGATTGAAAAAAACATAATGTACATGAGACTCATCTATTACGTACTCGAGTAATTTTAAAACTACCAGTAAAAATATACATATGTATTTGATTTGTTATCACCTCTAATATGGATTTTAGGTAGCTTTCTTTACAAAAAAAGCTACCTATTGCAGCCATTCGGAGGAAAGCGATTTCAAAAAATTTTGGTATATTTTCATCGATCATGACCCCCAGACCCCGAAACCACCCTCCGTTCAAAATTGATATATATATATATATATATCTGACATATGTCACACTGTAACTCCCGTAATTATGAACCGATTTCGATGTAATTCGGTGTGTACATAGTACATACCAATGTCTCGACCGAGTTCGTTGGCCAGCTTCATCCGCCGTTTTGTTTCAAAATGGCAGCCATTTAAAATTTTTAAAAAAATTTAAAACTTGAAATGTGGTACCAAAAAATTAAAAATGGAAAAATATTTTTTTCTTATGTATTTGACCTTTATACAAAGATTCTGGAGCAGTTTTTGGTTTGTATATATCTTAAAAAATGGCTGAGTTATAGCATTTTGAATTTCTAGCGTGGCTGACATTTTGAAACGTCCTGAATTTTGTCACGCGATAAAAGGCGTATTTATGAACCGATTTGGATGTAATTCGGTGTGTACATAGTACATACCAATCTCTCGACCGAGTTCGTTGGCCAGCTTCATTCGCCATCTTGTTTAAAAATGGCGGCCATTTAAATTTTTAAGAAAAATTTAAATTTGAAATGTGGTACCAAAAATTGAAAATTGAAAAAATATTTTCTTCTTATGTGTTTGATCTTGATAAAAAGATTCGGGAGCAGTTTTTGTTTCGTCTATATCTTAAAAAATGGCTGAGTTATAGCATTTTGAATTTCTAGCGTGGCTGACATTTTGAAACGTCCTGATTTTTGTCACGTAATAACAGGCGTATTTATGAACCGACTGGATGTACCTTGGTGTGTACATAGTACATACAAATATCTCGACCGAGTTCGTTGGCCAGCTTCATCCGCCATCTTTTTTCAAAATGGCGGCCATTTAAAAAAATTAAAAAATAAAAAAATTTAAATGAGATACCAAAAAATTGGAAAATGAAAAAGATTTTTTTTTGTATGTGTTTGACCTTAATACAAAGATTCCGGAACAGTTTTTCTTTCGTCTATATCTAAAAAAAAATGGCTGAGTAATAGCATTTTGAATTTCTCTTGTGGCTGACATTTTAAAACGACCTGATTTTTGTCACGCGATAACACACGTATTTATGAACCTATTTGGATGTAACTTGGACTTACAGACCAATGTCTCGACCGAGTTCGTTGGCCAGCTTCATTCGCCATCTTGTTTCAAAAGGGTTGCCATTTAAAAAAAATTAAATTTAAAATTCAAAATGAGGTATTAAAAAATTAGAAAATGAAAAAGATTTTTTTTATGTGTTTGGCCTTGATACAAAGATTCCGGAGCAGTTTTTGTTTCTGAAAATTTGTTCTTTTGTTGATATCTTAAAAAATGGTTGATTTATAGCACTTTGAATTTCTAGCATGGCTAACATTTTGAAACGATCTTGTATTTGTCACGCGATAACACACGTATTCGCCTATTTCGATGTAAGAAGGCATGTGGATAGTATACATCAACACCTCGACCAAGTTCGCTGGCCAGATTCATCAGTCATCTTGTTTCAAAATGGCGGCCATTAAATTAAAAAATATATATATATTTAAAGTGAGGTGCAAAAAAATTAGAAATTGAAAAAGGTTTCTTTCTTAAGTATTTGATCTTGATATAAAGATTCAGGAGCATTTTTTGTTTGTCTTTACCTTAAAAAATGGCTCAGATATAGCAGTTTCAATTTCTATTGTGGGTGACATTTTGAAAAATCTGATTTTTTGCATGCGACAGTACTCGTATATATCAACCGATTCAGATGTGAGTGAGCATATGCACAATGACTAAGGTTTAGACCAAGTTCACTGGTTAGCCTCTTCCACCATGTTGTCTTAAAATGACAGGCACTTTAAGAAATTGTCGAATTTGGCAGCCAAATATAAGTTACTTTAAAGAAAAGCAGCTTGGATAAAGCTGACTAATTTTGCGAAATTCTCATTCATTATATTGATAAAAATTAGTATTGAATCTCCTATATTCGGTTTCCACTAAATTGAGCTTCGTGTGTTTGCATGATATAAGTTGGCTTTTTTAAAATAAGGATTATGAAAGCTACCTCTTCCTCCCGGCACTGGCCGGAAGGACTTTTTTTGATTATTTTTAATAAAAAAAATTAATTGAAAATTTTAATGTAAAAAAGTAAAAAGCTATGACTAGATTTTGCACTTAAAATTGTGGTTTTTATACCTTTATGCACTTATCCGAAAAATACAAAAATGACAATTAGATGTTAAGATATATATTTAAGACAAAATAAGTTTAGAAACTGTAAGTTATTTTTCCTTCATGTTAATAATAAAGAATATTTATTTATTTTTATTGATAGTTGAATAGCTTTTGTGATTACCCTCTGGTCTACATGAAAACTTGCCCATGTGGAAATAAAAAAAAATTTTTTTAGTCTAATTTTTAAATGATAAAGATTTTCATTTTTTTCGGGGAGGAGGGGTGATTTTGTATGAAATTTTCGTAAAGCTTATCTAAATCTTGCACTGCAGCTAAAATCTTAAATCTTGCACTGATTATAATGAAAGTTTTGAACTTTTAAAGTAGGATAAGATTAAAAACGCAAAATCTAATTAACAAAATACCGAAGTAATTTTTTTCTCAACATTAAAGTAGGATATTTATTTTTTTTATTCATAGTTAAATATCTGTTGTGATTATCATCTAATATATGCGTAAAATTGCCTATGTGGCAATATAATTTTTAAAAAAATCTAATTTTTAAATTATATGAAGTAGAGTAGGACAAGATTATAAGAAATATATATATTTATCCATGTACCTTAAAAACCCTTAATAGCCGCGGAATTTGCCCGATAATTGGAGATGTCTTCTTTTGTGGAGTAAAAATATACAAATATGTATGTCTTGCGGATTAAAAAGTTATTCGCTAAATACAGGTTTCCGCTATTCGGGAATGTCCATTAACCTCCACAACAGATACTCCCGAATACCGGACATCCCAATTTAGATAACCATAATGCAGGGTTGCATTTTTTGCAAAAGAACTTCTTGATTAAAGCATGGGCATACTGGGCCGTGCCCCATCCCCCTAAGATTTTAGTGCCCCCAAATTTGATGTGCAATATTTGTAAAGATTATATTTTAAAACTGCTCCAAAATTGTACTGATTATAATCAATATTTTGAACTTTTAAAGTAAAATAAGATTAAAAACAAAACAAATAAAAAAATCTAATATTTAGATAAATATTTTTTGTTTTTAGTTTTGTTCTGCTCCCGAAGTTCAAAATATTGATTATAATCAGTACAATGTCGTAAAAGATTTAAATTATCAGATTAACGAAAATTGCATACCAAAATTGGGAACACACACACACACACACACACAAAAAAAAAAAAAAAAAAAAAAAAAAAAAAAATCAGGCTGTATGGGGGTGGAGGGGGTAGGACCACAGCCAATACTTGTCCAGGATTCAACGTGGTGAAACATGGCTACGTATGATGCTTACAAAGAATGGATGCAATGAAGACGTTTGAAGTGTTTGAAATTCAGACGCAAAATGTGTCTGAAAAATTTAAGACATTTTAAAATGTCTGAAAATTGAACACTCCGTTTGAAGACACTTAAGTGTCTGAATTTCAGACATTTTAATTTACAGTGTTAAGAAAGAAAAGAATTCTGATATGGAGGTTAAAGAAGATACAACAGAAAAACATATATAGTTTTAAGAATTTGGAGTTAATATTTTCAATATATTTTTAGATATTAAAACTTTAAATTATTTTCTTTTAAACTTGAGATTAAACTCCCAATTGGCGAATATGTTTTAACCACTTTTCAAAACTATGCAGGTTTCGTAAAAATCAGCCGACGGATTATGTATTCAATCCACTTTTAAACACATTTTTGAGCAAGTCTATACGGAAAATTACCATGGAAATGTGACAGCGTATAAGAGATAAAAATTGTGGCGATGTAATCAAGTATTAGTAGCGCAGAGGTAACGTCTTCTATGTCAAAACGGGAGCTCCAGCGTCCGCATCCAATCAATGCCATTATGTCGGAAATTTATAAAATTATCCTGTTTTTTCTGGAGAGCTACCGCTACCAGTGTTCGGAAAGTCGAATGGAGTTACTCCAGATATTTTGTGATCAATAATTTCAGATATAAAATGTTAATTACCAATATATATTCCTGTTTGTGATAAAAATTCAAGCGCTTCTTTCATTCTAAATCTCAGTAAAGTACTAAAAAAAGAAACATCATGTCTGCTCCATCTTTCAGAAAAGAGATAATTTTCGTAGTTAATTTCTTTTGTGATTGAAATTGTGTCTCTGGATGAGCTTTTGCTATTAGGAAATTGCTGAGAAAAAATCGAAATCGATCATGGAGATGTGTGCCAACGTAACATGAAGGGAAAATTGCACGTTGAATAAAGAAGCATTCTGAAATGCTCTCTTATAATTAGATAGAAAAGAAAGAAAATGTTCAGCATTCCTGCAAAAAACAGAACTTTTGTTGCAGAGTTCATGAACTTGGAGAGAGAACTTAACAAAGCACTCTCGTCATTAAAAGATAGTAATATTGTCAGTATGATTTGTAAAAACAAACTTTTATTCGAGAGGGGGGAGGGGGGATCTAGATATTGCTTCCGGAATATAACAGCTGTTGTAGAACAAGTTATGAAAAATTTTATCAAAGGTGTTTTGCTTAGATTTTGTACTTTGGAATTTTATGAAAACATATTCAATAAAAACCTGATATATCTCCTCATGCAAAATAAATACCTGGAAATTATATAGTTCCCTTTTTCTTGCTCTTTACCAAAAGAAATGTTTTTCATATATCATGCAATTTCGCGAAAAAAAAAAAAAAAAAAAAAAAAAAAATGTTATTGAATTACATTTAAAAAGATGCTTTCATATTTTCTCCAAAAATTAATTGCGCTACTTATAAAACTTATTCTAAATGCCAGTGCAATAGTATTTGGGAGAATGGAAATGCGTATAAACTCTGAACAATTCACGTTTGGAGTTTTATAAATTAAGTGGGTTTTTTTTTTGGGGGGGGGGGGTCGGACAAAACAATACAAAACTTTTCCCTTCTTCTTTTTTAATACTTTCCGACATATTTGAAAAGTTTTTATAACTTTGGTTTGTTTTTCTGTCGTTTTCCGGTCTGTCTGTCCGTGCTGTAACTCATGTATGTATACTCGGATTGACATGTAATTTATATATATAATTGATATCAGGTATGATATGTTTGGTATCAAATATGAAGTGTGTAGCGTTTATGGTTCATTTGCAGGTTCACTTCGAAGAAATCCGTTACATTATGGTCTATGGAGAAAAAATCATTTGCTAAAATAAAAAGAGCATAGCATTTATCATTCACTTACAGGGAAACACAAAATAATTCTGTTCGGTGTCTATGAGCGATGATTGCTACACAAGTGGATTTTCAGTTCTGGCATGCGTTTTCAAATTTCACTAATGTTTCGCATATTACTCGGTGTGAATAAATTCTGTAGAGCATGAACAGGGCTGTACAATAGAATTCAGGGACATTCCCTTTTATTGACGTAAATTACTGTAGGGGAGATTACAACTGTGTTATGTCTTTCGTAACTGAATTAAATTTTAGCATGATATGTAAATATATACAGGGTGTCCAAAATCATTGACTTCGGCTATTATTTCTTGAATATATGGATCATATACATATATTATAAATTACAAAGTTACGTAAAAAAGGTACAGAATTTTATGAAATCGATTAAAATTTTCAGGAGATTAAATTTGAAGAAATAAAAAATTTAAATTATCTTTTGTTTTATTTGCAAATTCACAAAACTATTCTTTCTGAAAAATACCTTAACATTTTACATGATGAATTACAGAAGAAATCTTGGAAGTGACATAGTCAATGAACATTAAAACAGCTTAGAAATGCTTGCATGTGCATTGGCATGGATGGAAAACATTTTGAACAATCTTTCTAATCTTTGCCTAAAGTTATTATTTCTACACAGTATAGATACTTTGTACCAATAAATAGCCCAATTATTATTTCTTTATTGTTTTCTTTCGTAATTCGTGTATAACCCCTGAAACGCGATCATCTGACATAATTTTTCCCCTTTGGGAATTCGTATCCAGGCATCGAAAGTGTTTTAAGTCAGCATTTATGTATTTTTATTTCTCTGCGACTTTTAGATATCTTTCATTACAAAAAGCTACCTGAGTTTTAGGTAACTTTCATTACAAAAACCTACCTATTGTAGCCGTTCGGAGGAAAGCGATTCCGAAAAATTTTGGTATATGTTCACCGATCATGAATCCCAGATCCCGAAACCACCCTCCGTTCAAATGTTTTTATATATATATTATGTACCTGATCTTTGTCACACTGTAACTCTCGTATTTATGAACGGATTTGGATGTAACTTGGTGTGTACATAGTACATACCAATGTCTAGACAGAGTTCGTTGGCCAGCTTCATACGTCATCTTCTTTTAATATGAAATTCCATTTAAAAAAAAACTTAAAAGTTTAAAATTTAAAATAAGGTACGAAAAAATTAGAAACTGAAAAACATCTTTTCTTATGTGTTTGACTTGATACAAAGATTCTGGAGCATTTTTTTTTTGTTTCGTCTATGTCTTAAAAAGTCCTTCCGGCCAGTGCCGGGAGGAAGAGGTATCTTTCATATTCCTTATTTTTAAAAAGCAAACTTATATTATTCAAACACACGAAGCTCAATTTAGTGGAAACCGATTATAGGAGATTCAATACTAAATTTTATCAATACTAAATCATTATGAATGAGAATTTCTCGAAATTAGTCAGCTTTATCCAAGCTGCTTTCATTTAAAGTATACTTGGTTGCCAAATTCGGCTATATCTTGAAGTTCCTGCCATTTTAAGACAACACGGTGGATGAGGCTAACGAGTGAACTTGGTCGAGACCGTAGTAATTCCTGTGCAGATGCTCACTCACATCGGAATCGGTTGATATATACAAGTGCTGTAGCAGGCAAAAAATCAGATATTTCAAAATGTCACCCACATTAAAAATTGAAACTGCTATATCTGAGCCATTTTTTAAGATAAAGACAAAACAAAAAATGCTCCGAGATCCCTATATCATGGTCAAATACTTATGAAAGAAACCTTTTTCAATCTCTAATCTTTTGCACCTTACTTTAAATATAACTTTTTATTTAATTTAATAGCCTCCATTTTGAAACAAGATGGCTGATGAAGCTGGCCAGCGAACCTGGTCGAGACATTACGATATACTATCCACATGCCTTCTTACATCGAAATAGGTTAATAAATACGCGTGTTATCACGTGACAAATATCAGATGTTTCAAAATGTCAGCCATGCTAGAAATTCAAAGTCCTATAATTCACCCATTTTCTAAGATATATACGAAACAAAAACTTCTCCGGAATCTTTGCATCAAGGTCAAACACATAAAAAAAATCTTTTTCATTTTTCAATTTTTTGATAACTCATTTTAAATTTAAAATTTATTTTTTTTTAAATGGCAGCCCTTTTGAAACAAGTTGGCGAATGAAGCTGGCCAACGAACTCGGTCGAGACATTGGTATGTACTATGCACACACCAAGTTACATCCAAATCGGTTAATAAATACGTTTGTTATCGCTTGACAAAAATCAGGTCGTTTCAAAATGTCAGCCACAATAGAAATTCAAAATGCTATAATTCAGCCATTGTTTTAGATATAGACGAAACAAATCTGTTTCGGAATCTTTGTATTAAGGTCAAACACATACAAGTAAAAATCTTTTTCATTTTCCAATTTTTTGGTACCTCATTTTAAATTTTATATTATTTTTTTTTTAAATGGCCGCCATTTTGAAATAAGGTGGCGGATGAAGCTGGCGAACGAACTCGGTCGAGACATTGGAACACCAAGTATTGTATACATCAAGGTACATCCAAATCGGTTCATAAATACGCCTGTTATCGCGTGACAAAAAAATCAGGTCGTTTCAAAATGTCAGCCACAATAGAAATTCAAAATGCTATAATTCAGCCATTGTTTTAGATATAGACGAAACAAAAACTGTTTCGGAATCTTTGTATTAAGGTCAAACACATACAAGTAAAAATCTTTTTCATTTTCCAATTTTTTGGTACCTCATTTTAAATTTTATATTATTTTTTTTTTAAATGGCCGCCATTTTGAAATAAGGTGGCGGATGAAGCTGGCGAACGAACTCGGTCGAGACATTGGAACACCAAGTATTGTATACATCAAGGTACATCCAAATCGGTTCATAAATACGCCTGTTATCGCGTGACAAAAAAATCAGGTCGTTTCAAAATGTCAGCCAAGCTAGAAATTCAAAGTGATATTACTCAGCCATTTTTTAAGATATGGACGAAACAAAAACTGCTCCGGAATCTTTGTATCAACGTCAAACACATAAGAAAAAAATATTTTTCAATTTTTTATTTTTTGGTACCACATTTCAAATTTTAAGTTTTTTAAAAATATTTAAATAGCCGCCATTTTGAAACAAGATGGCGGATGAAGCTGGCTAACGAACTCGGTCGAGATATTGTTACGTATTATGTATACACCAAGGTACATACAAATCGATTTAGAAATACGCCTGTTATCGCGTGACAAAAATCAGGTCGTTTCAAAATGTCAGCCAAGTTAGAAATTCAAAGTGCTATAACTCAGCCATTTTTTAAGATATAGACGACAACCTCAGAAACAAAAAATGCTCCGGAATCTTTGTATCAAGGTCAAACACATAGGAAAAAATATTTTTCAATTTTCAATTTTTTGGTACCACATTTCAAATTTTGATTAAAAAAAAAAAATAAATGACTGCCATTTTGAAACAAGATGGCGGATGAAGCTGGCCAACGAACTCGGTCGAGGCATTGGTATGCACTATGTATACACGAAGTTACATCCAAATCGGTTCATAAATACGAGATTTACAGTGTGACAAAGATTATATATATATATATATATATATAGTTGTATATTATAGGTTTGTGGTATCCATTTTTATTGTCATTTCATTCACAATATTGCGGTTTTTGATGATGGTCGGTAATGTTTAATTAATGGTTATATATATATATATATATATATATATATAACAACTTTTGAACGGAGTTTGGTTTCGGGGTCTGGGGGCCATGATCGATGAAAATATACCAAATTTTTTTGAAATCGCTTTCCTCCGAACGGCTGCAATAGGTAGCTTTTTGTAATGAAAGCTACCTAAAATGGCTGAGTTATAGCATTTCGAATTTCTTGTGTGGCTGACATTTTGAAACGATATGATTTTCGTAACGCGATAACACGCATATTTATGAACCGATTTGGATGTAACTTGGTGTGTACCTAGTACATACCAATATCTCGGCCGAGTTCGTTGGCCAACTTCATTGGCCATCTTATTTCAAAATGGCGGCCATTAAATTTTTTTTTTTTTAATTTAAAATTTACAATGAGGTACAAAAAATTATAAATTGAAAAATATTTTTTTTGCTTGTGTTTGACCTTGATACAAAGATTCCGAAGCATCTTTTGTTTCGTCTATATCTTAAAAAATGGCTGAGTTATAGCCCTTTGAATTTCTATCATGGATGATATTTTGAAATGATCCGATATTTGTCTTGCGATAACACGCGTATTTATTAACCGATTTGGATGTGACATGGCATGTGCATAATATATACCAATGTCTCGACCAAGTTCGTTGGCCAGCTTCATCCGCCATCGTGTTTCAAAATGTCGGCCATTAAAATTAAAAAAAAATAATAATTAAAAAAATTTACAAAAAAATTAGAAATTGAAAAAGGTTTCTTTCTTAAGTGTTTGACCTTGATTCAAGGATTCCGGAGCATTTTTGGTTTTGTCTTTATCTGAAAGAATGGCTGGGATACAGCAGTTTTAATTTCTAATGTCGGTGACATTTTGAAATATGTGATTTTTTGCCTGCGACAGCACTCGTATATATCAACCGATTCCGATGTGAATGACCATGTGCACAGGAATTACTATGGTCTCGAGAAAGTTCATTGGTTAGCTTCACCCATCATGTGGTTTTAAAATGAGGGACACTTCAAGATATCGCCGAATTTGGCGACCAAATATAAATTACTTTAAATAAAACCAGCTTGGATAAAGCTGACTAATTTCGAGAAATTTTCATTCATATTCAGTATTGACAATAATTACTAGTCAACTCCCTCTAATCAGCACAGCTTGGGACCAAAGGTTGTGCAGATTGTAGAATTTTGCTTATTATAGGTCATTACTCTGTTTACATTTTTTTCTCTTGTAAATTAATTATTAATGCATAAATTAATTGGTAAAAAAGAAATATATTGTATCCCATTGGGTTATTTAATTGAAAAAAGCATTTCACTTGAGGAAAAATTATTAAAATTTTTCTTTAACAATATCTTTTGTGTGTTTTTATAATTATCAAACATAGTATATCAATTGTGTTTGTTTTTGAGAACATTTGACTTTCGGACTAGTAGTTTTTCTTACAGTCTATGTAAAGTTATTATTTCTTGTTCTGAAACAAAACTCTGTTTTCGAAGAAAATCCAGATATTTATAACCGATTACTACACCCTGGTCAAGAGTTAATTTTTCACATTAATCATCAGACTGTGTCAGAATAATCTCATTTCAGTAGAGTTTAACAGAGTAGTACTAATAATGTCAACATCTGTGAAATTTTGTGTATCTGGAGCTTCATCTTGGGAGAAAATCCATTCAATTATATTTTCTGATCCACCATGACAAAAAAGTAATAAAAACTACAAGAAAAAAAAAATTAATAACTCAGAAACAAATTGAGATACAGCTTTCAAACAAATTGCATTTAAAAGTACATTTTTTTCTCTATACGACGGTGTAAAAAGTAATATTGTGGGATGTTTAGAAGTTTAAGAATGAAATTTCATTTAAAATTGTGACGATGGAAAAGCCTTTTCCCGAACAGCCAATGAAATGCTTGGATAATACGTAAGTTTCAGGAAATCTTGCAATTTTTACGTGTAATAACACTATTAATGTTTAATTCATGGCGTACGTAATGTATGATCAACTCCGTGCGATTTTTTTATGTCTTAAATTTTAGTCTTTGAAAAAATCATTTTCCAAATGGTCGTTGTAATTTGTTAAATTGCTTTTTTTTTTTTTTTTTTTTTTTTTTTTGAAAAATAAAGTTTTACTTTATTGAAATGCAAAAATTCAGGGGGAAGGGGGGGGACTGAATACTAATCGTCCTTCAAATTGACGCCGTTTTGAAATGCTCTCGCAAAGTTAATGGTAATCAAATTTTCAATGTTTATATCTGAAACAGTGTGCGGATTATATAGTTGCGGATTAGAGGGAGTTGACTCTATTGAATATTCTATAATTGGGTTCCACTAATTTGAGCTTCTTGTGTTTGAAGAATATAAGATTTTTTTTAAAAGTAAGGAATATGAAAGCTACCTCTTCCACCCGGCACTGACCGGAAGGACCTCTTATGATAAAATGCTGAAACTTTGTACTTGACCTTATTAGTGTATGTGAACCATTTTACTCATTGGGAAATATTTTGTTCGGAATCTTTATAAAACTTTTAATGTTGCACATCTTCAAATTTAATGCCCTGAAAATTTTAATCGAATTCATAAAATTTTGTACCCCCTTTTTAGATAAATTTGTTAGTTTATAATATAAATTAATATAATTAAATTAATATAAAATTATATTAAATAATTAAAATTAATATTAAATTAAATATTAATGTTATTATATAATATATATACATATAATAATATATATAATAATATATATAATAATAATATATATAATATATATAATATAAATAATATATCTATCCTACATATACAAAATCCCAATGAAACGGATATTATGAAACGGCTGAATTGAAACGAATTTATGTAACGATTCTATGAAACGACTGAATTGAAGCGAATTTATGTAACGATTCTGGCTAATTTCATGAAAACGTGTCATATCTGTCACATACTACGATTTTTGGCTACCAGTATTTTAGAACGGAAAAATGTGACTTATTTTTTCGGAGATATCTCATCAATTCAATAACGTGAAGCAAACTTTTGGAAAATAACGGTGGGCAACAAGCATAGCGATTTTCAGTTGTGTGACAGACATGACAAGTTTTCATGGAATTAGCCTTCTATGAAACGACTGATTAAACAACTGATTATGTTTCACGGCGATTTCTCCTAAAATACGGAATACTTTGCGATGAAATTAACACCAAAAATCCGTTTTGATCCGAGGATCTCAAAACTGGTATTATAATTTTTAAATTTGAATTAGTTTTCGAAATATTAATTTTTTTCTAATTTTATATACTTTTCTCTAATGATGGCAACTCAAATTTTAATCATAACAGATATTTTTTTTTTGATAGTTTAGAAAAGGTTACTATTTTAAACTAATTTGACGACCAGTTTTGCCTCCCTTAAACGTATGCTAAGAAATGTATCATGTTACTTTTATTCATAATTCAATTTGTATTTCATTATCATTTTATTTAATACAAACTGAACCATTCAAAATAAATGGTATTCTTTTTTTTTTTTTTTCTTAACGAAAAGAAAAGAAAAATATTTGGCACAGATGTCATATACGCACCGGGGTACCTAATTGGCACCAAATGGCATTATTTTGGTTGACATGGTAACCCGGCTATTGTTGTTTATTTAATAATAAATGTTTATTTACTTTATTTTCTTTTTTAAAATTACATAAATTGTTTTGTTCTATAGTTAATTATGTTTTTGGTTATTTTCTTTTAAAAATAATAGAAAATAATTAAAAAATACGTTTCTACTTAGTTATTCCATCGACCCATTTCGCCAAATTATATAAATCGCCAAATTATACAAATGAACATAATTTTTATTTTAAAGAACGAAAGAACAAATAAAATACTATAACATTAACAAATATACAAATAAAACGTCGAAATAAAAATCAATTGACGTACAGGCGTGTAACTTGCTTAAAGTCAAGTGAATGTAACATTTACGATCAACCATTATTGGCATTTAATCTTATAGTTTGGTGATAAATTAGTTGTCGACGGGATAACTAAGTAGTACCAGAAATGCATATGTAACTGGTATTCGAAAACGAGGTTTTCGCCGAATTTTCGTAAAAAAAAATCACGCCAAACCCGGTGCGTATATGATATCTGGCCAAATATTAAATGATGTAACAAACCATGACATTAAATTTCAACTTCAAAGCAATGTTTTAATTTACCAATCGAAAAAGAAAAAAATGCTAACTTGCGAGTTGAAAAAAAGCTATTGGCGAGATTTGCACTAACGTAACAGTAGCGTAACAGTAGTGTAACTAGCGTAACAGTAGTGTAACTAGCGTAACAGTACCAAGAATTCTTTGCGACCATGGCAAATTTTATGTAGTTTTATTCGATTTTTTTTTTAATCAAAATGGAAAATTTTCGGCACAGATGTCATATACGGACCATATTGGCGCAATTTTTTTCTGACGCCAATGTCATATACGCAACGGGTACTTAACTGGCGCCATAGTATCGTTATTTTGCTTGGTTTGGTAAACCGGATGTTGCTGTTTATGCTGTTGATGTTTTCCCCAAATTAGCATCGGAAAAAAATCGCGGCAATATGGGGCCGTATATGATATCTGGGCCAAACTTTCATATGAAAAGAGAAGGGATCTGAGTGTATTTTTTTATGGCAGTTACATGACTTCGGCTATTATAATATAGATGGAATGATGGCGATAGAATAATATTTGGCGACTTATCACCTGTACCTGACTAACATTAAAGTACCAAAATGGTATCTGGAATATAAAAAAGTGAAGTGGTTCGCCCGGAACTGTTGATGATAGTCACATGACTTAGGCTATTGTTATAGAAATTGTTTTAAAATACGGGGAGAGAAAGACTCTGTACACTTAATTCATTTTATTTCAGCTTCTTTTCAAATGTTTAACACATCCTCTTTAATCAAACACGAAAACAACCATTCGATGTCTTAACAGCAACTGATTCGGTCTTAAATTTTTGCAATCAAAGGAATGGAAACCCGGTTACAGGGACTGCATCAGCACAGATTTTTTCAGTATAATTCAATCTTCTCTAATATTTTAAAAACCGATCAGATTAGAGTGTTTTTAGATTCTGCGGTGTCTAAACGGGGGTTGGCGAGCGTAGCTTGAAAGGGGCAGAGCCCCCTTATATACATATAATAATATTATATAATATTAACTATTAATATAATAATATATTAACAATAATAATAATTATTATTATTAATATTAAATAATTAAAATTAATTAAATAATAATTGTTATATTAAATTAATAAAAAGTAGAAGGTGTAATTAGAGGGTGGAGGGGGAGGGATAATTCCAACCACAATAGATATTAATTGCATTTTAACTGTTTTATTGCATTTTTATATATTTTTTATACATGCTTGTTTTATAATGTAAAAACACCAAAAAGCAGCTGCATAAATAGCTAAGATTATTTTTCAAACACTGATACTAGTAATATAGAAAAGTGAGTTCGAAACCGGCGATGGGAGGTGGGAAGTGGTGGAAGTGAAAATCATACTATAGTAGGAGAGGGTTAGAGAGAGATGCGTGTTAGGTTCTTATCAATCGAAAATGAGATAATAAATGCTAATCTGATAAGATCATGCTATAGTATGATAGTGTTAATTTAGGAAAAATTATGGAAAGTAGTATTATGATAAGGAAAAAATTATGGAAAGTATAAGAGAGAGGTTATTGGGAGGCAGTAGAGCGTAGAGGGAGAGGTTAAGGAAATCTTCTGAGAACTGCAAAGCTCGCTTCTTTTTTCTCTGATGTCCAATCTGAAAAAAAAAAAAAAAAAAAAAAAAAAAAAAAAAAAAAAAAAAAACGCATCTTTTGCACTGGCTATGGGTCCCCCAACGTACATTAACCCTGTACTGCCCATGGTAGATATTTGCTACCACCAGCGTTCACGATTTAATGGATTTTTTAATTTAGATACTCCGTATTCACATCAGAAATTTAAAATAGGAATTTAAAATAGAAATATTTAATTTAACTAATAGAAGACTTTTCGTTTTTAACTAAACAAAAAGTTGCTATTAGTTTTTCTGGTATGAATTCCGATTTTCTGAATTAAGCAATTTCCGGAATGTATTCTTCCCTGGGAATTAGAGGGTTAAAAAAGTAATATATGTAGTATTATCTGTTCAAAGACATCATGAACACCGCTTCACTCACTGTGACCCAAAACTTCCAAAATATGCATTTTAAATTAGTATGTTTATAAATAATGTATACATTATTGATGGCATAGTCACTATTTTTCTCCAAAATACAATCGACGTAATCTTGATGCGTTAGAGGGTTCCGGACGACGATTGTAGATATTCCTTTAGCGCGTTTTTTTCTCGCCAATAGAAGATTTTATCAAATACATTTGGTTAAACTCTCAGTTTCGTTAAATAATAACATAGAATTGTTCTGATAGACTTCTTTTAGATGAGTGTAGTGAAATGCGTACATGAGAACTTTTGGAAGCTCTAAAATTGTGAAACCCACATAGATAGGTCAGTCCATTTTATGAAATTGCTCATTCCGGATTCCGCCTGTGGCCGTTGAACTGTCATAATCCATTTAGAGTAGGAATGGAAATAAGGCAATAAACTGATACTATAACATAGAGGGGTAGGTCTTTTCGAAGGAAGTATGAGGGGGCTAAATATTTTAGGGGTTCAAAAACCACATTTTTAATAACTGATATGAGTAGTATAGAAAAGACAGTTCGATTCGGAGGGAGGATTGAGGATGGTGGTGGAAGAGGAAATCATACTATAGTACGAGAGGGTTTGAGAAGAGTGTTAGGAAAGGAGATAAGATAGCATAATCTGATAAGATAATCTGATAGTGAGATAAGAGTAAAGTGTGGAAGATCATGCTATAGTAGGGTGGTATTAGTTTAGACGAAAATTATAGAAAGTGTGTGAGGGGATGTTTTTTAAAGTTGGTTACCTACCTCCCCCCTCCCCCAATCCCCCCTTGTCAAGATTTTAAAAGTTAAAAGAGAGTTGTCACGTGCGAAATACGTTATTTTTCAGAATGACTTCGCGAGAGGAAGTGCTGAGTGTAGTGTGTCTGTATATAGCGGTGTGTATTATTTTTTCACTGATATATATATTTACCGGAAGTGAAAAGTTTAAGATTGATTTTATACTAAATTTGAATGAAACTGGAAATTTATCATTTTCAATATGATGCGATTGAATATTAACATATCACGTAATAAAATTTCATGCTGTAATGAAGGAGATTTATCAGAATCCAAGTCACGCAGGAAGTTTCGGTGGTATCAATGCTTTACATTCTGCTGCCAAAGGAAATGTTACGAAAAAGACCATACCGAAATGGTTAAGCGGGATCGACTCGTACACGCTACACAAACCTCTGCGTAGAAAATTTCCGAACGATCGTGTGATCGTGCAAAATTTAACGAAAAATAGTAATTTCAAATATATCAGTCACCACTTATATAAACTGTTTATATATGTATATGCATATGTTTAAAGACTTAAACTAAAACTAATGGCATTAGTAATTTTTAAAATGTTTAACTGTATCCGACACCGATTTTTAACATATATTAGGAGATATGCTGTTTGCGAATATTCAGTTATCAGTTGATTTTTGTTCTAACTTCATCTAATACTACCTTTATTTTTTGAATATGGGCTCTATAGTAAATATGTTAAAAAGATCTTGCGATAAAGTGGTTACTACTTCAAAGTATCAACGTTTAGAAGAACCTAATGACTCTACTTACGTAAGTGAATAAAATATGTCAAGATTGGAATTTCCTAATATACTGAACACTGATAACGTGACAATATCATGTGATTTATCTACTACTGATTACTCAGCGAATGTGAAACCTGAAGTCGATATGAATTTTTCTATCCCTACTTTTGGTGATGATACAACATCTTTCGAGAATTCACGCAAAGAGTCAATTTCTGCTAAAGACTATTTGAATATATTTTTCAAAGACATGAATTTTGAATCTGCTTTAACCTCGACCCCAGTTAGTAACTTAACTTCCCAAGACGAATCCCTTCAAGAACATACTATTAGGCGAGAGATGTCTGACTAACAAGCAAGTGATGAATTACAAAACACCGCCCCACCCGTGAATATTATTTCACAATCTAAAAATATCAAATCCAGTAATCCTATTATATTTCGAGAAGAACTCACTGACTGTATCTTTTTAATTTTAAAATTTCATAATAGACAATTTCATATTCATATTAGAGAGTTTAAACGCAGCGGGCTTAATAGTGAAGAAAGTTTAACGAAAAATGGAGTTATTATGGATGTTAATAGCTGGTACGAATTCTACAATAAAAGTTTTTCATTTAATTTAAGGTATAAAAGTTCCTCATTTGTCGCCAACAACATAATATTAGTGTTAAATTTTAATAATTCTATCATGCGAATTAAAAATTTAAAGAATTATTCTCATATTGACTTAAATGAGTATCAATTAGTGAAATTAAAAGAAAAAGCACATGATTTGAATAAGGAACTTCTTCAGCATATATATGAAAAGCATATACCAAGCTTAATTAGACAGAAATGTATCATTAGTCATATATCTCTGGAAAATGAACTCATGTTACAGTCTAAACTTATAACATGAATTGAGAATAATATATTGACTGTACTCAACCGTATTTTTAAATGTGATGGGTGTATTTTTAATCAGAAATCTCAAGCCCTTCATTCCTGTTTTATATTAAATAATCGACAAAAATTTGAAGAACTAGGAGAGATGTTATTAACACTTATAGATCTCGATTTTGTGATTTCCTTGTTTTTAAACGGGGTGGATTGTGTTAGTGAAAACTTTTTATCTAACATTCATTTAGAAACAATTCAAAACAAATTGTTTAAAATAATATAATAAAATGTATTGCTATCTTTTCTAATATGTGTGTTTATTTTTCCAAAGTGTATGTTTACTTTGTTATGCCTTTTAGAACTTTTAATAGAGTGTTAGAGTATAATTTGCATATGTATAACTTAAGAAATCAGCAATTCTTTAATAATTAAAAAATATAACAGAAGTTTAAAATATTAAAACTAATAATTTTAATAATTTTAAAAATAAAGTTTTTCAAAATTAAAAAAATTAAAAGGTTTACAAAATTAAAAAAAAAAATTAAAACTTTAAAAAAGTTTTAAAAAAGTAAGTTATCAAAATTAAAAAAATATTAAAAAAAAACTTCATAAATTAAGTTTGCAAAAGCAAGTTTATCCGCCTGTACAAGTATATGACTTTCATTATGTTATAGTTTAATAATATGTATCCTCTTTTTATTATATAAAAGCATTAGATTAATATATATACATATATATATATACTTAATAAAAATATTTATAAGTAAAAGGAAAAAAAATTAACTTTATAAAATTTAAAAATTAAAACTTTGAAAAATATATAAATAAATAAAATAAATAAAAAATTTTAATTAAAAAATTAAATTAAAAATAATTTTTAAATAAAAAAAAATTAAAATAAAAAAAATTAAAAAGTTTACAAAATTAAAAAATTAAAACTTTGAAAAAAATTAAAAAAAATAAGTTATCAAAATTAAAAAAATATTTAAGAAAACTTCATACATTAAGTTTGCAAAAGTGAGTTTACCTGCCTATACATATAAATGACTTTCACTCGACTTTGAGTTTATACATCATCATATCAAAATGCATAAATGAAAACTTTGTCTAAACATATAAATTGATTTTAATATCTATACCGTTTTAAAATTATTTCTCTTTTTATAACTATTGAAAATGATTAATAAATATTATGTAAGTGAAACATCTTTTGTCTTTTTTCTTTTTGGTCTAACAACATTTCAAATTTTATCTAAGAAATTGTATTCAATGAAGTAAATAGTTACTAAGTATTCAACTAGGTAATATTATACTAAAAAGAAAAATAAATATCATATTTCAAATTTTGTTTAAGAAATTGCAAATATTTAAAAAACATTTAATAATATTACTATATAATACCTACTAAGTATTCATATAATATTTTACTAAAAAGAAAAATAAATATCATATCTCAAATTTTGTCCAAGTAATTATATGCATTTAAATAATAGTTACTAAGTATTCAACTAATATTGTCTAAATATTGTACTAAAAAAAATGTATAATATTTCAAATTTTGTCTAAGTAATTGTGTTCAATTAAGTAAATAGTTACTAAGTATTCAACTAATATTATACTAAAAAATAAAAAATAAAATACAATATTTCAAATTTTGTCTAAGAAATTGTATTCAATTAAGTAAATATTTACTAAGTATTCAAATAATATTATACTAAAAAGAAAAAAATATATATAATATTTCAAATTTTATCTAAGTAATTGTGTTCAATTAAATAATATTTCAAATTTTGTCTAGGAAATTGTATTCAATTAAGTAAATATTTACTAAGTATTCATATAATATTATACTAAAAAGAAAAAATATATATAATATTTAAAATTTTATCTAAGTAATTGTGTTCAATTAAATAATATTTCAAATTTTGTTTAAGAAATTGTATTCAATTAAAAAATTAGTTACTATGTATTCATATAACATTTTACTAAAAAGAAAATACTCATTGGTTATTAAACAGTATTTTATACATATCCATGCTATAAAGAAGGTGCGAGCAAAATTAGTCGCTGAAAGGGACGCCAACTTGGCGATATCTCCAATATTCCGCCAAATTCCTGTAGACATTCATTGTGAACCAATAGGGATTACTTGCTTACAGAAAATAACAAATTGAGATATCTTAATGCAACAAAAACTAATATTTACTTAAGGGATTATATTGATTATATTTAATAGAATCCAAACAGATTAAATTATGAGTAAAAGTAACATGATACAAAATGTTTTCCCAAACATAAATTTTAAGGGATACCAAACTGGTCGCGAACGATGGCTAGTATTTCAAATTTTATCTAAGAAATTGTATTCAATTAAGTAAATATTTATTAAGTATTCATATAATATTATGCTAAAGAGAAAAAAAAATGTACAATATTTCAAATTTTATCTAAGTAATTGTATCCAATTAAATAATATTTAGTAAGTATTCATATAACATTTTACTAAAAATTGTATCCAATTAAGTAAACATTTGCTAAGTATTCATATAATACCATACTAAAAAAAAATATATATATAATATTTCAAATTTTCTCTAAGTAATGGTGCTCAATTAAATAATATTTACTGAGTATTCATATAATATTATACTAAAAAGAAAAAAATATATATAACATTTCAAATTTCGTCTAAGTAATTGTGTTCAATTAAATAATATTTACTAAGTATTCATATAATATTTCACTATAAATTGTATTCAATTAAGTAAACAATTACTAAGTATCCATATAATATTATACTAAAAAGAAAAAAATATAACATATTTCAAATTTTGTTTAAGTAATTGTATCCAATTAAATAATATTTACTAAGTATTCATATAACATTCTACTAAAAATTGTATTCAATTAAGTAAACAATTACTAAGTATTCATATAATACTATACTGAAAAAGGAAAATACATAATATTTCAAATTTTGTCTAAGTAATGCTATTCAATTAAGTAATATTTACTTATCATTCACCCTGTATATAAAAACTGTTACCATACAATTCTTCAAAAAGGATAAAACCACCATTTAAAATGAATTGTTTAAAACAAAATATATTCCTATCCTGTGTGTTTATTTTTTCAAAGTGTTCGAGTATGCTACCCTTATTGCAACTTTTAATGGAATGTTATAATTTGTACATGTATAACTAAAGAAATAAACAATCCTATAATAATTTAAAATGTATAACATATCTATAAAATATCCTACTAAAAATCCTAATACTATGATTCATACTTTTCAAAAATTAAAACAGTTAATACTATTCTTCGAAAAAGAATAAAACCATTAACATAATATATATCATATCAATCAATTAATCAATCAGTCATATCAATCAATCAATCATATCATTACTAATATGTATGTTTGTTTTGCTATACCTTTTAGAACTTTTAACAGAGTGTTAGAGTATAATTTTCATATGTATAACTTAAGAAATCAACAATTCTTTAATAATTAAAAAATATAATATAAGTTTAAAATATTAAACTAATAATCTTAGTACTATAGTTTACACTTTTTAAAATTAAAAAGTTTAAAAAAACTTTATAAAATTTTAAAAAAAACCTTGAAAAAAAACCTTATAAAATTTAAAAATTAAATCTTTGAAAAAAAAAACTTTATAAATTAAAAAAATTAAAACTTTGAAAAAAAAATAAAACTTTATAATATTTAAAATTAAAACTTTGAAAAAAAATTATAAACTTTACAAAATTAAAAAAATTAAACCTTTGAAAAAAGTTTAAAAAATTAAGTTATCAAAATTTAAATAATATTTAAAAACTTCATAAATTAAGTTTTCAAAAGCGAGTTTACCGGCCTGTACATGTACTTGTCTTTCAACATGTTATAGTTTAATAATATATATCTTCTTTTTTATCATATAAAAGCAATAGATTAATATTATATATATATATATGCACACACACACACATACATATATATACTCAATAAAAATATTTGTAAGTAAAAAGATAAAAGAAAAAATATATCATAATTAAAATTAAAAAATAAGTAAAATTTTTTCAAAATTTAAAAAATAAATTTTAGTTTTAAAAAAATTAAAAAAAAAATTTTTAAATTAAAAAAATTTCAAAAATGTTTTTAAAAAGTATAATAAAAGTATTCAATCATATCAATCAATCAATCAATCAACCAATCAAGATTTCAAATACAAGTAATCAATCAATCATATTAATTCATATTCAAGTCAATTCAAGTATTATAAGTTAGCAGAAAAAATTACAATTTAACAAAAGTTAGTTTAAGTATCTATCTGCATATAAGACTTTAAAACTTTGACTATGTTTTCGTTTAGTATATATGTATGTAATTTTCACTATGCTTTAGTTAAAGAATTATACATCTTCTTTATGTTATCATCCCACCCTCATTATATCCTAT
Organism: Maratus speciosus; assembly: GCA_963932465.1. Taxonomy (NCBI): domain Eukaryota; kingdom Metazoa; phylum Arthropoda; class Arachnida; order Araneae; family Salticidae; genus Maratus; species Maratus speciosus. The sequence goes on from OZ010787.1 coordinate 396,275,501, forward strand.
AATTATACACTTCGAAACGTTAAAATACATTAATAAGTTCTTCTATTTAAAAAATTAAAAATATTTAAAAAATTAACTTAATAAAGTATTCAAAAATACTATAAGATAGCAAAAATTTGATAAATTCATACCAAAAAAAAAAATAAATTTACCATGCCTGAACTGAGAAAAGAAACGTTTAACTTATCGCATTGCACATAGTGACGTAATCGGCTTTACGTGCCCCCCTTCATACCTTCTGAATGATCTATCTACAATCAGGTTGTATTATCAGTAATATGATTTAACTAATATGAGTTATTAACAAGACACTAATCCTTTACATTTCACTCAGCGGATATTTTCTTCAAAGTCTATTATTTTGAAAAATCTCAAGTAACATGTTATTATATATTTGCAAACAAAATCCTATTAAATAACTTTCTTACTCTAGTGAACAAAGAGTGATTTTTATACTGCTAAAGTATAATCATTCATTGTTTAACTGGATGATAATATATTTAGAAGTAACTTAAATTTCCTATAAAAGCGAAGGTTTTTATTACATGATTCATAGAATTCAAGTCTGAGTATTAGCCAAGTTTTATATATTATAATACGCTATACCAATATTACAAAACTTTTAAAACATCTATACTTAAACATTCATATAAAAGCAGCAAATTATATATTCATACAACATACTATTATTCGATATATACATATCGAAAAATAGTGGGATTTACCATACTTAGAGTCAGAAAAGAAATACTCAGTTTATCACATTGCAGATCATGACGTAATCGATAAGATATCACATGCTTTCACCATACCTTCTGGAATGTTCAATGTGCAATCAGACTATGTTATCAAGTCACGAGGTCTAACTGATATCAGTTGTTAACACGACGTCAGTCATTTTCAAATTAGTCTCTGAATATGTAGGTTGGTTATTTTCTTCAGCCTTATTTTGTGAAATCTTAAGTACCAGCATATCAAGTATTTGCAAACAAAATCCTATTAAAATCTTTCTCACTATTGTGAACAAAGATTCATTTTCATAGTATTAAAGTATAATCATTGATAAGACTTAATTGATTATTTAACCGTTATTAATATTATTATTAATATTATTAATATTAAACATAAAAGCGGAAGCTTTTATTGCATCATTCATAATATTAACCAAGTTTTATATACTTATATAATTTATACTATGTATATACTAGTGTAACCAGTTTTCATAAGAATATAAATTTAGGTCTCATTTTATAAAAAAAAGTTTTGCTTTGAAGAACCACACACCATTTTTTTCTAAAAATGTATAGATTTAAAAATATGTGCATTTATTAGGTCCAGACTTCACCCGAATCCTAAAAATTTACTTTTTATGAAAATGCGAAAAATAAATTGTAACATTCTATTTCATCCGCTTTCCACCTTTTGTTTTACTTTTTTATTCACTTTGTACATAATAAAGGGTTTAATTTTTAAAAAAATCCAAAGAAAATGAAAAAAATCTTATTTTAAACTGAAATAATTTAAAAAAAGGGGGGGGGGGCAAAGAAAGTATAAAATTGAGAAGAAATAATGCTCAAACGCATTTTATTATTAAAGTTGTGTTACAAGAAAGGAAGCATAATAAAGAAAAGAAATTATTATCCCTTACAATTGTCACGTTAACCCTTTCCAGTACAGAAAAATTATGTTCGTAAAATAATGAAATGATTGACTACACCAAAATTTACAAACGACTTTTTTAGAAATAAAAAACACATTAAAGTTTTTCTACATTCAGATACAACTTTTTGCATATACTATTTTTATTTTTCGTCTTTTAATAAACAGATTCTCTGTTGATTTTCTTCCCCTTTCAGCTGTGTCATTGACAACTTTAAAACCATCCCCTGTTTTCTTGCTTTCAAATAAGGTTTATTTTCACACCATACATTGTGATCAGTATTTAAAAAATGCATATTACTATAAAATCTATTAAAAAAATTTACAGTTTGAGATGAAGCAAAAACATTGACTTATTTGTTCAATAAATAATTCACTTCGTTGAAACCTTTTGTTGCTCTTAAATTCCTATCATCATCACCATTTCTTCTTCAAATGACATTAATTTTACAGCCATGCTTATGTTGATTTTTTTTCTCAAAGTATCATCTAAAAATGTAAATGCAACTTGATCTGAGTAAAGATACCAAAGGCGGTTTATCATTTTAGCAAGCGTTTTGTCTGCAACCTCTTATCAATTTTTCTGTAGTGAACAAGTGATTTTATTATTTGCAGGTCCTGGATTGGGATCCAAAGTGGGAGTGGCACTATTGAAGCCTTTTTTTGCATAAATATTGATTAGAAATAAGCAAAGGTCTCTAATATCTTCTTTTTCTAAATTTGTTATTGAGAAATTATCTATGATAATATATTTTGAGAGAATAAATGGCCTGCGCCATCCATCTGACATGATTAAAAGCACCAGGTGCTCTGAAAAAAAGTCTTTTGCAGGAAGGAGTCCTATAAAAATTAAACAAAGTTGAATAAACTCTTTATAATCATCCCTGAGCTGCTAATTTTTAAAGGGTCCTGTAAGAAAGCTTGATTTTTTTTTTCTGAATTAACTATTTATATCTAGTATTACATCTTCAGTAGTATTTTTATACTTACTTGGGTTTAATTTAGACCATCCAATCAGAAGTTTTTTTTTTTTTTAAATATATGGCTGAGGGGCAGTGATTATGCCCACTTTACAATCAAAAGCAGCTTTTAGGATAATTTCTAAATTATGGTGGCGGCATGGTAAATACAGAAGATTTTTTCCTTTAACAATTGTTATAGAAAAATGCAGGTTCCTCTGAGGCGACCGGTGTTTATTGCAGTTGTATCAAAGCATATTGCCTGCATTTTACCAACTTCTTCCCACTCTTCAACTGCTGGAAATACGGCTTTCGCCTGAATTATTCCGATACTATATTCAAGCTGTCTAACTCATAGTAACTGTTCTTCATCCCCACAACTAATTAAAACTTCTATCTACTCTACATTTTCTATATTCAAAAAATGGTTAAGCAGTTTCCCATCCCAGTGAACAACAGTTCTCTCTAAACCAGTATTTTTAAATCTGCTTTTGATGAACTCAGTTCTTTGTTTATGAAATAGTTATTTGCAGAGTCGATTGCACTTCATTTAAAATTAAAGTCTGTGGTTAACTGGTGGATGTACTCTAAATCTTGAAGCTTCTCTGGCGTTCAGTTTCATTTTGCGAATATTATAAAATAAAATACATAAAACTTGACAATTACTTGGTAGTATACTGTCGATGATTTAATGAGACATGTGGCCAAATTAAAAAATCTTACATTTCTGCTATCATATCAAAAGGGGAAGGGGGTTTTACGGAATGTTTCGTCAATTCTAAAAGTAGATAACGATAACAGGTAACAAAAACAGCCTTGTAACAGAAAGAGAAATTCAGAGGTGCAACTGCAATACAAATTGAGAAGCTCTTTCTTACTAGACTCAGAACTAGATAACTAATAATCAATTATAATTCGTGAAATATTTTTAAAGTTACAAAATTTGTTCACTTATTTATGCCTATTAATGAAAATAATACAAAAAAATTATCAAAAGTAATAAAAATATTAATTTGTCATTTTTCACTTATGTTTCATAAATACAAAGTTTCAGAGTGCGGTTCACGAGCCTACCTGAAAAATACTAAATGTTCATAAAATATAAGTTTTGATGAGAGTAAAAGTTCAAGGCAACAACAATTTTTATGAAATAAAACAAGAATCAGGTTTCTAAGACAAATAGTCTTAGTAAAGAAAGAAAAACGGCAATTTTTTTGCCAAAAATTGCAAATTTTCAAGAATTTAACCTCAATGACGCACGGGTTAATGTTATTCATTTTAGCTGAAACTTTGCCAATCTCTTTTTCAAATAAATTGGCTACTTTTAGAAGGGTCCCCCCTAAGAAAATGTTAAGAAAATTTTTTCCCATGTTGCTTGTGAATCATAGTATTGAGATTTTTAGTAGGATATTTTATAGATATGTTATACATTTTTAATTATTATAGGATTGTTTATTTCTTTAGTTATACATGTACAAATTATAACATTCTATTAAAAGTTGCAATGGGGGTAGCATACTCGAACACTTTTAAAAAATAAACACACAGGTTAAAGAGGATAGGAATACATTTTGTTTTAAACAATTCATTTTGAATGGTGGTTTTATCCTTTTTGAAGAATTTTATGGTAACAGTTTTTATACACAGGGTGAATGATAAGTAAATATTACTTAATTGAATAGCATTACTTAGACAAAATTTGAAATATTATGTATTTTTCTTTTCAGTATAGTATTATATGAATACTTAGTAATTGTTTACTTAATTGAATACAATTTTTAGTAGAATGTTATATGAATACTTAGTAAATATTATTTAATTGGATACAATTACTTAAACAAAATTTGAAATATGTTATATTTTTTTCTTTTTAGTATAATATTATATGGATACTTAGTAATTGTTTACTTAATTGAATACAATTTATAGTAAAATGTTATATGAATACTTAGTAAATATTATTTAAGTGAACACAATTATTTAGACAAAATTTGAAATGTTATATATATTTTTTTCTTTTTAGTATAATATTATATGAATACTCAGTAAATATTATTTAATTGAGCACCATTACTTAGAGAAAATTTGAAATATTATATATATATATTTTTTTTAGTATGGTATTATATGAATACTTAGTAAATGCTTACTTAATTGAATACAATATTTAGTAAAATGTTATATGAATACTTACTAAATATTATTTAATTGGATACAATTACTTAGATAAAATTTGAAATATTATACATTTTTTTCTTTTAGCATAATATTATATGATTACTTAATAAATATTTACTTAATTGAATACAATTTCTTAGATAAAATTTGAAATACTAGCCATCGTTCGCGACCAGTTTGGTCTCCCTTAAAATTTATGTTTGGGAAAACATTTTGTATCATGATACTTTTACTCATAATTTAATCTGTTTGGACTCTCTTAAATATAATTAATATAATCCCTTAGGCAAATATTAGTTTTTGTGCATTAAGATATCTCAATCTGTTGATTTTCTGTAAGCAAGTAATCCCTATTGGTTCACAATGAATGTCTACAGAAATTTGGCGGAATATTGGAGATATCGCCAAGTTGGCGACCCTTTCAGCGACTAATTTTGCTCGCACCTTCTTTATAGTATGGATATGTATAAAAGCTGTTTAATAACCAATGAGTATTTTCTTTTTAGTAAAATATTATATGAATACATAGTAACTAATTTTTTAATTGAATACAATTTCTTAAACAAAATTTGAAATATTATTTAATTAAACACAATTACTTAGATAAAATTTGAAATATTATGTATATTTTTTCTTTTTAGTTTAGTATTATATGAATACTTAGTAAATATTTACTTAATTGAATACAATTTCTTAGACAAAATTTGAAATATTGTATTTTATTTTTTATTTTTTAGTATAATATTAGTTGAATACGTAGTAACTATTTACTTAATTGAACACAATTACTTAGACAAAATTTGAAATATTATACATTTTTTTCTCTTTAGTACAATACTTAGACAATATTAGTTGAATACTTAGTAACTATTATTTAAATGCATATAATTACTTAGACAAAATTTGAGATATGATATTTATTTTACTTTTTAGTAAAATATTATATGAATACTTAGTAGATATTATATAATAATAATATTAAATGTTTTTTAAATATTTTGCAATTTCTTAAACAAAATTTGAAATATGATATTTATTTTTTCATTTTAGTATAATACTAGCTAAATACTTAGTAACCATTTACTTAATTGAATACAATTTCTTAGATAAAATTTGAAATGTTGTTAGACCAAAAATAAAAAAGGCAAAAGATGTTTCACTTACATAATATTTATTAATCATTTTCAATAGTTATAAAAAGAGAAATAATTTTAAAAAGTTATAGATATTAAAATCAATTTATATGTTTAGACAAAGTTTTCATTTATGCATTTTGATATGATGATGTATAAACTCAAAGTCGGGTGAAAGTCATTTACATGTATAGGCAGGTAAGCTCACTTTTGCAAAATTAATGTATGAAGTTTTCTTAAATATTTTTTTTTTGATATCTTATTTTTTTAATTTTTTTCAAAGTTTTAATTTTTTAATTTTGTAAACTTTTTAATTTTTTTTTAATTTAATTTTTTTATTTAATTTTTTTATATTTAAATTTTTTTAATTTAAATTATTTATTTATTTTATTTATTTATTTTTTATTTATTTATTTATTTTTCAAAGTTTTAATTTTTTAATTTTATAAAGTTATTTTTTTCTTTTTACTTATAAATATTTTTATTAAGTATATATATATATATATATATATATATATATTAATCTAATGCTTTTATATAATAAAAAGAGGATACATATTAATAAACTATAACATAATGAAAGTCATATACATGTACAGGCGGGTAAACGTGCTTTTGCAAACTTAATTTATGCAAACTTAATTAAGTTTTTTTAAAATATTTTTTTAATTTTGATAACTTAATTTTTTAAACTACATGAATGTTAGATAAAAAGTTTTCACTAACACAATCCACCCCGTTTAAAAACGAGGAAATCACAAAATCGAGATCTATAAGTGTTAATAACATCTCTCCTAGTTCTTGAAATTTTTGTTGATTATTTAATATAAAACAGGGATGAAGGGCTTGAGATTTCTGATTAAAAATACACCCATCACATTTAAAAATACGGTTGAGTACAGTCAATATATTATTCTCAATTCATGTTATAAGTTTAGACTGTAACATGAGTTCATTTTCCAGAGATATATGACTAATGATACATTTCTGTCTAATTAAGCTTGGTATATGCTTTTCATATATATGCTGAAGAAGTTCCTTATTCATATCATGTGCTTTTTCTTTAAATTTCACTAACTGATACTCATTTAAGTCAATATGAGAATAATTCTTTAAATTTTTAATTCGCATGATAGAAATATTAAAATTTAACACTAATATTATGTTGTTGGAGACAAATGAGGAACTTTTATACCTCAAATTAAATGAAAACTTTTATTGTAGAATTCGTACCAGCTATTAACATCCATAATAACTCCATTTTTCGTTAAAATTTCTTCACTAGTAATCCCGCTGCGTTTAAACTCTCTAATATGAATATGAAATTGTCTATTATGAAATTTTAAAATTAAAAAGTTACAGTCAGTTTGCTTGACAAAGGTTGCTTGCTTGTAAGTTAGACATCTCTCGCCTAATAGTAGGTTCTTGAAGGGATTCGTCTTGGGAAGTCAAGTTACTAACTGGGGTCGAGGTTAAAGCAGATTCAAAATTCATGTTTTTGAAAAATATATTCAAATAGTCTTTAGCAGAAATTGACTCTTGACATGAATTCTCGAAAGATGTTGTATCATCACCAAAAGTAGGGATAGAAAAATTCATATCAACTTCAGATTTCACATTCGAAGAGTAATCAGTAGTAGATAAATCACATGATATTGTCACGTTATCAGTGTTCAGTATATTAGGAAATTCCAATCTTGATATATTTAATTCACTTACGTAAGTAGATTCATTATGTTGTTCTAAACGTTGATACTTTGAAGTAGTAACCACTTTATCGCAAGATCTTTTTAACATATTTACTATAGTTCCCATATTAAAAAAATAAAGGTAGTATTAGATGAAGTTAGAACAAAAATCAACTGATAACTGAATATTCGCAAACAGCATATTTCCTAATACATGTTAAAAATCGGTGTCGGATACAGTTAAACATTTTAAAAATTACTAATGCCATTAGTTTTAGTTTAAGTCTTTAAATATATACATATACATATATAAACAGTTTGTATAAGTGGTGACTGATATATTTGAAATTACTATTTTTCGCTAAATTTTGCACGATCACACGATTGTTCGGAAACTTTCTTCGCAGAGGTTTGTGTAGCGTGTACGAGTCGATCCCGCTTAACCATTTCGGTATGGTCTTTTTCGTAACATTTCCTTTGGCAGCAGAATGTAAAGCATTGACACCACCGAAACTTCCTGCGTGACTTGGATTTTGATAAATCTCCTGCATTACAGCATTAAATTTTATTACGTGATATGTTAATATTCAATCGCATCATATTGAAAAAGATAAATTTCCGGTTTCATTCAAATTTAGTATAAAATCAATCTTAAACTTTTCACTTCCGGTAAATATATATATCAGTGAAAAAATAATACACACCGCTATATACAGACACACTACACTCAGCATTTCCTCTCGCGAAGTCATTTTGAAAAATAACGTATTTCACGCGTGACAACTCTCTTTTAACTTTTAAAATCTTGACAAGGGGGGATGGGGGGAGGGAGGAGGTAGGTAACCGACTTTAAAAAACATCCCATCTCACACTTTCTATAATTTTCGTCTAAACTAATACCACCCAACTATAGCATGATCTTCTACACTTTACTCTTATCTCACTATGAGATTATCCTATCTTATCTCCTTTCCTAACACTCTTCTCAAATCCTCTCGTACTATAATACGATTTCCACTTCCACCACCATCCTCAATCCTCCCTCCGAATCGAACTGTCTTTTCTATACTACTGATATGCTAACCTATGTACAAACCGCGTCTCCAACGCTTACTTGCATACTTTTAAACACTACATTACACAAACATTCGATAAGTAATCAGCTTTTTCAACAGAAACTAATATGTAAATAATGATAACTATTAATTTTAGGGGAGATTATTTCTCAAGTACAAATATTTAAAATTTAAGAAAGAAGATTTTTTAACATTCCAATTAATTATGTACATTATTTTTTAACATATCGCTGTAATTTAAATATATTATTTAGTTACCATCCTACATATTTTGCAAAGTAAAAGTTTTATAAACATAGAAAAAATATCTCTTATTTTAATTATCTTAATTTTTGACTGCTTACCATTGTGCATGTTTTTGTAGATAAGTCCTTTGTGAAGTATACAACATTTCATTTTAAAGACCATTAAACCCAAAACCTTCCAATTTATTCTTGATTTAATTAAATTTCCATCACAATTGTTAAACTTAGATACAATTGATATTATTGAAAAGTCTTTTACCAAAGTCTAATACTAATGACTTTTTATAAATTAACTGTTAAAAATGCTTTATTCATACAGAAATAATTTTACTTTAGAACTGTTTTTCAAAACTTTCATGCATAGAGTCATGATTTCCTTGTATATCACTAAGAAATGTTTTATCCATTGAATTATATACTACAATTTAAGTGTAAACTCCTAAAAATTGTATACATACAAGTATTCTATACAGAAAAATTTGAAAATACAACTGACTAATAATATAAAATACAACTAACAAATCATTCAAATTTTAAAAATAATATATATATATATATTAATTTATCAATAAAGAATAATTTTCAAATGAAATAGATGAACTAGTAAGACATGAAATTTAACTAAAAGGAACTACCTGATTGAGTTAATTTGAATTTTAATATAAATTTAACTTAAAAATATTACTGAAACCTTCTAAAAATCTTATGTTTACAGAAAATTATATTAAATAATATAAAATTCAACTGACAGATCATCTACATTTTAAAAATACATAAAATAATTTCAGTATGTCGATAAATTCTGAGTGTTATATTACTATCCTACATTAAATTTGACGATAAATAGTAATTTTAAATTAAATACTTGAAACACTAAGTCATGAAAATTAATTAAAATGCACTAACTAATCATCTACATTTTAAAAATACATAAAATAATTTCAGTATGTCGGTAAATTCTGAATGCTATATTACAATATACTTACCCTTAATTTGCAAATAAAATTATCACAATTTTTAAATCTAACAAAAAATAGTAATTTCAAATTATATACATGAACTAGTAAACTTTGAAAATTAATTAAAATAAACTAAAATATTAAATTTTTGATACATTTATTTAAAAATATAACTTGAATTCTACTTTCAAAATACTATAAACATACATAAAATTAAACTAAGAGATCATCTACATTTTAAAAATACATAGTTTCGATATGTCAGTAAATCCTAAGTGACATATTACAATCCTGCATTAAATTTGACGATAAATAGTAATTTTAAATTAAACACTTGAACTACTAAGCAATGAAAATTAATTAAAACGAACTAACTGATCAACTACATCATAAAAATACATAAAATAATTTCAGTATGCCGATAAATTCTAAGTGCTATATCTTGCATTAAATTTGACAATAAATAGTAATTTTAAATTAAATACTTGGACTAGTCCTGAAAATTAATTAAAATGAACTAACTAATCATCTACATTTTAAAAATACATAAAATAATTTCAGTATGTCGGTAAATTCTAAATGCTATATTAGAATATATTAGAATATATTAGAATATATTAGAATATATATTAGAACCCTTAATTTGAAAATAAAATTATCACAATTTTTAAATTTAACGAAAAATAGTAATATCAAATTTTATACATGAACTAGTAAACTTTGAAAATTAATTAAAATAAACTAAATATTGAATTTTTGATACATTTTTTAAAAAATATAAGTTGAATTTTACTTTAAAAATACTATATAAGGTTAGTTGGGGCAACTGGGCCATGATTTTACAATGTGACTACGGAGCTTCTGACAATTCAGCTTCTAAAAGCCAATGTTCATTTGAATTAAAGTCTGAACTTCTGTAAATGTGTTCAGTTAGGTTCCCTCTATCAGACAGAAACGCTCAAAATTACATTTTAATATTTTAAAATATAAAAATGTGCATGTTTCATCTTTCTTTCCTCATGGGTCCAGTTGCCCCATAAAAATGGGGAAGTAGACCAGGAGGGTCTATGTTCCACACGCGTTAATTTTTTTTCATGTGGGATATCAGGTCTTGTGTGAAAAAGTGTAAACAACTTAAAAAATTTAAACCAGGCAGATCATGTAAATTATATGTCAATAAAGATATTTGTAAGGAAAACCTTTGCTGTCAATGTGTCTAAAAAAAGCACTAAAAGTGAAAATATTAGATTTATTTATACCAAAAACATAAAAATTAAGCAAGTACATAAGTACTTTAGTATAGGTAATAAGTATAAAAGTCACATGGGTATGTTAAGGAAATAAATAGCAAGGTAAATCTATGAACAAACGGCTACGTAAGTACTTAAGTACTTTATCTGTATCCAGGGGTTGCATTATATAGGGAAAATTTTATTGTTTCTACCAGAAACTTCAATGAGTTACCTTCATGATCATTTTATTTAATATATTATAAAGAAAGGTGCGATGAAGATATAATTTTCAAAATAGTGGTAGGAACAATAAAAGTTTCCCTATAGAATACGGCCCCTGTATCGTACAGTTTCAAGGTTTGGCTATCTCGATTTCAGGGGCAAGGTATCTGCATTCGTAAAATATTGAAATAATTTAATGACACCAGTATTTACAGGAGAATCTATTCGAAAACAAGTAAAAGTATATTTTCGCGTACTTAATAAAGGAGAAATATTAATTATAAAATTCCGGTGCCAATGTGGCAAATAGGAATTAAAATTATGTGATTCTCTAACGGCATCACCCTCTCAAGGGGTGAAGAAATTTGGTTTGATATCAGCCGATATGATTTTTTTTAATTTTATTTCGTAATTTTAATAAGGTATTCTATAATTTTCTTTATTGTGAGCAAAAAACGATGGAGAAATTTACTTTCCGTTGCAAGAGAAACTTAGAAATTATTTATAACTATTGGGGTAACTGGATCCAGCGTGGTCCAGTTACCCCGGATACATGTCCCAGTTACCCCATTCTTGAAACATTTATGGGGTAACTGGGACACTGGGCTTACATTTGAAACATGAAGTAAATATGTATAGAAACCTAATAATATTAACGTAGTTATATGCCTAATCTTAAAAAAAAAAAAAAACAGATTGTTTAATAAAAGTACTTACAGCATTTTATTAAAAAGCTGAGGAAGTTCAACCAAATTGACGTTGTTTTTAACAAAAAAAAAAGTAAATTTTCGACAACCTATCACAACAAATATAGAGTTATGATTGAGTTGACACACATTGTTTTAGGAAGTAGAGATTAAAGGGCATTGTTCACAAAAGCTAAAACTTAAAAAACACCAACAGTTTTTTTATAGAATAGCCTATGACCCAGTTACCTCGTGGGTCCAGTTACCCCAACTAGCCTTATATATATAAAATTAAACTAACAGATCATCTACATTTTAAAAATACATATATTAATTTCAATATGTCAGTAAATTCTAAGTGATATATTACTATCCTGCATTAAGTTTGATGATAAATAGTAATTTTAAATTAAATACTTGAGCTACTAAGCAATGAAAATTAATTAAAACAAACTAACTGATCAACTACATCTTAAAAATACATAAAATAATTTCAGTATGTCGATAAATTTTGAGTGCTATATTACTATCCTGCATTACATTTGACAAAAAATAGTAATTTATATTAAATACTTGAACTAATAAGTCATGAAAATTAATTAAAGTGAACTAACTAATCATCTATATTTTAAAAATACATAAAATAATTTCAGTATGTCGTTAAAATATGAATACACTATTACTATATACTTACTCTTAATTTGAAAATAAAATTATCACAATTTTTAAATATTAACGAAAATTAGTACTTTCAAATTATATACATGAACTAGTAAACTTTAAAAATTAATTAAAATACAACTTAACTTAAATTCTAGTTTAAAAATATTATAAACATATATCATTGAATTTAGAATTGTTATAACCAATCACATTCCGTTCCTTTCAAGCACAATTCATATTTTAATTTCTTATATAAGATATTTACTACTATTTTTTTTTTAAGGTAGATATGTTTTCTTGGTATCACGGAATAATGGAGGCATCAGTCTAACTGTTTAAACACACAGTTTAATTACATGACTCTTAAATCGACCTTACTTAAATTTTAAATATTTATTTCAGATTGTATACATGAACTAGTAAACTTTGAAAATTAATTAAAATAAACGAAAATATAAATTTTCTTAAAAATATTTGAATTCTACTTTAAAAATATTATAAATATACATGATATCACTGAATTCCGAATTATTATAATCAATCATATTCCGTTCCTATTAAGCATAATTCATATTTTCATTTCTTTTATATAAGACATTTACTACTACTTTCTTTTTCTTTTAAGGTAGATATATATATTCTTAGTATCACACAATAGTGAAGACATCGGCCAAAGTGTTAAAATACATAATATAATTACATGACTCTTAAATCGACCTTACTTAATTTTTTTAAATATTTACTTCAAATTGTATGCATGAACTAGTAAACTTTGAAAATTAATTAAAATAAACTAAAATATTAAATTTTTGATGCATTTAAAATATATATATATAATTTGAATTGTACTTTTAAAATATTATAAACATATATATCATTGAATTTTGAATTATTATAACCAATCATATTCAGTTCCTTTCAAGCAAAATCCATATTTTATTTCTTATATAAAATATTTACTACTATTTTCTATTAAGGTAGATATGTATTCTTAGTATCACACAATGGTGAAGACACCAGTGAAAGTGTTTAAACACATAGTTTAATTACATGACTCTTAAATCGACCTTACTTGAATTTTAAGTATTTACTTTTTTCAATTTCTTATCAAATGAATCATGAGTTAACTTTATTTTATTAATTTCATATTAAATTCCTGAAGTTATCCATTAAATAAGTTAATTTTCAATACTTTTAACATATTAGAATTACTTAGAAAGATTAATATATCCCCCAGCGTTTGTATAAACAACTGTTATTCGCTTATTAATAATGAATATTATCATATGTTTCCATACTATTCTAGAAAAAGGGATAAAACCATTAACATAATATATATCATTCATCATGTATATAAAAACTGTTACCTTATGTTACCACACAATTCTTCAAAAAGGATAAAACCACCATCCAAAACGAATTGTTCAAAATAATAAAATAAAATGTGTTGCTATCCTCTTTAATCTATATGCTTATTTCTTCAAAGTATTCGAGTATGGTACACCTATTACTACTTTGAATGGATTGTTAGAATTTACACGTGTGTAACTAAAGAAATAAACAATCCTATAATAATTTAAAATATATAACATATCTATAAATATCAAACTAAAAATCTTAATACTTTGATTCATACTTTTTAAAATTAAAAAGTAAAAGAAAAAAATAATAACAATAAAAGAAAAAGAAAATAAGAAACTTAATTTTTTTTTCAAAAATAATAATAACAGTTTTCAAAATTAAAAAAAAAAAAATTACAAAATTTTAAAATTAAAACTTTCAAAAAAGTTTTCACAAAAAATTAAGTTATCAAAATTAAAAAAGAAGAAAATTAAAGTTTATAAAATTAAAAAAAAATTAAACTTTAATAAAGGTTTGAAAAAAAAATTAAATAATCAAAATTAAAAATAATATTCAAAAAACTTAATAAATTAAGTTTGTAAAAGCGAGTTTACCTGCATGTGTATACGTGTATACATGTATATGACTTTCACTATGTCATAGTTTAATAATATATATATTCTTTTTATCATATAAAAGCATTAGATTAATATATGCATATATATATATATATATATATATATATATATATATATTACCATTAATTAAACATAACCTGCCACCGTCAATTATTATGAATTAAAGCTGTAAGTATTAAAAAAAAAAAAATATTATAAGAATTATTATGGAAGAAAAAAGAAAAAAAGTGGACACCGACAAAAATTGAAAAGCTTATACATTGAATTACGTTATCGAGGGCACAGAATTCAATGATATAAATATATATATATACTTAATAAAATTATTTATAAGTAAAAAGAAAAAAAAGTTATCACAATTCAAATTTTAAAAAAATTAAAAATTTCTCCTATAAAAGTTCGAAATTAAAAAAAAAATAAAAAAAAATAAAAAATAAAGTGAAAAAATTTAAAGTTTTTAAAGAATAAAAATTATTTTTTAAATTTAAAAAAATAAGTTTTCTAAAATATTATAAAAAGTTCAATTAGATTTCAAATACAAGTATTCAGTCAATCAATCATATCATATCAGTCATATCAATCATATGAATCAATTAATCAATCATATCAATCAATCAATCATATCAATAGTTTAATAATATATATCTTCTTTTAACATATAAAAGCATTAGATTATTATGTATACTTAATAAAAATATTTTTTTAAGATTTTTTCAAGATTAAAAAAAAAGTTTTTTTAAAAATAAAAAAGTTTTTTAAAATCAAAATGTTTAACAATTTTTAAAAGAAAAATTTAGTTTTTAAAATAAAAGTAAAATAAATTTTCAAAAATATTTTTAAAAGTTCAATTAGATTTTAAATGTAAGCATTCAATCAATCAATTAATCAATCAATCAATCAATCAATCAATCGGTCATATCAATCTATAATATCAATAGTTTAAATATATATATTTTTTCTTTTTATCATATAAAAGCATTAGATTAATAAGAAAAAATTAAGTTAATAATTTTTTTAAGTATTAAAATAATTTTACAATTTATCAGAAGTGAGTTAGCCTATCTATTTTTATTTGCGTCTGTGTGACTTTCATTATGTTACACTTAAATAATATACGTCTTCTTTATGTTATCCTCCTACCAACACTACAAAACTTTTAGTACATCTATACTTAAACATTCATATAAAAGTTATAGCAATTGTTATCAATGATAATTTCATCCCTCTTTTTTTATAATATCCATATATGGTCATAGTTTGAGATATACGCTGGTGAAAAATTAAAGCATGCTAACGAACATTCGATTTCAAGTCATTGTTGATTTTACACGTATGCACTAAACTGCTGTTTTAAACAACGAGATTATAACATATTGTTTTCATCTTATATAAGATATTTCTATTACTTTCGCGAAAATTCTTACTAATTAAATGTCGGTTAATCAGTGGGATATTCTAGAATTTTTAAACAATAGATGTCTTTGGGAAACATTTTTCAAAGGTGTTAAAGAAATATTTCAAGCTGATAAAAACTATAATTTCACAAGAGTGAGTTTACCTATATTTCCTGTCTATTTGCATCTGAGTGCATGTATATGGGTTCCTCCTTTCAACATTTTATTCTGTAGTATATACTACAATTAATTTTGATTTTTAAATTTTGTATTTTTTTTATTTTGAATTTATTATTTTTATTATTATTATTATTATAATTATTATTATTTTACTTTTTAATTTAAAATGTATGAATTATAGTATTAAGATTTTTAGCTTGGTATTTTATAGATATGTTATATATTTTTAATTATTATAGGATTGTTTATTTCTTTAGTTATACACATACAAATTATAACAATCCATTAAAAGTTGTAATAGGGGTACCATGCTTGAATACTTTGAAAAAATAAACATATAGATTAAAGAGGACAGCAATACATTTTATTTTGTTATTTTAAACAATTCGTTTTGGATGGTGGCTTTTTCCTTTTTGAAGAATTGTGTGGTAACACAAGGTAACAGTTTTTATATACATGGTGAATAACATATATTATGTTAATAGTTTTATCTTTTTTTGAAGAATAGTATGGTAACACAAGCTAACAGTTTTTATATACATGATGAATGATATATATCTTGTTAATGGTTTTATCCTTTTTTGTAGAATAGTATTCTAACATATGATAATATTCATTATTAATAAGCGAGTAATAGTTGTTTATACAAACGGTGGGTGATATATTAAACTTTCTAAATAATTCTAATATGTTAAAAGTATTGGAAATTAACTTATTTAATGGATAACCTCAGGAATTTAATATGAAATTAATAAAATAAAGTTACTCGTGATTTATTTGATAAGAAATTGAAAAAATTTTTTTTTTAATTCAAGTAAGGTCGATTTAAGAGTCATGCAATTAAACTATGTGTTCAAACACTTTAACTGGTGTCTTCACTATTGTGTGATACTAAGAATACATATCTACCTTAAAAGAAAATAGTAGTAAATGAAAATATGAATTATGGAGGAAAGGAACGGAATATGATTGGTTATAATAATTTGAAATTCAATGGTATGATGTATGTTATAATAATAGGTAGAATTCAATTTTTTTTAAATTGATATTTTAGTTTATTTCAATTAAGTTTCAAAGTTTACTAGCTCATGTATACAATCTGAAATAAATATTTAAAATTTAAGTAAGGTCGATTTAAGAGTCATGTAATTAAACTATGTGTTTAATCACTTTGACTGAAGATTTCATTATTGCGTGATACTAAGAATACATATCTACCTTAAAAGAAAATGGTAGTAAATATCTTATATAAGAAATTAAAATATCAATTGTGCTTGAAAGGAACGGAATATGATTGGTCATAATAATTCGAAATTCAATAACATATGTTTATAATATTTTTAAAGTAGAATTCAAGTTGTATTTTAATTAATTTTTAAAGTTTACTGGTTCATGTATACAATTTGAAAGTACTAATTTTCGTTAATATTTAAAAATTTGATAATTTTATTTTCAGATTAAGAGTAAGTATATAGTAATATAGTATTCAGAATTTAACAACATCTGAAATTATTTTATGTATTTTTAAAATATAGATGATTAGTTAGTTCACTTTAATTAATTTTCATGACTTAGTAATTCAAGTATTTAATTTAAAATTACTATTTATCGTCAAATTTAATGCAGGATAATAGTATAGCTCTCAGAATTTACCGACATACTGAAATTATTTTAGGTATATTTAAGATGTAATTGATCAGTTAGTTCGTTTTAATTCCTTTTCATGACTTAGTAGTTCAAGTATTTAATTTAAAATTACTATTTATCGTCAAATTTAATGCAGGATTGTAATATATCACTTACAATTTACTGACATATTGAAATTATTATATGTATTTTTAAAATGTAAATGATCTGTTAGTTGAATTTTATATATGTTTATAATATTTTAAAAGTAGAATTCAAGTTATGTTTTTAAAAAAAGTATCAAAAATTTAATATTTTAGTTTAATTTAATTAATTTTAAAAGTTTACTAGTTCATGTATACTATTTAAAATTACTATTTTTCCTTAAACTTAAAAATTGTGATAATTTTATTTTCAAATTAAGGGTAAGTATATAGTAATATAGCATTCAGAATTTACCGACATACTGAAATTATTTTATGTATTTTTAAAATGTAGATGATTAGTTAGTTCATTTTAATTAATTTTCATGACTTAGAAGTTCAAGTAATTTAATTATATTTAATTTAAATATTTATTTAATTTAAAATTACTATTTATCTATCCTATATATATAAAATCCTAATGAAACGAATTTATGAAACGGATATATGAAACGACTGAAATGAAACGATTCTTTGAACCGACTGATTAAACAACTGATTATGTTTCACGGCAATTTCTCCTAAAATAGGTAATATTTTGCGGTGAAATTAACAACAAAAATCCGTATTGATCCGCAGATCTCAAAACTGGTATTAGAATTTTTAAATTCGAGTTAGTTTTCGAAATATTAATTTTTTTCTAATTTTAAATACTTTTTTCTAATGATGGCAACTCAAATATTAATCATAACACATATTTTTTTTTCATATTTCAGGAAAGGTTATTATTTTAAAGTAATTTGGCGACCAGTTTGACCACCCTTAAATCTATGCTAAGAACAAAGCTTCTTTTTTTTTTTTTTTTTTTTTTTTTTTTTTTTTTTTTTATTTATTTCGTTATCATTTTATTTAATACAAAACTTTCATTTAAAACTGAAACATTTAAAATTAACGGCTTTCACTTCTTTCTTTTCTTGAAACGAAACGAAAAGAAAAAAAATAGGCGCAGATGTCATATACGCACCTGAGTACCTAATTGCCGCCAAAATGGCGTTATTTTTCCTGACATGGTAACCCGGCTATGTTGCTTATTTATTATTAAATATTTATTTACGTTTATTTTCTTTTTATAAAAAAAATGTTATAAATTGTTTTGTTCTATAGTTATTAATTAATTTTTTATTTATTTATTGTTATTTCATTCTAAAAATAATAGCAAATAATTTAAAAATACATATGTAACTTGGTATTCGAAAACGAGCTTTTCGCCAAATTGTCGTAAAAAAAAATCACACCAAACCCGATTAAATAATGCAACAAATCATGACATTTAATTTCAATTTCAAAGTAATGTTTTAATGGTACTACTTTGTTATCCCGTCGACTAATTTCGTCAAATTATATAAATCGCCAAACCACTCAACAAATTATACAAATTGACGGCAACAAATAACAATAACGAAAGAACAAATAAATTAGAATAACATAAATAAAAATACAAACAAAACGTCGAAATAAAAATCACTTGCTGGCGTAAACACGTGTAACTTTCTTACAGTCAAATGAATGTGACATTTACGATCGACCATTATTGGCATTTAATCTTATAGTCTGGCTATTGATTTTTGGTAGATAGGATAACCAAGTAGTACCGTTTTTATTTACTACTCGAAAAATAAAAAAAATGCTAACTGGCGAGTTAAAAAAAAAAGCTATTGGCGAGATTTTCCCCCGGCTAACATAAAAGTACCAAGAAATCTTTGCGATCATGGCAACTTTTATGTCGTTTTATTCGAAAAAATAACTTTTATTCGTTAATCAAAATGGAAACCTTTCTTATGAAAAGGGGAAGTGATGGCGATAGAATAATATTTGGCGACTTATCCCTATTATAGAGATTGTTTTCAATTCAACAGCGCAAAGAATAATATTTCCTAACGATTAAAAATTTATTTACATGTGACTATTAAAAACAGAAAAAAAAACTTTAAAATTACTATTAAATGAGTACGTTAAAAGCAGGAAAATATTGAAAATTATATCTTGAAAATTGTATTTACACGTGAATATTAAAAGAGAAAGGAAACTTTAAAATAATAAATACATTAATATGCGTTTAACCCTTTCAGGGGCAAAATACTTCTATTCGTAAAATGTTGAAATCAGTGAATGGCATCAGAATTTACAAACAAATTTCGAAATACGGAAATGGTTTTGTTCATTTTCTTAATAAAAGGAAATTTTTCATTCATATATTCTGGTGCCAATGTGGCATTTAAGAATTAAAATTAAGTGGTCCAAAAATGAACCACCGCCCTTGAAGGGGTTAAAGCAGTAAATTGTAGTAATTGTTGTAAATTGTATTATGTCAATCGTTTTCTAACGCTGTTAAAAATACCGGAGGCAAACACTCTGTTTACTTAATTCATTTTATTTTAGCTTCTTTTCAAATGTTTAACTGATCTTCTTTGAAGATTTACGTACCACCTCCGACTCTGATAGCGAAGGAGTCAATAACTGTTTAGAGATTTTACATTACAGCAGAAAAAAAACATATAATCAAAGAATATATTTTTAATTATTTGTTAACCAGAAAAAAGTATATTATTTCACTGTTAATGATTCTAGGATGAAAACTTTTTTTTAACAGCTGAAAATTTGGTAAATATTAAAAAGAAAGATATTTATAAACTGTAAATGAGATAAGGAGATGTATATTTTAAAAGGGAAAAAAATTTTAGTTAAATATATTATAAAAGGGGAATTTTGCTTATTAATTGCGGGATAATTAATATGTGATGATTGGTTAATTACATCATCACAGCTATTTTAAAAGAAGATTTGCAATATTTGCATTTCCCGCACGCTTATAGGGGGCCCTCAAAAGACTAAAAAAACATTTAACTTTTTAAATAAATTTAGAGCCTTCAAAATTTCGCTCATCTGCACATTTTTAAGAAGAATGACGTTTAAAGTCTGTTTGGTTGAAGGAAACACAGACCTGCAAAAAAATACTTTTTGAAAATTGCATTAATTTTGATAACTAATTTTTATGTTTTTTTTTTTTTTTTTTTTGCTGATTCCGAAAATAAAATCCATTTTTTTTCTATCACGTAAGGATTTTTCACAAAATGATTGAATATTTTTAAGGAAAAAGCTGAAATCACGAAATTTTGACATTTCATTTATTTATAAATCCATATAAGTTACATTTATATCTGAGCTCAAGTAATAGTTAAGTATATGTCGAAGTTTACAAGTCCCTAGAATAATGTTTTATCTTTACATCAAAAGTTTTTTTTGGCAATTTTCTTATTGTGAACTTTGCAGGGATTGTCTCTTTGTAGCATCCAGCAGTAGTCGGCTATCATGCTGACATTCCTTTTGCCTTGATACCGCCTCTCGATTTTCTTTATGTCCTGGTGAAATCTTTCACCTTGTTCTTCACTAACTGCACCTAAATTTTCAGGAAAATAGTCTAGGTGTGAATCGAGAAATTGAACTTTTAAGCTCATATTACAGCCTAAAATCTTGAAATTTTTTACCATCTCTTCTACAATAAATTTGTAGTTTGGGTCCTTTTTATTGCCAAGAAAGCTACTAATAAGTATTTTGAAAGATTTCCAGGCTTTTCCTTCATTTGTTTTTATTTTATTCTCAAAATTTTCATATTTCATCATTTTCCTGATGTCTGGTTCTACAAACACACCTTCTTCAATTTTGCTTCAGATAAACCCGGGAACTGCTCACAAAGGTATTTGAAATATTAAACGTCTTTTGGTAAAGCCTTGACAAATTATTTCATGAAACACTTTTTTTGGATCAACAGGATTTTTCCTTTACCAGGTCCATGATGGACAGGATTTGTGGCAGACGCAATGCCAGGATAAAATATTTCCTTTTTATTCTTTAAATTGAAACATTTCACATTACAAATACCAAAATAGCAATCATCACTGTTATTTTTAGGTTCTCTCCTAACCATTGGTACACCAAACCGAAAAGATTGCTTTTTACCTTGAAACCATTGCCTTAATTCTTCTACACAAACACGACAAACTTTGCGTGGAGCCCAAGGCTTGTCTTGATCGCCCAATTTCATGCCAAAATAATCAAAATATACTTTTTTTTTACAAAATCAGAAATGCTTCTTTGTTGTTTTTTCATTGTATAGTTACCACAATTATAGCAGAAATAATTCGGTGAATTAGTACATACTCTGGAAGCCATGTTCTCTAATGCAGCAAAAACTAGAAGTAAAAGTTAATATAATAACTTATAACTCACAGGTCGGAATAAAAACACATGTGTACAGCACAGAGTAAAGAAAGACACTGATTCAGGAGTAGAGATAAGGTCAGTGAAAAGGAGTGTGAACAACTGGTGGTGCGCAGGCACCTGCAAGCCGGAAAGACCAGATTTCAACTGGTTTTCTCTGTCTTGAATATTGTATTTAATAGGTAGTTTACCGATTAAGAGAAATATTCTGTATTGAAATAGTTTCTTGTTTCTTTTTTTTTTTTTTTTAGTTTAATGAACTAATTTTCTATTTTAAGTTCATAAATTTATTTATCAAACTCATATAAATAATAATATTTGGTCCAAAATATACCAAATCAAGAGTTGAATATGCTGAATTATGTAAAATGGTAATAAAAGGTGTTACAGAAGGTATAAGAAAATTTAACTGTGACCTTGTCAAGTTCCAGAAGATAACAAAAGTTTAAAATCAGCTAGGCGCAAACTATGTGTTGGAAGAAGAGGTATTTTTGCTCTAAAGAGGGCAGATGGAGCAATAACCGAAATCAATAAAGAAATAGTACACATTGTCGAAAAATTCTATAATGATCTATATAAATGTGAAGATCAAAGGGAAATCAACCTACGTGATCCACAAGAAAACTTAACAGAAACCGAAGCGATAATCCCAGTGATGACAGACGAAGTTTTACAAGCCATTAGATTTATGAAAAAAGGTAGATGCCCTGGAGAAGATGGAATTACAATCGACCTTATCAAAGAAGCAGGAGAAGAATTTGCTAAAATGCTATCTTTATTGTTTACCAAATGTCTCAAGAAGTCATACGTAGCAAAAGATTGGAATAATGTTCTGATGATGCTACTTTACAAGAAAGGAGAGAAGGAAAACATTAAAAACTACCGTCCGATCAGGTTACTATCAGTGATTTATAAAATTTTCTCCAAAGTTTTAACGACAAGACTTGAATCAGCTCTGGACTCAGCTCAACCTAGAGAACAAGCAGGATTCCGAAGTGGATTTAGCACGATGGATCATATCCAAACGGTAAGGGAACTCATAGAAAAACATAAGGAATATTATTTACTTCTCTGCCTTGCCTTTATTGATTATGAAAAAACATTTGATTCGGTCTACACATCAGCTGTCGTAGAATCTCTGGAGGACATTGGTATAGGCAAACCTTACATCAATATCATAAAGAAGATTTACAAGAAAGCAACAGCAACAATTCGCTTGGACAAAGGAAAAGCAAAGATCAAGCTTGGAAGAGGGGTAAGACAAGGAGACTTTCGCCTAAGCTTTTTACTGCTGTCTTAGAAAATATTTTCAAGAAGCTGGATTGGGAAAACAAAGGGATTAGAATAAATGGGGAACATTTAAGTCATCTCCGATTCTCTGACGACATTTTAATTTCCAGTAACAATCCTGAAGAATTGGAAAATATACTAAAAGATTTGACAGAAGCTAGCATTAATGTGGGATTGAAAATAAACTTGGAAATGACTAAGGTGATGTTCAATTCATTTGCATCAAAAAAGAAAATCGTCTACAACAACACTGAAATTAAAGAAGTGCAAAGTTATGTATCCCTTGGGCAGGAAATATCATCGGATAATAGTATCATGAATGAAATCAATAGAAGAATAAGAAATGGATGGAGTGCTTTTGGGAAGAACAATATTATTCTGAAGAGTAACATGCCTCTTTGTTTGAAAAGAAAGGTATTTAACCAATGTGTTTTGCCTGTGCTAACTTATGGAGCAGAAACATGGACGCTAATGAAACGGATGGTACAAAGATTACAAATAACACAGAGAAGTATGGAAAGATGTATGCTACGTGTAACTAGAAGAGACAGAAACAGAATAACCTGGATAAGAAGCCAGACGAAAGTTTTTTACATCATTGAAAGAATTAAACGGCTAAAATGGAAATGGGCTGGGCACATTGCAAAAAGTCAAGACAATAGATGGAGCACAAACACCCAACAGTGGTATCCCAGAGATGTAAAACGGCCAAGAAGACGACCTCAAGTAAGATGGAGTGATGAAATTCGAAAAGTAGCCGGTGTGAATTGGATGACTAAAGCACTAGACAGGAAACATTGGAAAAATCTGGGGGAGACCTACATCCAGCAGTGGATTGAAAACGGTTGTTGTTGTTGATGATGATGATGATATATATATATATATATATATATATATATATATTGTAGCTAAATTTATTAACTTAATTTTAGTAATTGGAAATCGATGATGATTTGTAATTATATAATGGTTATATATATATATAATTTTTTCTGTTGCTTATGAAGTTGCTAGTAACGTACAATTTTTTGTGATAAAATTTCTAACTCTTGCATTGTAGGGTCAAACAAAAGAATTTTCAATTTATTCATTTTTGCCCTTCATTTCCCCCTTCTTAATAAATCGAAAGATATAACTTACATGGGCGTTGCAAAAAATTCCTAATAACTTCAACGGACGCAATCTTTTCATCTCTCCTGCTCTGTCTTTAAATCATAATCATTTTGCGTCTTCCTTTAGCCTATATACTGATGATTAAATTAGCTACTACTTACAAGGATTTCTGACAACCTATCGCCGTCAAAAAAATTCGCGTATAATATACGACTCAACGTTTTGCCGAAATCTGATAGCGAGAAACAATAAAAAGAAAATTCTAGGTAATAAAAGAGGCGTAAAAAATGAGCAACGATTATGCTACGCTATGCGCCTACATTCGCTCCTCCCTCCTTATTAAGGTGCGCAATTAGCAGATAACCCCTCGAGCAAGGCGCCTTTGCGTGTGCTCTGTATGAATGTTTTAATATCTTCATTAAATCGTGACCCGTACGATCGAGAGAGGGGCCATCATTTGTTATTTATTGGCTCATAAAAGCCGATCGTAGATCGTAAGCGGATATTTTTCTTGTCTTATAAAGCTTACTTATTTAGTCTCACCCTCCCGCTTAGGTGCCGTCGCTTTTCTGTGATTTCCCAGAAACACCAGGGTCGCATTTTCTATTTTTTTTCCGCAAACGGATGAGGGAACCGCCTGTGGCTTCAAATTGGGCTCGTCCGAAAAAAATTATTGGGCTATTTCTTCCCTGCTGTTTTTAGCTCTGTTGCGGCTTCTACTTCTCTGGGTATGTTAAGCTGTAAAGTTATTTGATATAAATAAAGTGCAAGTGTTCATTTAATGAAAACTGCGAAGAATCTGCTAATGAAAGTGTGTTATCGATACAAAGAATAGTTCAGTTGAGACATAAGTTATATATTTAAATTCTTGTCGGCAAAATTACAAAGTTGTTGTGGCTTTCTTCGCCTTCTTTGTTTCAAGAATAATGACTGCTAAGAAATATTAAGACATCAAAGTGTTAAAAAATAAAGAAAGGATTTTATGTTCCGCCACAATGCTTCAGACTCAGACAAAATACTTTCTCGTCATAATTTATTATCTTACTTGTCTAGATTTTTTTTTTTTTTTTACCTGTTTAACCTTACAGTTAGTGTCCATAAACGTTGATTTATTTGTATTTGAAATTGAAAGTTACACAAAAGTTAATGGAAATATCTATTGCAGGATAGGAGGAACCACTAAGGAGAAATTTTACCTTGCTCAACATTAATTTATACTTTTGAAATATTTTCAAAGCTTTGAAGATGGAAATATTACATTAGTTAATTTAAACTGGATTAACTGATTTGCTTATTAACACACCGACTACCAGTGTTCCATAAACATAACTCTCCAATCGTTCTTAAACCTTGACTTAACAAACATGTAACATGTGTCCTTTTTTCGATAGCTGTTGCGCGGAATCTTACCAAAAACAGTTTTTCTCTAGTTATAAACGACGAAATAAATTTACGATGCTGTTGTCTTTCATCTTTTTAGAAGCATTCGTGCTTCCGGAAATATCTTTCAATTAAAGGTACATCTCATTAAATAAGTTAAATAAATTTGCTTCACGTACAATAGTACTTATGTTTAGACGTGTTATGTCTTATCTTCTACCATTCTTTTCAATTTTGTGTCTTCCACTAGTCTTCAAAAATGAGTGTAATGCTTTTCTCTTCTATATTTTAATAATGTTTTTAAAATTTTTATTGCATGTTTTCTCTAAGAAAATAGCATCATATTTGTGCACATAAAATAAATAAATTTACTGTGTGTTACTGCGTTTGTTATATATAGATAAGCCCTTACACCGTTAAAAAAATATATATATAATAATAATAAAATAAATAAAACTGTACAGGCAATCGGGGTACGAGTACAATTTCCGCAATTTCGATTAAAAGGTATTTCTGGAATGTGAAAGAAAGTAGCAGATTTGATTTTCAGATTATAAAGGGCAAATAAGTGCTAAAAGTCCAGTTGAATTGTCATTTCCATTAAAAATGTTCGTAAAAATGCAAAATTGCACTGGGCTCATTCAATGTCAAGTGGCCAAATTTAAGATATTGTCCCTGCTCGAACCCTTCATTTTTGATGTAATCGCTACAGAACATAGATATAAGTCCGAAATGGACATTTGCAAACTACCAAAGTCAGAAGTAGCATAGTTGAGACACCAGGGATGATTCAGTAAAGTTCACTGTTTCACTGTCCAAGGGAAAACTATCAAATCACGAAATGTGTCATCTTACTGATCAGGATCGAGAAACCTTACATAATGAAATATGTAATCTAGAACAACTTTTTGTGCTGAGAAACACGATTACAGTATTAAAGATAAGAAAGTAATACATCCATTAGTACTTGGCCTCAAACTAGATCATATGGCCTGCCGCGACGAATCTGTCCCTTTCTTTAACAAGATGTACACAACAAATTACTTTGAAAGTTCACCACTTTACCTGTTAATTAACTGTGGTCATGACATAGAACTTTTTGAAGTCCTTTCCTGCACACTAAATATATCGTCGCCTCAGAACAACACTTGGACATCTAGTAGTAATCGAAAATGAAATGTCTGACTTACTGCTATGAAAATATGTATCTGCATTTAGTGGAATAGTAGGGAATTTTTATAAAACACATCTGAGATATAGTATTAAACATAACTTTGTGTTTCAGAAATTGTTCCACTAGACACAAACACAGTTTCTCATAGCAGTAAATCAGGCATTTAATTTTTTTAATTGTTACTAGATGTCCTACTGTTGCTCTGAGGCGACGATATATTAGTTAATTAATCTTTGAAAACCCCTCAAAAGCCTTATATCTCAAGAGGGACATTTCTGATTTGATTATTGTTAGGGAGAGAACACAACGTAATTGCCAAGAAAACTTTTGTTCCATTTTGTTTTTCTTCTGTATAAGGTAAAAAAAGCAAAATTCAAAATGTCTACTTTGCGAGCGATTCACAACTATACACGAATGCAAAGTAAATTTCTGGTTCACTTAAATAACCCTCGAAAGAATAACCATAGAATTGTGAAACCAGTGTCTGCCTATTGTAAAACGACAATCCGCCATCATATGAGAGACACTGCAGAGCTCCTATTGTCGAAATGTTGACGTTATTAATCCTATCTCGCAGAATATGATAGATAGCGAAAAACTGTCAACTACAAAAGTTATTAGTTTAATTATAATTTAAATACATTGTAGAAAAAAATATTTTTTTCGCTAAGAATAGAAAGTGTTTGTATGGCCAATAACTGATTGCTTATTACTGGTGCGATTGAAAATTACTTGAATATTAACAAGACTAAGTTTTTCTTTTTATTTTCTATAAACTACTAATACTTATGGGTATAAATGTGTACATAGAATACGATAAAAAAATATTGTTCTCACACGAAAAAAACTATTTTGTTAAAACAACTAAAGTTTGGTTACTATAGCTACAACCAAATATTTTGGTTGGAATGACCAAATTTTGGTTGAACTAACCAAATGATTTGTTGAATGAGCAAAATCATTTGGTTAATATAACCAAAATTTGATCATTCCAACCAAAATATTTGGTTGGAGCTATATTAACCAAAATTTAGTTGTTTCAACAAAACAGTTTTTTCCGTGCACAAAGTTTTCATAACATTTTATTATAACTGACTGAATGTCCTTAAATGGCCTGGTAACAATTACCGTATGATCCAAAATATATGTTGGTGATACACATCTATACCATAATTTTTGCTATAGAAGCATCATTATTCATCATCTACAAGTCTTATTTAGCCTGATGACGATAACATGCAATGTTCATTAATATTATATATTTTGGAATTATATGACTATTTGTTTATATTTGTGGTGCTTCTTTGAATGAAAGGCTTTCGTTATGATATTTTATTTACAATATCCTTAAAAAAGTAGTAATTATTGAAGAAAATTAAAAAAAAGTCTTAAAAAAATATTGTTTTCAGTAACGAATTTCGGTTCACATTGGCGCCTCTTTTATGAATTATTTCTCATAGACAATGGTAATTTTGCAAATACATCTTTTGTTGCCCGACCGACAATGAAAAATTTTAAACTTAAACCGCTGGACAAATGACTATCTTCATTTTTTTCTGTTTTGTTCAAAGGAACCGCGCTTTTGTTCTCCCTGGCTCTCAGTCTTTTTTTCTTGAACTGGGCGTTACACCACATTTTTGGCAGAGCTCAATTTAAAATGTTTTATTTAAGAGAGAGAGAGAGAGCTTAACAGCAACGCTTTGCCTATTCTTTTATTTATTCATGCATTTGCCAAAAAGCAGTACCTCAACATCTTTCCCATGAGACCAGCATTCATATTTTTTAACCGACTTCAAAAAAAAAGGAGGAGGTTAGGTTCTCAATTTGACGCTTATGTATTTTTTTAATGTACTTTCAACCATTACTCTAATTCATGCGATTTTTTTTTATTTAAAGAGGATACTCTCGAATTGCTCCTATTTGTATTTCATAAAAATTGGTTCAGTACTTTTCAGAAATTCAACAGAAACAATAAATAAATAAATAAATATATCTAAAATATCTTAAAAATATTTCGACGATTTCCATCAAGTGACGTAAGAAAGTGGTTGGTGAGAAAATCGGTACCCGGCGATTTTTCTCCCTCATTCTTTATATGGTTTTGTTTCTAGGATTGTTGAAAGGAAAATCAAAAAGCAATGTTTCAATCGTTAAAAACTTTTATGACGAAAACAGTAAGTAAAAAAAAAAAAAAAATCTAAATTGTAAAGCTTTTAAATTCACCCAAGATTTCTGCGGTACGTTCACTTCTTTTGTAGAACTATATTTTTACAGTGGAAGTATACGCTAATACAGGGTGGGCCGAAAGTCCTGGCAAATTTTTGAATTTAATAATAAAATAAAGTAATTTAAGTTTTTTTTTATTTAGATAAAAAGTTTATAATTATTTCAAGAAAATAGATAAGCAAATTTTGGGTTATGTACCACTTTTGTGCGACAATGAACTTTCAGTTGATTGGTTGGACTTTTTAATGAGTTACTGTCATATTTGTCATTTGAACGAAGACTCAACACAGCGGCGTAGTAATTGAAAATTAATATGAGGGGTTCAAGTAGAAACTTTTAAACAATTAAAATAATTCAACAATTAGGCTTATCCAAATATAGTTAAATATTTATAAGAATGCATGAGGCAATTTGAACAAAAGTGTACTAATGCATACTTTGTGTTTGTTTGTCTTACACAATTATGTGTTCGACGCATATTTAAAGAGCAAAAAAGGATAGCCAGATATTTCCCTTTTATTATTCTCGACAGTCCTTTTTTGCGTTTCAAATGTGCGTCAAATACATTAACCCATATTAGCCTAGCGTTGTTTCAGGGTAAAAGCATATCGACCAATACGTTTGTTGTTTGCACACCAGTAATTGTGCAGAGAAATGATGACAAAATCTCCGCGTTAAAATAAGACAAAAATTTCTATTCAGAAAAAGTGGTGTGAATATCCATTTGAAAGAGAAAAGTAATTCCGTCTTTATGTGTTAAATATGAGCCAAAAAAAATTAAATGAAAAAATGTGGGTTAGTTCACTTTTATTCGCATTGTTTCATAAATATATTCGTCGAAGACCAGTTCTGAAGTTCACTGCTCATAACAAGCGTGATATTTTCTCACACATTTACTAACTCATTTTTAAATTTAAAGGCATAAAATTTGCAAGACTGACTACTGAAGCGATTTGCAATCGAAAGTGTTTTCCGTTTTTGATAGATAAATTACTTATTTGAGTTATAAGTGATTTTGGGTCAAGTAGCAAACGGTTTTCTCTTATCTTTGGTTGTTTTTTCCGTTTCGCCGGAAATTCATTTCAAAACCTCAACTTTGACGGTATTTTCTGAAAGAACTTGTACGTTCACTGTAAAAATGTGATGTGACGTTACTCCATATAATTGGTGGCAGCATTAATTCCTCCAATTTTATCCAGTAATTTAACTGATATAATTGGTGTTACGCTACAAATAATGTGAATTCTTATATTTTCACATTATTATGGCGTAATATTACACTAGTTATACCAGTTTAAATTACACCAGTTATATTAGTTAAATTATGGCAACGGCAACATCCTGCACCAATTTTATGGCGTAACGCTAAAATAATTTTTTACAGTGTACCAAAAAATGGAAAACGTCTTTCGATTACAAAGTTTTTGAATAAAAATACCTGCCACTTTCATGCGTTTCCGAATAAAAATGAATTAAAACTATGTCATAAAATTAGGGGGCATTAATTTTTCTTTTCGCCGTACTACAGTATGAGGGGTTATTTTTTCATTTGAAAAATACATTAATGATAATTAATTAAGAAATTTTAATTGGGAGACTTTAATTTTAGGGAGTAATTTTATGAGATAGATTTCTTTTTCGCGGACATTAAATTTTTTAACGCACTTTAGTTTTCGGTGTTATTTTTACATGTAAAAAATAAATTAATGGGGAAAATAATTTAGAAATTTTATAGTGGAGACTTAAAATTTTTCGGGGCACAATTTTGCGTTAGAGGTAAAATTTTCTGGTGTTAATTTTTAATTGGGAGACTTTTAAATATATTTTTTTTTCTTTTCGCGAATTTTTAGACGTCAATGGAATTTTAAACATTAATTAAAAATTTAATAAGAGGACTTTTCGTGATTTAATTGAATTTAGTGACGTATGCGATAGAATTTTCGGGTGAAAATAGTAATAAATAATTTGAATTTAAAATATCAATGGGGGCACATGTGAATATTTTGAAGTTTTAAACATTAATTAAAAATATTAATGAGAGGGCTTTTCATAATTAAATTTAGTGAAGTTTGTGCTTGAATTTTCGGTTTAATATTTGTTAACAACCCTTAGGTTATAAACGTTCACTTGACTATGATTACCTATTGGGTGCCTTTAGAGGAGCTGCACACGTAGAGTGCAACTCGAATTTTTAGCAATGAAAAACAATTCCTGTGGTTTTTCATACCCTGAAAAACTATGAGGGACACATTTGATGACACATTTAGGAAAATTTTTAGACTATGCAATCGAAGTAATCGCAACCACAATGGAAAATTTCATAACCTTTAAGTTTAGAAAGCCAACAAAGTACTATACAAATGGTCTTTTTAGATTACTTTAAATTTTTTTCAACCCTTCAACTGTGTGGTAAACATATTTATTAATGTTAGAAATGTCGTTTGAATTATTTTTTAGGTTTCGAACCCGCAAACATTTAACATGACTTCGCATTTTTAGCTCATTGCGCTAACCACTGGAACATGTGGGTCTGTTGTTTTATCACATGAATTTGTTTGTAAATTTTCGATTTTAAGTGAAAAAATTTTCGAGATTGAATTCTGTATGAAAATTTCCACTATACTGAAATGCGTTATCTAGCACACATCTTATAAGTGATTCACTTTATCTAGATAAGAGGATAAGAGTTTTTCCCCAACGCAGTGAGTGAAACGATATTAGATTTTAATTACGATTAACTAATGAGGGACACAAATTAAGATTAGCTAATGAGAATCGCAAATTTTTGTGTAGCGTAATTGTGTCTTTTTTTTCAAAGATATAAGTCAATTAGAAACACTATTAAAGATTGACTCGTGTGATTTCAACATTAATTTTAGATTGTGTCATTCATAACGAATAAATGAATGCTTAATTAAGATTTAACACTGCGTCACAATTTTTGAATGATTTTATTTATATAGAATTTATACCAAATTGGGGGCTTTTTTCTCATAGATTTATTTTAAATAAAATTGGAATATCGAATAATACTTTATTAGCAATAAGGAATGTGTCACATTTATTTAGGATAAAATTAAAAACTATTATATAATTAGACCATTTAAAACGGATACTTTTTAAATTTATTCATTAACGGTGGGAATACTTCAAACATGTTATAAATGAGTCATCACAAATAACTGAGTTTTCTTTCGTAAATATGAAGTTTAGCGGAAGGTTTTAATAAATATATTGATGTTTATAAATAGTAATGTTAGTAACACTCTTTGAAATTTATTTCATATTTGAAATAATAATTCCGCGCAGTGAACTTTGAACTTTTTAGACATACATTTTGAAATATAGATCTAGTTTAAATTTTTCTAAGTTAACACGTTACGTAATAGAGATCACGTTATATCCTAACCAATCACACTATTTAGTCAGGGTTTGCTATTTTGGAATTATCCAAATTAGTTACCAGACTTCTCATTTTATAATAACTACACTAACCATTAGTCTTGTTGTTTAATCACATAAATATAATTTCTATCGTTTTTGATTTTTAGTCACTTACTAACATATAAACACCTTATACGTTTGCTATATTTGTTCTGATATAGTTTAGTGCATATAAATTTTAACTAATATTTAATAGTAGATTTAACTATATTCACTAACTTACATATATATACATTTAACATCATTCATATTACGTACAAACCTTTTAATAATTTTGGAAAAAACGTTAATTCACCGTTCACTTTATTTTTGTAAACATTTATAGTATAGATTATTCAAAAAATAAAAATTAAATAACTAGGAATTTTTGACTACCCGAAGGAAAATAAATAAATTGTAATTCCCATGAAACTTTTAATCTAATAGTAAATATTCGTAGCCATACAAACTTCAAAATTTTTCTTAATATAAACACTTTAATAATACGTTTTTATTTTTAAAATTTTTCATTTTACTTTATACATGTTTTTATTATGCCATGTCGGCAGTTTAATACTATGTAATAATATAAATATGATTTTTGCTTAATTTTTTACTAGGATAAAATTTTAATTAACGGAAAAACACATTTTTAAGAGTTTTCAAATAAAACAAATATTTGAAGAATTTGTAAATTGTTAACTTGACACACTATATAAAATCATGTATGCTTAAATCAATCCTTTTGTTAATTTTGGAAAAAATATTAATTCACCGTGCACTTTATTTTTGTAAACATTAATAGTATAGATTATTCAAAAAATAAAAATTTAATAACTAGGAATATTTGACGACCCGAAGTAAATTAAATAAATTAATTGTAATTTCCATTAAATTTTTAACATGATAGCTTGATAGTGTTCTTACATTTTCATCCCCAAAGGTGAACACTTAATTATGTATATATTAATAAATATTTATTTAATTTTGCATAAATTGATAACGATTCTAAATTGTAAAAGTTTCCGATTAAAATAAAGCTTGAATTTGTGTTTACTAAATCTCGATTACAAAACAGTTAAAACTAAACTACGATTTTTCCTTCTTATAAAATTTGAGTTTGCACTATTTTGATAAATTTTACATTCAAGAATTTTGTATTCTTCTATGGTAAAAGTTAAAAATTATTCGCACGAAAAAATTTATTACATTCCAAAAACAATTAAACGAATTAATAAAAAAAAAAAAAATTCATTATTTAAACAAATTTCTTTTAAAAAATATTTCTTTTAATAAGTAACAAGTTTTGTTTTCACATAGTTGATTTAGAGGTAGAAATATGAAATTCGTATGAACGAGTATTATGTGTAGGAAAACTAATTTTTGCTAAATGAAAGATACGGGTTTATTGAAAAAAGTTAATCAATTAAACATAACGTTGTCATTCTCTAATTTAGGTTAATTCTAATTTACGATAAGGTATTCTAATTTGTTGTTAATTAATCTTTAACTATTGACAATTATCTAATCCCTTTTTAGTTAGTTAATATACACTGGCGGAAAAAAAAATCCCAACACCAAGAAAGACTTTTGTTAGATAAACGAAATTTAGTAGGCGTGTTTATACATATGAAAGATGACATCTATTGAAATTTCGCGCTTCGCGCATAAGTGTGGCGCTAGTAGCGCCACTCAGAACTTGCAGATCAGGTTTACTTTAAATGCGCGCTGTAAAGTTCGTAGGCGTTATTTAGCTTCGAAATGTGGCGTATTGAGTTGATGTTAGCCAAGAATGTCTTTAACGAGACGAAGAAGTCACTGTCAACAGCTCACCGAGTTGGAACGAGGTCGCATAATCGGGCTACGAGAAGCTGGATTTTCTTTCCGCGATATTGCAGAAAGACTTGGCTGGAATTTATCCACTGTGCATGATTGTTGGAAGCAGTGGTCAAGAGATGGTACTACCTCAAGAAGACCAGGTTCCAGGCGGCCACGTGGCACTCCTGAGAGGGAAGATCGCCCTATTCGGCGTACGACTGTGGCGCATCGTACTGCGTCTGCGGCAGAAATTCGAGCTGCAGTTGGTACCACAGTGACACAACGAACTGTTAGAAATCGATTACTTCATGGACAGCTCCGAGCCAGGCACCCTATAGCGTGCATTCTACTGACTTGAAATCATTGCCGGTTGCGACGCCATTCGTGTCAAGCCAGAGCTCATTGGTGGGCGGAGTGGAGATCTGTTGTGTTTCCTTTTTATCAGAAAACACAACAGATCTCCACTCCGTCCTCCAATGAGCCCTGGCCTGACACCAAGGGCGTCGCAAACAGCAATGGCTTGGAGTCAGTAGAATGCACGCTACAGGGCGCCTGGCTTGGAGCTGTCCTTGAAGTAACCGATTTCTAACAGTTTGTTGTGTCACTGTGGTACCAACTGCAGCTCGAATTTCTGCCGCAGACGCAGTACGATACGCCACAGTCGTACGCCGAATACGGCGATCTTTTCTCTCAGAAGTGCCACGTGGCCGCCTGGAACCTGGTCTTCTTGAGGTAGTACCATCCCTTGACCACTACTTCCAACAATCATGCACAGTGGATAAATTCCAGCCAAGTCTTTCTGCAATATCGCGGAAAGAAAATCCAGCTTCTCGTAGCCCGATTATGCGACCTCGTTCCAACTCGATGAGCTGTTGACAGTGACTTTTTCGTCTCGTTAAAGACATTCTTGGCTAACATCAACTCAATACGCCACATTTCAAAGCTAAATAACGACTACGAACTTTACAGCACGCATTTAAAGTAAACCTGATCTGCAAGTTCTGAGTGGCGCTACTAGCGCCACACTTATGCGCGAAGCGCGAAATTTCAATAGATGTCATCTTTCATATGTATAAACACGCCTACCAAATTTCGTTTATCTAACACAAGTCTTTCTTGGTGTTGGGATTTTTTTTTTTCCGCCAGTGTATATAAATTTTGTAAGTGAGTTAATGTGTAAATTATTTTAACAAAAATTTTCAGATTCCAGTCATTCATTTATTCATTTCTCTAACACTATAAATTTAGCTTCGTTTCACACATGGCGCATATGTGAAGAAATTAAATGTGATTGGTGTGAAAATCACGTGATCTATGTTACGTAACAAAAATTTGAACTACATCAAAAATTTAAAGTTCACTGCGCATAATGATCATTTCAGATAATGTCTATGTATATTTCAAAGAGTGAAACTAGCATTACTATTAAAATATCTCAATATTTATACTATATTTATTAAAACCTTCCGCTTGATTACATGTAAGAACTTAATGATGTAAATAATGTTAAGCTCTCAGTTATAACTCATCATGTTTTAAGTTTGCAGTGATTTTAAATGTTAGCTAAAACTAACTTGCATGTTTCTTAATAAATTTGAAAAGAATTCCTCTTCTATTTTATATTTATTTTAATTATGAAAAATCATTCGAAACATTTAATTAATTAAGGGGGTCCGGGACACATTTTAAAATAATTTTTATTTATTGAGTTAAAATTCTGAATTTCTTTGTGATGGCTAACCCTATCATTTGTAAACAAAATCACATGATAAAACTTCTCCTAATTTTTTTAAAAAAATTTTAAATGAAATTTTTTTTAAAAAGTGGAGTAATTTAAAATCGTTATAACTCGAAATATTACTTATAGAATTTCAATTTGTTTTCATTTAAATAAACAAAAGTACGTAAGTTTTAATTTTGATTCAGCATTTTCAAAAATATTAATTTATAAAAAAATTAAAAATATTTAAAGAAAAAAATTAAAAGAGAGTGGTGCAACTTAAAAAAAAAAAAAATCATATTTTCAAAAGTAAATATTTTTTTTTTCAAATATGCTAAATCAAAATTAAAGTAAAACAATTGAAAAAGATATGTTCCAACTTTGAACCCTTTATCTTTAACGGTTCTCGAATTATAAGAATTTAAATACGAGAAATGGTGAAAAAAAACCTATCATGAAGAAAAACGCTTTTTGTACAAGAAGTCGTTTCCATGACAGCCATTGCTTGAAAGCTAGATTTTAAAAACAAACCAAAACGAAAAAAAATAATATTTTTTGTTCTAATTCAGATAGAAACATGATTTAAATGTCATTTTAAGCAGGAAAAAGGAGAGAAATTTTTAAGGAAATAAAATATTTTTGCAAAATTTGAAGATTTTTATGTCCCGGATCCCTTAAAAAAAAATGTTAATTACACATTCATTAAGAAAATATTCTTAAAAGTGTTTCTAAAAACTCTCCAAATTTGAAAAAGTATTCCTATTCTATTAAATAAGACTGAAAAAGACAGAATTTTATTCAGGTTTTAAATAATGATGTATCATATTAACTAAATCCCCTATTAATTACGCATTACATTAAATCCCTTATTAATTACGCCTTATATTAAATATATCCTTCATTAAGTTAATCAAATTCGTTAACACTGCTCTAACACTGTAACATAATATTTATTTAATTCTTTCTTTTTTACTATTTATTTAATTCTGAGGCCTATAATGAGAATCCTTTCCATCTCATATTCTGAGAGAAGGCGTGAGTGTCCCAATTAATAATTTAATCAATAATTATTTGTTCAATTGATTATATTAATTCAAAATATATAGGTAAGTAAAATTGCTTACCTGTATTTGCTCCACAAGCCAGTCATCCTTACCGCAGGTGTGAGCTGAAAAATATTTCATTTATTTGTGTAATGGACAGAGACTTGGCTGCATGTAGTCACATGATCGTCGTTTTTCTTTCTTGAATAATCTTTAATTTGTCGATTACATGGAAAACAAATTAACAAAATTAAATATACAATTCTAGGTTAAAATACAAATATTTACAGTTTAAAGTTAATTTAAATGATTTCTCTAAAAGATTAACGGGTGATTGTTTTAAAAAGAGTTTGGAGCTTAATAGCTTCTATCATGTTGCTTGGACGTGATTAAAGTGTAAACTAAAAGTGGGGATTCAAAAAGTTAAAGCAGCAAGCATGGTATATTACACATACGGTTAGTTCACAAAGGGATTCCGCTGAGTAAGTCTTTTTGTTTTAGTTCCGTTCTGAATTTATCTTCATTATGGTCCACTATTTTTTGGTGCTGACATCTGTTACAGGGATGAAAGCGGCTACCACTAAATTTTTATAGTATTCCTCACCTTATTTAATGACAGAATTTCTGAAATTTGATAAGTCGAAGGTTAATTTAAATGATTTCTCTAAAAGATTAACGGTTGACTGTTTTAAAAGGAGCTTGGAGCTTAATAGCTTCTATTATGTTGCTTGGATGTGATTAAAGTGTAATTAAAGTGTAAACTAAAAGTGGGGATTCAAAAAGTTAAAGCAGCAAGCATGGTATAGGGATTCCGCTGAGTAAGTCTTTTTGTTTTAGTTCCGTTCTGAATTTATCTTCATTATGGTCCACTATTATTTGGTGTTGACATCTGTTACAGGGATGAAAGCGGCTACCACTAAATTTTTATAGTATTCCTCACCTTATTTAATGACAGAATTTCTGAAATTTGATAAGTCGAAGGTTAATTTAAATGATTTCTCTAAAAGATTAACGGTTGACTGTTTTAAAAGGAGCTTGGAGCTTAATAGCTTCTATCATGTTGCTTGGACGTGATTAAAGTGTAAACTAAAAGTGGGGATTCAAAAAGTTAAAGCAGCAAGCATGGTATATTACACATACGGTTAGTTCACAAAGGGATTCCGCTGAGTAAGTCTTTTTGTTTCAGTTCCGTTCTGAATTTATCTTCATTATGGTCCACTGTTTTTTGGTGCTGGTATTATTACAGGGATGAAAGCGCTGCGCCACAAATGGTTGATTGCTACCACTAAATTTTTATAGTATTCCTCAACTTATTTAATGACAGAATTTCTGAAATTTGATAAGGCGAAGAATACTATTAAAATTTAGTGGTGAAAATCAGCCATTTGTGGCACAGCGCTTGTATCCCTGCTATTATCACTAAATCACACTTACCTATCGAACACATTTGGAAGGAAAATAGTTATTTTCCTCCGACAAATTTTCCCACTTAAAAAACAATGCTTGTCAACTCACATATTTTTTTAATAGTTTCTAAGCTTGATCTAAATATTAAAGAATGGGTAAGAATTTTTTTTATGTGCTATGATTTGTCATCGTTTTATTAAATATGAACACGCAGTCTAAATTTTTATATTCTGTGGACTATGTGTATATTTTTCTTTTACTCTTTAACTTAATCATGATTTCGAATTTTCTTCCACAATTGCTGAAAAATGGATATTAATACAATGCTTATTTATGGAACGACATGATAAGCCATATTTAATTTAAAAAAATTATTCCCGTACATATTGTATTTTGTGAATATGAGCTGAATAGATTTCGTATGTGATATAGGAAAAGATTGATCTAGGAAATAGAAAAAAAGAAGGAAACATATATAAAAAAGAAATGAATGCATATCTACTGTTCTTATTGTTTGAAAAACATTTTTAATGTAAAAAGTAGTTATTAAACTCTTTAAAATATATACAATCCTATATTATATAAGTGATAATATGAACTTTTAAAAATATATACTAAAGTAGTTTTATCCATAAACTTCATAATTTTATTTCAATGCTTAAATATCATGTTTTATTTTTTAGTGCCAATAATTACGTGTATCATAAGCGTAGAAAATGCGTTTACAATAGAAGGAAATTTAAGAACTGATGATATCATCTGAGTAGCTCAGATGGTATAGCATTGGCGGCTTCAGCCAAGAGTTCCCTGGTTCGAATCCTGGTCCGGACATTTTTCACCCAGTTGGAAATTTACATCTGATATGATTTATTCACCAATTAGAATAATTGTGTTAAAATTAATCTAGTATTAACTCATATTCCTAAGATACAAAATCTACAGGAATAAAAGATTGAAATTAAATAAGATATGCCTCTACGTTCCATAAATAGTCATTTTAATAATATCCGTTTCTTTTAATCCTAAAATGATGGACGAAAAAGCAATTATTTCTCTTATCTTAAAAAAGCGTCTTAGACTTGCTGTTCTGGTTGGCTGATGAGTAATACCAACGCATACAATAAAGGAGGATCCAGATAAGGGAATATACACTCTAAAAAGGAGTTAATAATCTTTCTTTCAGAGGAGTGACTATTCACTCTTGAAAAGGAGTGCGTTTTAGTGTCAAATAAGCGTAATTTCCAATTTTACATTATGAAATGGAGTTTTGAAAATGAAGAAGAAACATATTTTGGTGTTTTTCGTGATTTTACTTCATATCTTGTTTCAAAGTTGAACGGAAAATTTTAAAAGTGTATGATGTCAGGCTTTCACTCTCGACAACGGAGTGAAATACTTCACTCTTTTCTAGGGAGTGAAAATTTTCACACTTTAAGGTGTGTATTTTTTATAAAATTCACTCCAAAAAGTGTGAAAATGCCATTCACTCTTTCAAAGTGTGAACTTTCCACTCTTCCCAATTTTAGAGTGTATGAAACACAGTCCAACACTTTCAGAATTCATTAACGAAACTTTGCTGCTTAATAATGTTAAAATAAAATCTAAGTAAATATTTTAGAAAAGGCATAACACATCTGAAAACCTGATTTCAGCAATTACCGTCTATAGCTGGAAAATTAGTCCAATTCTTTTGTGCAGTCCTGTATTTGACCTAAAGATTTGCATATATTGTATACAGTATAATAAAACTTAGTTTAGTAAGAAAATGCATGATAGTTTGATAATTAACCTTCATCAATCTCTACGAATATAACGGAAACAAACTTGAATTCTTTTGTACTGCCCTATATATTACAAGCAGATTTTATATGCGCAACATACTAAGCTGAAATTTAATTCAGGCTAAAACATGGTTAAAACTACTCAAATCATACTGCCAGACATTAACCATTGCTACCATTGCTATTCAAAGAGCTACAAAATTATAGAAGAGGTAAAATTCAAGGAAAACGTGGGATATTAAAGAGTTTTCCCGTAACATATTTTTATTTTAACACGAAATAAATATATAGCAGTAATAGTTGATTATTAATAAAATTTCTGACATTAATTGTTTTGCAACGAAATCTTTATCCTTTCTACTCATTTTAAATAACACAATGCAATTTTTAGAATAACATTTTATTAAAAAGAAAATGACTGCGAAAAAAATGTTGCTTATCCGTTTTTTTTCATTTTATTTTCACATACAAAACAACATTTACGAAATTGAATTTAAAACATTTAAATGTAAACTATTAAATTTAGAGCAATTTAATTGAACTATTTATTGCGCAACTTTAAAAATATATTTTATACACGAGAATACTTTAAATGTTTACATAAGTTGTATTAAATATTTTATTTAAATGTTTGTTCCTCGCATTGTCGTATTCAGTTCTTGTAAAGCAGGTGAACGTAATATAGGTGAACGTTATGTTCTCCGCAGTTATATAAGTATCGAAGTCGAAATACTTCGCGGAGCTTAATGTTAAACCATAGTTGTGTTGGCGCGCCGCTGGAACAAACACGCGAAGCTTGAGAATCTCTGGGCAAAATTTCCATTAAGAACTCTAAATAGTAATCACCGCTGAACTACATGTATCCAGTTATTTGCGTAACTCTATATATGAATTTATTTATATTATACAAACATCTCGTAATGTACTAAATATAGTTCAACTTAAAAGGCATAACTCAATTAAAAGAGGCCTTTAAAACATGCACTTGATACTCCGAAATGCTTACGAGCTCTTTTGTGTAGCCCTGTATATGATATATTTTATTTACACACCACATAGCAAGCAAAAATTCAACTGAACTTAAACACGCGTACCATAAATGAAATCGCACATCCAGCAATTATTGCTAATAGACAGCACTTCAGATATAGTACTGTATCCCAATCTTTTGTGTGTCGCAATGAACGATATATACTATGCACATTACGTTATACAGCAAGTATCTTGTAGTAAGCCTCAATAATGTATATAGATTTCATTATATTTGAAGTAGTCTATAACAGGACTGATATACACTGCAGTTTTACCCCGTCGACTATGTTATTCACGCTATTAGCTGTCAAATTAAATAAAACTTCTAAAAATCACAAGAGTTTATGGATAATTTTCAATTCAATGATGTGAGCAGGCAATTTAAAATTCAAATTCTATAGAAGACGCCCATGAGTATGTATTTGTGACATTGTTCAGATTACAGCCTTGACACTATAAAGAATTTCATATAAGCAAACGATTATTTTAACTGTAATTTCTGTAGAAAACTATTCAGTTATTCAAACGTATTTACAGATAATGTTCATTCAACCATATTATCGAGCATTCTCATTGGTCAAGATGGAGAAAAAATTATTATTACTTTACCACACTGTAAAACTAGTCGGATGTGCGAATCCCAAAACTTTCTTCTATCTCATACATAATAATACTCAAAATAAAACTTAGTCGAAGCCGAAAATTAAACCTAGCTTGGACACTTGGGTGATTCAGTATGATTTTTTCCCATCTTCTCTGGTTACTCGAATCTTTTAGCATCTCCTCACGCATCCACGGCTAATCGGCAACCAGCTCCTGCGAGGCCGTCGAATTCTCAGCAACTGATATACAACAGCACAACAGTTCGGTTTATCACTATCCTGTCCCGAAAATTGCACAATAGTCGCTATAGTAGCGTCCCCATTCGAGCAAATATCGCCATTTCCAATAGGGAATTTACATCTATACTCAAAAACATATATATGAACTTTGGTTCAATTTTATGCATAAATTCGTACACTTAACGAATGATACAATAATAAAAATGGCACAAAAAATCGCTATTACAGCGCTTCCTTCCGGCGGAATATCCCCAAATTCAACTGGGACCTGCTGGCCATTGCCAAAAACACATATATGAAAGTTGGTTAAATTCTATGCATCATTTCACACACTTTTCGATGATACAAAGAGAACACACGGACAAACAGATATTTTGTAAAAGCACTCTGACCCCTAAAACTTGTAAATCGGGAAGTCGAAAAAAATGTCGGTTACAATATTTTCTTCTATTACAGATAGAATAGAGTAAAAACAACTTTTTCTCATTTCTTATCACAAAATATCAAAGTGACAAAAATGACAAATGCTTTTTAACCTCTTACCATTCTTACGTTTTACGAAAATATAATACAGGGTGTTTATAAAGTCCCGGACCCATTTTGATGTTTAATAACTCATAAAATAATAAAGATAGATTAAAATTAATAACATAAATGGTTAGATAGACTCAAAAAGTTTCATGACCCTTGTCAATGAACTTCCACGTGTGCCCCTTCGTCGCACGGAGAATATCAAGTCGATAGTCAATTTCACGCCAGGTAGCGGCAAGCATGTCGGCATCCACAGTGGCTATTGCGGTTGTAATTCTGGCTTTTAAGTCATCAATGTTCGACACTCTTCTCCTGTAAACATTGTCCTTTACAAATCCCCAAAGGAAAAAGTCCAGCGGCGTTATATCAAGTGATCTGGGTGGCTAAGGAATTGAACCTCCTCGCCCAATCCATCTTCCTGGAAAATGTTCATTCAAAGAAGTACGAACGATGGTACCCTAATGAGGTGGTGCACCATCTTGTTTCAAAATGACATGTGGCTGAAGCTCTTCTCGTTGTGGAAATACGAAGTTTTCCAACATGTCTAAGTATACGACTGATGAGACCGTCTCTTCTGTAAAAAAGAAAGGCCCAATGACTCGGTCGTGCATTAGTCCACATCACACATTAATCTTTGGGGAATCCCTTACTGCTTCACGGTATTTATGGGGGTTTTCAGATCCCCATATGCGCACATTATGGCGATTAACAATGCCAGAAACATGAAAGGATGCTTCGTCGGAGAACATTATGCGCTTCAGAAAATCATCATCTTCTTCTATTCTCCTTAGCATATCTGTTGCAAAGGCCATCCTCCTAGGCCTATCGTCCGGTTCCAAAACTTGAACAATTTGAACTTTGTATGCATGCAGTCTTAATTTTTTCTTAATAATCTTGTACAACGTCGAAATTGGTATATCAAATTCTCTTGCCGCTGATCTCACAGATCTTCTAGGATTGTGTAAAAATGTCACTCTGACACGCTCAACATCAAAATCACTTGTGCAGGGACGTCCGGAACGTTTCTTATCTGCGATACTTCCCGTTTCTAGAAAATTCTTTTTCCACCGCAAGATGCTGCTTTTGGATGGAGGATCTTTTTGGTAAATTCTTCTGCAATTTCTCTGTGCTTGCACTATCGATTTTGTTTCTATGAACCACCATAAAATCTGTGTTTCTCTTGTGGTGTATGCATTCTCCTTAATATCCGCTTGAATAAAACATCACATACAAAAGTAACACAGAACAAACACATCAAAAGTAAACATAACATTGCAATAG
The DNA here is from genome assembly GCA_963932465.1 of Maratus speciosus. Taxonomy (NCBI): domain Eukaryota; kingdom Metazoa; phylum Arthropoda; class Arachnida; order Araneae; family Salticidae; genus Maratus; species Maratus speciosus. The sequence continues at coordinate 396,319,862 of OZ010787.1, forward strand.
TTGCCAGAAACAAAAGAGAGAAAAATGCAATTAATAAGCAGACGATATTTAGAAAAGTACAGATATTTAGGCTGGAAAATGAAATTATCTGAAATTAACCACACGCGCAGACGATATTTACAAAAGTAAAGATATTCAAGCCTGAAAAGGAAAATATATGTGTTATTCCATCAATAAATGCCATAAGTTTGTTTATATCTTCATTATTTTATGAGTTATTAAACATCAAAATGGGTCCGGGACTTTATAAACACCCGTATAATCTTTTCCAAGTTACTTGCGATTCCGAAAAGCGGCTCCTATATTTTTTGTAGCCTCTAAAACAAATAGATTTCTAAGATTTAAAGAAGCATTTCTGAAACGAAGGTTCTTTTTGCTGCTCGTAATTTTTGGAAACATTTCCGAGTATTTTTTACAGTATATTAATCAGTTTTCTCTACCCAGAATATAGGTTTTTTGGATGCTCAAGTCTAAAGTAAACACTTTAAGCTCCGTAGCAGAATTTATAAAGCAAGAGTAACAAAATAAGGTTCATTTTAAAGTTAATGTTAATGCCATTCATTTTAGTATTAATTTTAATGCTTTTAATTTGTCTTGTTTGTTTAACTTAAAAATGGTTACCTGAGAATTGACAGCCTCCAAAATACCAATATTTCGTGTTGGAGAAACGGATGACTACACCATAAACACTACTCGGGACGTTTCCGAAAATTACGAACAGCAAAGGAGACTTTTCATTCTTTTGTTTTAGAAAGGCTTCTTTAAATCTCGGAAATCTATTGGCTCTGAAGTATTTGAAGATAAAAGGAGCGCTTTTTGGAATAGTTGATAACACGGAAGAGGTTATATTATCTGTAAACCATAAAACAGTTAAGAGCTACAAGTAGATAAAGAAGCATTTGTCTTTTTTTCAGTGCAGATTGATGAAAAATTGCTGAATGAAAATTTTTATCGCAAAAAAATCTAAACCTTTAGTGCTACAATCCACTAAAGATCATGGCCTATACTGCCCAGCCCAGTTTCCCTGACGATGGGCCCTGAGGTGATATACAGCATATGTCCCGGTCAGGTGGTCAGCCTAATGCGGGACCATCAGTGTTTAGTTCCCAAGCAAGATTGGTACTCATTTCAACGACACCGAAGCGATGAAAGATTGAGTAGGCCTTACCCAGTCCGCAGACCAGAATCGAGCTGTGGCCTGTAGTGTGGCAGCGAGACGCGCTAACCACTACGCTACTGAGTTTCCAATTTTTTTTATCACTGATCGAGAAAAATCTTTGTAAATTAATTTGCCTACTTATCTGGGTGTTAGTGCTTTGGCTACTGTGCAAGAGGTGCAGGGTTTGAATCCCAATCAGACATGGATGTGTGTTGTGGGTCTGATATCACTTTACATGAGGTCACGGTCTGTTTAGAGCTAACGTACAAAAGATTACCGTAGAGCCCCCAAGCAACCAAAATGTTTTAAATTAATGGTGTTTCTACCATATTCTAGATGAATCTTAAAAATTTATAATGAGTACAAATAAAAAGTTCAAGGAAGTTCTAGTAGGATGCGTACAGTTTTACCACAAATTTTTAATAGAATATTTCCCCCTATTAAATGGCATAAAATATTATAAACTCTGCAATTAAACGAGGCGATTACAATATCTGCTACTTAAATATTAAATAGAAATTTGCTAATCAGAAATAGTGCTGTCAGACACATTTGAAATTCAAAGGAGTGCACCCACCTTGAGTACTAGTGAAGAGTGAACATAAATTCGTGACTTTCAATTGTAGATAAAACATAATAATTTACTATGTAAGTCAGACACAACAAGTAATGAGTGTGAAAACAAACCTATAAGTATTATAATATAAAAACTACTAGAGAATATCAGTATTTCAGACATTTTACAAACTATTTGTCAAACAATTCATGGTCAGATACAATTTGCTAACATGGTAAAAAGTATAAGAATATTCATATTAATAGCTTTAATTAGACTTTTGATGCATCACCTGAAATTGAGTTTATTACAATGACTAGAAATGTCAGGTGATACATCAAAAATCTGAACAAAGTTATAGTGTATATATTCTTATATTTTTGTACATGTTAACAAACTGTATCTGCAATCAATTGTATCACAATGTTTTTGTAAAATGTCTGGGATACTCACATTCTATGTTTCATTAAACATTTATTCAAAATATTATGCCATAAAACAACTTGTTTCATTGATAATTGTTTCCGGTGTCGAAGATTTGGAAACGTTGTGCGGTTTTGTAAAAATAGTGTGGTATATATGTTCTATTTGTGCTGATGTAAATTATACAATGTACAAATTATTCACTATCATATTTAATAATAAAACAGATAAAAACATATTTTAAATATGACCTGCCAAAATTTTCATAACAATGAAAATCCCTTAAACAAGGAATTGAACAACGGCCTATATGTTAAGTTCAATGAAGTCACTAATTAATCTTGATATATATATTTTTTAAAAATTAATGCTTCATAATGAAATATCAACAGTTAATAAATTACCTTTTCTCCTTCTCTTACATTTTACTGTTTCCTTGTTTGATATCAAGTACTTTACTTTTGGTGTACAGGTATGCTTTTATATTTATTTCTTAAAGCACTAGACTATATACACAAATTACATATGTTTAAATGTTCAATATAGTTGAAGCCAAATTTTTCGTTTTGACTTACGCATTTTATAGGTATTTTTCATACTGAAAATTATGGTTTTGGTGGTGTATTATTTTTTTTCATTGAGCCGTTTCACGGCTGAAAATTACTGGATAATGAGGATAATATCTCATACTTATTTCATATACTTGTTAAAGGAAATCGTCACCATTCTTTTGAAATACATGTACAATAATAATTTTTATTACACCTTTGCACTACCATTTATTTTAATATTGGTGTTAGATGGAGAAATTTTAACCCTTTGAGGTCGATGCCGCCACAATGGTGGCATTTAATTTCAATCCACAAATGTCACATTGACACCAGTATTTTTAAACAAAATTTTCCGTTTCGTATGTACACGAATAAATGCATTTACTTATTTACAAATAAATTTTGTCTTGAATTTCGGTCCCATTGTGACATTTGAGGATAAAAGAAAAAAAAAAACTTTGCCTTGCCTGGGAGGAGTACTTTGATCTTTAAGAGTTAAAACATTTTTCTTAATCAGTAATAATGCATAAATAAAAAAATATTTTTCACACCTTCAATCGTACACTTAAAAACGTACACTATTTTAATTATTTTTGCCTTTCATATATAGGGGCTTGCAACCATAGTAGACCAAGTCCACCTTAAAAAAATGAGATAGTTCGTGTAGAAGGTGCTATAAACTGCGTTTTATCTACTGCCATGCCTATCAAAAATGTTCTAAGTTTAACACGTTCACGCCGGCGAGGTGGGTCACACTCGACTGTCTCAGAGCTGCAAAGTCTCCAGCTTTTTGGATACCAGTATTTTAATTACAGAAAATGTTGTTTTATTTAATTACAACAATTGGGCGATTTAAAGGAACAACATTTTCTCTAAAATAATAGTGGTGTGCAAAAAGCCGGAGACTTGACAACTCCGAGAAAGTCGAGTGTGACCCACCTCGCCGGCGTGAACGTGTTAAACTTAGAACATTTTTGATAGGCATGGCAGTAGATAAAACGCAGTTTATAGCACCTTCTACACGAACTATCTCATTTTTTTAAGGTGGACTTGGTCTACGGCCGGCGTGAACGTGTTTTAAATAAGTAGCGATGTCAAAACTTCTGATGAAAAATAAACGTTCGTGAATCATCAGATGGATAAACTATGAATGAAAAGTAATATTGTTTTTGATGATACCCCTCCCCTCCTCTCGGTAAACAAACGGTAAACATGCTGACAGCGTTTTTCTTAAAAAAATCATTACAAGGGGGAAAAAAAACTCTAATCACATAGTTCGATCTTCCGTCTTGAGAGAAATGTACGACAAAGAATAAGTTCCCCGTAAAAGAGAAATTCTGTTACAAAGTCTTTAGCACAAAGTTTAATTTACACTTCAAGCCACCAAGTATATATACATGTGGTGACTTTTCAATCAAGCTTTCAACAGAAAACGAAAATACTAGAAAAATCTTGAAACCGAACTTGAGCCCCGCTTGCGGAAAGCTAAACAGGCTAGAGAGAAAATGAAAACTGATAAAATTAAAGGCTCAGATGAAACTTACTGCTTTACATTCGACATGCAGAAAGCACTTCCCTTTCCTAACCTTACAACATCCATAGCTTATTGTAAACGCAATCTATATGTTTATAATTTTTAAGTACATTCTTTTAATAATAATGTGGGATACATGTACATCTAGGATGAAATAGAGGGAGAAAGAGGTTCTCAAGACCTTTCTAGCATTCTTGCAAGGCACCTAAGAGAGAAAGCCTCTAAGCATAAGAAAATTATTCTATATTCTGATGCCTGTGGTGGCCAAAATAGGAATATCTTACGCTATTGAAACTAGTTAATAGTACAAACAAAACAGCAGAGTCAATTGACCACAAATTCATGGTGTCTGGCTTTCTTTCCTTCCGAATGACGCAGAATTTGGTTGGATTGAAGCAGCAAATAGCAAGAAGCAACACACCTGTGTTACAGGAGACTGGAAGGAAACTAGTATGAATGCAACGATGAATTTTCCAAAATTTGATGTCATTGAAGTTAAGAATTCTGACTTTCTTTCTACTACAGCTTTGGAACAAAATATCACAAACAGAAAGAAGGATACCGAGGGAGCTTGTTTTAGTTGGATGGACATTACGTGGCTGCGAGTTGTGAGTGGCTCTCCTTTCATGTTACTGTTCAAAGAAACCCTCAATGAGGATCAACCTTTTCGCGAAATGAATTTGGCACTTTCTTTGTCAAATGTCAGTCAAGATGCATTGTACGCGAGCCGTAGAAAAATTACTTTGGCCATAAAGAAAGATATGATGGATCTTCTGACAGACATTCCGCCAGTCCATCATGTATACTTCAAGAATCTTCCAGTAGAGGTCAACACCAGGCTCCAAGCTACTTCCTCTAGAGTACATCATGATGACGATGATGATAGTATTGTGTACAGTGAATGTTTTACGATAACTGGTAATATGTTTCACTCTTTGTATTTAATTTAAACTAAAAATAGAATAAGTAAATATAAATGAAAATGAAGACTTTTTGTTATCATAATAAACAAGTCTTTATTTACGCATGGAAATTTAAAAACAATACTTCACCAAGTCCTCATTTTTTTTTAAACGTTTAAATTTACAATAGAAATATTAATTTGTCATTTATAAAAGAGGTCACTATAAAAATTATACTTTAAATTGAATATTGACATACATAATCCTTATTAATCACTTGACCGGAATTAATTATTTATTAAGAATTTTAAAGCGTTATTATTCACAACAGAGATAAATGGACTTGGTTTACTATGATTGATAGCCCCTCATATACACTTGTGTCAACGGCATGTTATCAAGATAATATAATCCATATTTGTTTCATATATTATTGAAACTTTATCTTTTTTGTACAATTCAATCTTAACTTGATATCATAAATGTAATGTTCAATGGTACTTCACATTTTTCTACACATTTAAGGCATTTTCCTAACTTCTTTTCAAGGTTTTTATTCAATGTTACTTTTTTTGGTTACCTTTCATGTTTTTCATTGAAGGTTTGTTTTGATTGAATATGCACACATGTGCCATTTTAGATTGCCTGTTTTGTCTTTAATATGTTTACGTCACTCTAATTCGAAATTAAATCCAACTTTTTGAAGTTCTTACATTTTTTTAAAGTTTTCGTTTGAAGATATTTTATTTACTGTTTATATATTTTTAAGTTTTCACATAAATATTACAAGGTAGATTTCAAGCATAACTCAAACACTACTAGGCAGAATGAGATATAATTTCGGATTCTAGAAATCGATTTCTGTTTTTTAAAAGTTATAGATTACAATTCATATAGTTTTCGAAAATAATAATAATAAAACATATTTTGAAAATGAGGTTTTGAGAAAAGGTGAATTGCAACTTAACGGAAATAGATTTCTACAATATCTAAACATACACTGCAAATAGAAACGTCTTAAATTAAGACACATATGTGACTGAAAAAGTTATTCAGACACTTAAGTGTCTAAATTTAAAATTTCAGACATCACAGGTGTCTAAATTTAAGACACATAAGTGTCTTACTATGATCATGGCATAAATAAACTGATAAAAGGTGATATGTCTAAAATTAAGACATTTAGAAATTTAGACACTTAAGTGTCTAAATGCGATACAATTGTATCATATGTGTGATGACTAAATGTATAACTGTATTGCAATATGTATGCCAGCATCACCAGAAAATTGTTTTCGAATGGATAACACATGTTTAAAATATTTCTATGCATTAAATTTGGTATTTTATATTTAAAAAAAAAAGTAATTTGATTAGATTATGGGACGTCTGGACAATTGAAATAGTTAGCATACTAAAGTTTTGGGACTTACTTATTTTTGGCGCAATAAATAAATCAGTAATTGCTTTTCATAAAATATATTTATTTTCAAAAATTACTCGCAATCATGGACGTACGCACGTATGTCCAAGGAAGAGCCACACCCTCCCCCTAAATACTAAGAGATGTACCGGTAGAAAGAAATTTAGGGAGGGACAAGATTTTGGAACTGTTGTGTCTGGGGTCAGCAGCGTAATCCGCTTTTCTAAAATGCAGAACATAAACATGAAATAGGCAAACTAAGAATATTTTGACAGAACTCCTCGTGCAAGAATTTTTTAAAGATACAAAGATAAAAATAAATATATCTTAAATTAATTAAATTAATTAAATTAATCGTTCAAAAATAAGTTTCAAACAACATTTTTGAAAATAGAGAACTTTTTTTTTCGCAATGGACTCTTCCCCCCCTCCCCCCCACACACATCGTTTTCAGATAAATTTGAAATATGTGAATATCAAAAGAAGAAAAGAATTAAAATTGTCTTCTACGAAGTGTTCAAAGGAAGGTGGGTTTCTCTGAAGTATAATTCTTAGTAACATTTTCGATTAACGTAAAATTATTCTATAGCCATTTACAAGAAAAGAAATATCATTTATTTTTAATTATCAGACATAAAGAAAACATAATTGATTAAGTTTTACTATACTGGGAGGGAGAATGTATCTTCTGGAATGTATCCACCAGGGGGCACTCTCAGTTGCGCATGCGTTTTAGATGTCTTTCGTTGGAACGTACGTTGTAACTGAAAGTTTGTTTTATGTACGCGTATTTCGTTTTTTGCGAAATTTGAATTTCTGTGATTTTAAGTCGTATTCACTTAGTTTATTTATGTATTGAATATATACATCTGACTTGCGTGCTTGACACCCAATGTCTCTTATAAGCTGTCGTCAATATAATTCGGGATAGAGACAACACTTGAAGATTACATCCAGGAACCCTACAAAGTGTGTGGCAAATTGTGTGTGAAACGGACTTTGTATCGAGATTTAGTGTTATTGGACTTCGCCTTTGTCAAAGCTGGTAAAAAAGAACTTTTGTCTGGCGGGGTATTTTTTGAGGATGAAGCATTTCATTCTCTAAGTATGCTTAGCCGGATGTATTAAGGAATTTCCTAAAAAGATGCAAGTCTTTGTTCCTCACTGTAATAGTTTTTAAAATTTCAAATCGAGGAATTTATCTTACTTATTGCAACAGGATTAAAGTAAGTGTCACAATTTTTCTTTTTAGTACTAAAATTAGTGTTTTTTATGATTTTTTAAATAGCACTGATCAAAATCTTGCATAAAATGGTATTAGTTTTTAACCTGTTTGCAAAAAGCCCACTAATTCTAGAAGTATATATTTTTAAACATATGACGTTGCCTTTTATTACAAATTATATATTTTAAATTCTGATATTTCCCCCCTAATTTAAAGTATTAATATCACATTTTAAGTTAAATTCATTCTCTTGTTTTCCATGGGAGTTCTTAGTTTCAATTCTTATCTGTTTCAATTCTAATTCTTATCTCACGCTAAACGACCACAATGATATAAAGAAGAAAAAAAAGCTTTGAAAGATTTCCTAATGCTTTCTTACTTCCTACCTAGGGATTACAATCCCGGGATCCCGCTCTATTTTTAATCCCGAAAATCCCAGGATTTTTTCTGTCAAATCCTGGGATTTTCGGCGTTGTCTTTCTTTTTAACAGAACAATAGTCAACTTAAATCAAAAAATATATTTATAGACTTTTGCTTTTGGAATAAAAATCAATTAATTTTTATAAATTTATATATATATATCATTGAAAAGGGATATATATCTCAAGTATTTTTTATACATATTCATAAGCGATTAAACATTTTAACGTGTAAATCTTTTGAACTGCAAACAGACGTCACAACGATGAGTCAGAAAAAACGAAATCATTTGTTTATTTCAATTTCGCTGCTGTGTAGAAAGTATCTTCCATTCCGTAAGTCATTTTCAAATTAACATTTACTGATAAGCGTTTGTTTCTTTTCGTGGTCTTATATTTATTTTGCTTTAAAGATGTCTAAATGAAAAGGATTTTCTATCCTAGAATTGTAATCTTTAATTACATGGTTATGAGAATAATATAAAATTTAATTTGGCATAATAATTACTTTTTAATACTGTAAATATTAAGTCATTCAAAAACTTGCTTAACAGGAAATAAAAGGAAGTATGTAGAAGATGAAACATAAACTTATACGGAAAATACAAAAATGACAGATGTTAAGATATATATTTAAGACAAAAGAAGTTTGGAGACTATAAGTTATTTTTTCTTCATGTTATTAATATAGAATATTTATTTATTTATTTTTATTGATAGTTGAATAGCTTTTGTGATTACCCTCTGATCTACATAAAAAGTTGCCCATAAATTTTTAAAAAATCTAATTTTTAAATGATAAGGATTTTAATTTTATTTATTTATTTTTTTTTTTTCTGGGAGGGGGTCGGGATTTTGTATGAAATTTTCGTAAAGCTGATATCTAAAATCTTGCACTGATTATAATTAAAATTTTGAAGTTTTAGAGTAGGACAAGATTAAAAACTCAATATATATTTAACAAAATACAGAAGTAATTTTTTTCTAAATGTTATTAAAGTAGAATATTTATTTTTTTATTCATAGTTAAATAGCTGTTGTGATTATCATCTGATGTATAGGTAAAATTGCCTATGTGGCGATATAATTTTTAAAAAATCTAATTTTAAAATTATATGAATTTTTATTTTTTTTTGGAGGGAGGGGATGGAATTTACTTGCAATTATCGTACATCTGATATTTTAAATGTTTTTCGACATTCAACCACCGAGTATATTAAATATTTTGAACTTTTAGAATGGGACAAGATTATAAAATATATATGCATACATTTATCCATGTACCTTAATAGGGACACTGCGGGACCACGGAATTTGTCCGATAATCGGAGATGCCTGCTTTTGTGAGGTAAAAAATATACTAATATCTATGCCTTGCGGATTAAAAAGTATTCGCTAAATAGAGGTGTCCGCTGTTCGGGAATGTCTATTAACACCCACAACGGATACTCCCGAATACCGGACATCTCAATTTAGATAACCATAATGCAGGGTTGCATTTTTTTCAAAAGTACTTCTTGATTAAAGCATGGGCATACTGGGCAGTGCCCCGCCCCCCTACGATTTTAGTGCCCCCAAATTTGATGTGCAATATTTGTAAAGCTTATATTTTAAATCTGTTTCGAAATTGTACTGATTATAATCAATATTTTAACCTTTTAAAGTAAAATAAGAAAAAAAAATCTAATATTTAAATAATTATTTTTTGTTTTTAATTTTGTTCTACTCCTGAAGTTTAAATTATTGATTATAATCAATACAATCTCATAAAAGATTTAAATTATCATCTTAACGAAAATTGCATACCAAAATTGGGAGCATCGAAAAAAATCAGGCTGTATGGGGGTGGAGGGGGCAGGACCACAGCCAAATATTTTTCCAGGATTCAACGTGGTCAAACATGGCTACGTATGATGCTTACAAAAAATGGGTGCGATTCAGACGTTTGAAGTGTCTGAAATTCAGACGCAAAAAGTGTCTGAAAAAATTCAGACATTTTAAAATGTCTGAAAATTGAACACTCCGTTTCAGACACTTAAGTGTCTGAATTTCAGACATTTTAATTTACAGTGTAGAAATCTAAACTACACCTCATTCTGCTTAGTATTTTTGAGTTATACTTAAATTACCCGCAATATAATCCATTTTGCAAAGACTAAAAATTAATTTAGCATTAGGAGTTCTAAATTTTAAACCTGCATAATTCGCAAACAACTTGACCGAATTACTTCCATTCGAATGTAAAATTTGCCGAAAATATACGATGTCAAAATTAGATGTTATAGTTGTGAAAATTTTCAAGTTTGGCAGAATTTCTGTAAGTAGCCGATCCTCTAAGTAAAATTTAAGCATAGCATGGATTAGTAGACGTTATTACTATTCGGTTGGTATTAGCATAGATGCCAACATTAATTATTCCGGAGTCTGATCCAAGACAAACAAGTTTAAAACCGGAAAGTGTCTATAAGAAAACTTGTCTTCTGTCAGCATGGTACTTATTAGATTTCATCTTAAAATCGTTTATTAAATAAAATGTCCGGTTGGAAATATGTTTGTTTTGGATCAGACTCCGGAATAATTAACCCTTTAGTGCGCAGCTTTGCATATATGCAAAGAACAGTGTTTTGAATTTAATAGATTTTTATGTTCATATATACCTAATTTACACCAGAAAATTAAAATAGTAATATTTGCTTTAATTAATAAAAGACATCCGTATTTAAATAAAGCGAAATTAACCATTGACACTTTCTGGTGTATTCTAGCATGGGAATTTAAGGGTTAAAGGTTAAATTTTATAAAATAAATAATTATATAAAATAAGGTATTTGGAGACATGCTTATTAAAATATTTACTAATTTGCAAAATTTTAGCGTAAAACAGACACACGACAGTGGTTTTTACTTGTACTTCAGATGTGCAACAGAAGAAAAGATTGACGTATTATAGGGAAAATGTATCTCTGATTTTTTTCATTATTTTTCCTGTGTTATAAACCTTTCAGAAAATCACATATAATTTTTTCGAAACAAAATAAAAAATCGCGCATTTAAGGGTTAAGAGATGATGGCATCTATGGTATTAGTTACATTTTTATACATATGATTTAAGGTAGAATTAGTAGAGGTGGGATTTTCTTTTCCAGGACAGCACAATTTTTACTTTTTGAAATCCTGACCTGTTAAACAGTTATTGCGTAATGATGTTTTCGTTCCATTTTACTGGGATAAAAAATATTGATGGTTTAATCGAATTTGTTCTTTTTATATGTGAAAGTCACATGTACTCACTTCAATATCCAGCAATCAAGTATTTGTTGGGAGGAGCGGTGTATTCATATTGGCGGTCCCAAAGACGTCGAAATTAATCTTATTTCCAACTTGTTCCCTTTAGGAATAAGACCTTAAGCTGATGTCACTGCCCGACAAGTTTCCGATGAGATAAAATTTTATGATCACTTTCATTCTATTTCATATACATATTTTATCTGATGTATAAAAACGTTTTACATTTTTATTTTAGCATTTTGTTTACGTTTTGTAATTTTTATTGTTCACAATTTTTAGCTTTTAAGGCGGCTAGTCACTCAACTTCCTAATTCCCCTCACTAATGTTAAGTCTATGGGCATTTGATGCATTCGTAAATTTAAAATATCTCCTTATGAAATTAATATTTTTAAATTCTTTTTTCTGTGCACTCATCTGAAAGAATGTCTCTTTATTTCTTAGTTCTCAAAATATATACTTAATTTTATATGAAATGTTAAAATCTTACCCATGGTTTGTCATCTTTTAACACATAAAATATTAAATTCAGCATAGATTTTAGAAATGTTTTGAGAACTAAGAAAAAAATAAACATCTTTTAAGAAGACGAAAAAGAAAAAGCAATTAAAAACATTAATTTCCTGTGGAGATATTTTAAATATACGAATGCATTCTATGCCCATAGACATAGAATTAGTGAGGGGAATTCGGAAGCTGAGTGACTAGCAGCCTTAAAGGTTATTTGAATTTTGTAAACACATAACTCATTTATTATTTACGATGCATCTTTTTACAAGGCATTACCGCATTTAAATATTGAGTTACATTGTATATTGGTCTTTATGTTGTCATAGATATTATTTAGCCATTGTTTTGTAGTTTAATTTTGTGGGGTCAACGGTTGAAATATGTGAGTTAACCACCATATACTACTTGAATAAATTCCATTAATTAAAATAGTATTCCCTTTTTAAATAACTAAAATATAAAATAAACCTTTTCCTTTAAAAATAAAATTGATTTCTCTTCATCGCTTCCAACATTCAATAAATAAAATAAATTAATGTGGAATTAAAATTTTTCTTAAGCTAGTAATATTTTCGGTCGCACGTTGCACTTTATCTGCCAAAAAAAAAAAAAAAAAAAAAAAAAAAAAAAAAAAAAAAAAAAAAAAAAAAGAGCAATCTTCAGTCGCGCGCATTGAATCAACTGTTAATCAAATGAATGAAAGTTGTATCTTCAAGCCTATGGTTCATTTACATTAATTGCGCCTTCTTATCTAGTGTGTTAATATCAGTCGTTTAATTTTCGATGTAGCTTTTATTAATTGGCGTAATAAAAAAACGTACTTTACCGTGATTAAATGTGATTGGATATTTTGTTTTAGTATTTAAAGGTGTTTTTCATAAATAATAGAAAGAACATAATTATGTTAACAGTCTTTAACAAGTATGTTGTTTAATTTATATTGTAAGGTTTGTTTTAAAATATATTATGGTCGACTTTAGATTATAGTGAAATATGACCTATTAATATTAATATAAAATCTGTATAATTTCATCCATAGATTAGCGTTAGTTTTCGCTAATGATTTTCCAGTTTGGCTAATTTGTTGGCTAATAATGTTGAATTCCAAGTGCGAATCCTAAAACGAACTGATTTTCTCAGTGCTATACTCACTGAAAAATGCGCTGAAAAATGTAAAGGACCGACTTCAGAGAAGAACTTTATGTTAATTCTATTTAGTGAAGTCCAATGAAAAGTAGTTAGATTATTTATTCGAAATCAACGTTATCACTTAGTACATCGGTATTCACCTTCGCTTATGCAGAAATATGCAAATACAATCAATTTTTTGCATCTGAAATATGAACTGTAAAACATGTTATTGAGAAGGTATTCGACAAATTGTGAAAAATGGCGTTTAATTGCGATAACGGAAGAAGGATTGTAAGCTTGTAAAGCTGTAAAGCTTGCATTTCGGTCAGGTGTGTCCACAGATTTTAAAGAAAATTTCTTCGTATCTCTAAAAAGTTTAGTCGTTGAGCCAAAAACCAAAATTAATGCTTTTGGTTTCATCTCTGAGGAATTGATGATATATACCTTTTTGGATTCACAATGGTCCAATAAATTCATTTTATGATAATACTATGAAATTTGTGGTAGCTTATAAACGCCATATTGAAAAGATGAGCGCCATTGATCACACATTGATACGTATGATTATTTTTGCCATTAACACATAATTAAGGGGATTTCAATAGAAAAAAGTCCTTCCGGCCAGTGCCGGGAGAAAGAGGTAGCTTTCATATTCCTTATTTTAAAAAAGCCAACTTATATCATTCAAACACACGAAGCTCAATTTAGTGGAAACCGAATATAGGAGATTCAATACTAATTTTTATCAATATAATGAATGAGAATTTCGCGAAATTAGCTTTATCCAAGCTGCTTTTCTTTAAAGTAACTTATATTTGGCTGCCAAATTCGGCGAATTCTTAAAGTGCCTGCCATTTTAAGACAAAATGGTGGATGAGGCTAACCAGTGAACTTGGTCGAGACCTTAGTAATTGCTGTGCACATGCTCACTCACATCGGAATCGGTTGATATATACGAGTGCTGTCGCATGCAAAAAATCAGATTTTTCAAAATGTCACCCACAATAGAAATTGAAACTGAGCCATTTTTTAAGGTAAAGACAAACAAAAAATGCTCCTGAATCCTTACATCAAGGTCAAATACTTAAGAAAGAAACCTTTTTCAATTTCTAATTTTTTTGCACCTCACTTTAAATATATATATATTTTTTAATTTAATGGCCGCCATTTTGAAACAAGATGGCTGATTAATCTGGCCAGCGAACTTGGTCGAGGTGTTGATGTATACTATCCACATGCCTTCTTACATCGAAATAGGCGAATACGTGTGTTATCGCGTGACAAATACAAGATCGTTTCAAAATGTTAGCCATGCTAGAAATTCAAAGTTCTATAATTCAAACATTCTTTAAGATATAAACAAAAGAACAAATTTTCAGAAACAAAAACTGCTCAGGAATCCTTGTATCAAGGCCAAACACATAAAAAAAAATCTTTTTCATTTTCCAATTTTTTAATACCTCATTTTAAATTTTAAATTAATTTATTTTTAAATGGCAACCCTTTTGAAACAAGATGGCGAATGAAGCTGGCCAACGTACTCGGTCGAGACATTGGTATGTACTATGTACAGAACAAGTTACATCCAAATCGGTTCATAAATACGCCTGTTGTCGCGTGACAAAAATCAGGTCGTTTTAAAATGTCAGCCACAATAGAAATTCAAAATGCTATTACTCAGCCATTTTTTTTAGATATAGACGAAACAAAAACTGTTCCGGAATCTTTGTATTAAGGTCAAACACATACGAAAAAATCTTTTTCATTTTCCAAATTTTTTGTATCCCATTTTAATTTTTTTATTTTTTAAATTTTTTTAAATGGCCGCCATTTTGAAACAAGATGGCGGATGAAGCTGGCCAACGAACTCGGTCGAGACATTTCTATGTACTATGTACACACCAAGGCACATTCAAATCGGTTCATAAATACGCCTGTTATTACGTGACAAAAATCAGGACGTTTCAAAATGTCAGCCAAGCTAGAAATGCAAATTGCTATAACTCAGCCATTTCTTAAGATACAGACGAAACAAAAACTGCTCCCGAATATTTTTATCAAGGTCAAACACATAAGAAGAAAATATTTTTTCAATTTTGAATTTTTTGGTACCACATTTCAAATTTAAATGTTTCTTAAAAATTTAAATGGCCGCCATTTTTAAACAAGGTGGCGGATGAAGCTGACCAACGAACCCGGTCGAGACATTGGTATGTACTATGTATAAACGAAGTTACATCCAAATCGGTTCTTAAATACGCCTTTTATCGCGTGACAAAATTCAGGACGTTTCAAAATGTCAGCCACGCTAGAAATTCAAAATGCTGCAACTCCGCCATTTTTTAAGATATAGACGAAACAAAAACCGCTCCGAAATCTTTGTATAAAGGTCAAATACATAAGAAAAAAATATTTTTCCATTTTCAATTTTTTGGTACCACATTTCAAATTTTAAATTAAAAAAAATTTAAATGGCCGCCATTTTGAAACAAAATGGCGGATGAAGTTGGCCAACGAAGTCGGTCGAGACATTTTACATTTACTATGTACGCACCAAATTACATCGAAATCGGTTCATAAATACGCCTTTTATCGCGTGACAAAATTCAGGACGTTTCAAAATGCCAGCCACGCTAGAAATTCAAAATGCTATAACTCAGCCATTTTTGAAGATATAGACGAAACAAAAACTGCTCCGGAATCTTTGTATAAAGGTCAAATACATAAGAAAAAATTATTTTTCCATTTTTAATTTTTTGGTACCACATTTCAAATTTAAATTTTTTTTGTTAATTTTTAAATGGCCGCCATTTTGAAACAAAACGGCGGATGAAGCTGGCCAACGAACTCGGTCGAGACATTGGTATGTACTATGTACACATCGAATTACATCGAAATCGGTTCATAATTACGAGAGTTAGAGTGTGACATAGGTCATATATATATATATATATATATACATAGATAGATAGATAGATTCGCGATTTCCCATAATTTGATTTTTTGGATAAGGCGAGTTTTGAAACTCACGTCCTCATATATAGATATATATATATGTATATCAATTTTGAACGGAGGGTGGTTTCGGGGTCTGGGGGTCATGATCGATGAAAATATACCAAAATGTTTTGAAATCGCTTTCCTCCGAACGGCTGCAATAGGTAGCTTTTTGTAATGAGAGCTACCTAAAAATCGAAAGAACAAATATTGTTGTACGCAAAACGTCAAACAAATTATGTGTTTATCAAAATTTTATTTTAACATTATGTTTATCAATATCATGATATTTAAGATTATGTTTATTAACATTTTCAACTGGATAAACAGTTTAAAAGGCATTTGCAATGAAAGAAAATCGAAATCTTGTTTCGCATTTTAACGCATATTATTTTTAAGTGGATAAGGCACAGCAATTCAAGAAATAATTAATACTGGCGAAAATATTTTACTCAGTCTCTTACGGATTAATAAATAACAGAAATCTTAGTCTTCTTCACTGCTATCTTCATCGGTTGACATTCCTGAATCCAGATCACATCCATCGTCATAATTGGAGCTTTTCTGTATTCTGCACATGCTTGTACATCTGAGGTTATTAAAAAGACACACACATGATGTCATGACACATGTTCTTGGACAAGAACATGACATCAGTTCCAAAACAGCTTCAGGAACAGGAGGACTGTCAGTCCACTGGAACTCTTGATAAGCTCTTCCTTACTGTCTGTTTCAGAAATCCAACCATGTTTCTCTAGGGACGAAAGATCAGGATCAACCTGTGCGCACTTCTTCCAAACAAGACCCTGATAATTAACTCTCATTACCTATAGTTAGAGTGTATTATTACATGGCGGAAGGCGATGCGACTTCACAGACCACTCTTTTGCAGAAAAAATAGTATATATCGCAATTCATTTGTACTTTCCACAATAGAGCTGGCAAAAATACGACTCAAACTGTTTCTTTGTTTCCTCTGATGCATCAGCTTGAGTAACAAGAGCATTTAAAGCATCTCGGAATTCAGATGATTCTCTGAATCATTACTTTGTAGGCAGCACATTTTCCATTGCTTGCAAAAGCACTTACTGTATTGCACCCTGCACTCTAAATTAAAATGTCTGAAATTCAGACACTTAAGTGTCTGAAATGGAGTGTTCAATTTTCAGACATTTTAAAATGTCTGAATTTTTTCAGACACTTTTTGCGTCTGAATTTCAGACACTTCAAACGTCTGAATCGCATCCATTTTTTTGTAAGCATCATACGTAGCCATGTTTGACCACGTTGAATCCTGGAAAAATATTTGGCTGTGGTCCTGCCCCCCCCCCCCCCAATACAGCCTGATTTTTTTGGTGCTCTCAGTTTTGGTATACAATTTTCGTTACGTTGATAATTTAAATCTTTTACGACATTGTACTGATTATAATCAATATCGTGAACTTCAGGAGTAGAACAAGATTAAAAAACAAAAAATATTTATCTAAATATTAGATTTTTTAAAATTTATTTTGTTTTTAACCTTATTTTACTTTAAAAGTTCAAAATATTGATTATAATCAGTACAATTTCGAAACAGATTTAAAATATAAGCTTTACAAATATTGCACATCAAATTTGGGGGCACTACAGTCGTAGGGGGACGGGGCACTTCCCAGTTTGCCCTTCCTTTAATCAAGAAGTACTTTTGCAAAAAACGCAACCCTGCATTATAGTTGTCTAAATTGAGATGTCCGGTATTCGGGAGTATCCGTTGTGGAGGTTAATGGAGATTCTCGAATAGCGAACACCTCTATTTAACGAATACTTTTTTAATCAGCAGACATACATATTTGTATATTTTTACCTCAAAAAAGTAGACATCTCCAATTATCGGACAAATTCCGCGGTCCCGAAGTGTTCGCTATTAAGGGCTTTTAAGGTACATAGATAAATATATATATATATTTTATAATCTTGTCCTACTCTAAAAGTTCAAAATATTTATTATACTCGGTTGAATGTGGAAAAAGATTTAAAATATCAGATGTACGAAAATTGCAAAAATCCCACCCCCCCCCCCCCCAAAAAAAAAAAAAAAAAATTAAAATATAAAAAAATATATTGCCACATAGGCAATTTTACATATACATCACTTGATAATCACAACAGCCATTTAACTATGAATAATGAAAATAAATAAATAAATATTCTACTTTAATAACATTGGGGAAAAAATGACTTTGGTATTTTGTTAAATATATTTGCGTTTTTAAACTTGTCCTACTCTAAAAGTTCAAAACTTTCATTATAATCAGTGCAAGATTTAAGATATCAGCTTTACAAAAATTCATGCAAAATCCCCCCCCCTCCCCCCCCCCAAAAAAATGAAAATACTTATTTAAAAATTATGTTTTTAAAAAATTTATATTTCCACATGGACAAGTTTTTATGTAGATCAGAGGGTACTCACAAAAGCTATTCAACTATCAATAAAAACAAATAAGTACATATTCTATATTAAAAACATGAGGAAAAAATAACTTATGATTTCCAAACTTCTTTCGTCTTAAATATATACAGTAACATCTGTCATTTTTGTATTTTTCGTATAAGTGCATATAAATAAAGTTACCACAATTTTAAATACGAAATCTAATTAGAGGTTTTTACTTTTTCCCATTATAAATTTCAAATTACTTTTTTATTAAAAATAATAAAAAAATCAGTATTAGAGTTGATTGCAAATCAAATACATATGTATATTTTTACAGGCAGGTTCATATAATAGACCAGTCTCATTTACTTTATTTATCTTTTTTTAATCTGCGGTTTTATGCCAGGAAGTAAGAAAGCATTAGGTCATCTTTCAAAGTTTTTTTTTTCTTTACTTCCTTGTGGCCGTCATTTACTGCGAGATAAAAATTATCCATTGAAAGATTGAAACTAAGAACTGACATTGAATATATAATTCGTAATAAAAAAGAACGTCATAAGTTTAAAAATATATACTTCTAGAATTAGTGGGGTTTTTTGCGAACAGATTCAAAACTAATTAAATTTCATGCAGGATTTTGTTTAGTACAATAAGTAAAATCATAAAATACACTAATTTTACTACTATAAAGAAACTTACTTGAGTTGCTGCAAGAGGTAAGAAATATTCCTCGATTTGAAATTTTAAAAACTACCACAACCACAGTGAGGGAGAAAGACTTTCATCAGTTTAAAAGGTAATCGCATAATACATCCGACTAGCCCTATTTAAAGAATGAGATGTTTCATCCTAAAAACAGGACCCGCCAGACAAAAGTTTCTTTTTTTTTGCCAGTTTCGACAGGACGAAGATGAATAACACAATATTATTGATATAAATTGATACGAGTTAACACTAAGCCCATTGCACACGCTTTGTAGAATTTCCGGGTGTAATCTTCAACCGCCGTCTACTTCTGTTCTGTGTCTATCCCGCCCTTGTATCGACGACAGCTTCTAAGAGACATTTGATGTCGAGCACACACGTCAGATGTATGTATTCAATAAATAAATACTCCAAGTTAATACGAATTAAAATCACAGTACTTCACATTTCGCAAAAAACGAATTAAAATACACGCGTACATAAAAACAAACTTTGTTTGAATTACAACGTATACCACTTCGAACGAAGACATCTAAAACGCATGCGCAACTGGGAGTGCTAGTGCCCCCTGGTGGTTATTGCGTCGGAAGAATCAAAACATCTTAAATTAAGACACGTTTAAAGCAATGAAGTGTCTTAAAATAAGACGTTTGCGGATATTTTAGACATTATTCTCAGTTCGTTTACACCATGGTCATAGTAAGACGCTTATGTATCTTAAATTAAGACATCTATAGTGTCTTAATTTTCAGATTAAGACACTTAAGTGTCTAAAATTCTTTTTCAGTCACATATGTGTCTAAATTTAAGACGCTTCTATTTGCAGTGTGACAGGGAATGCATTTCAGGTAATGCATTACATACCTCTTTATCTAGAAGTCTATACATCGCACTCGTGTTGTAGTGTTTTACCCTGTCATTGAACCCACATTTCATAAATATTAACCCTTTGTAGTTTTTCAAATCGTGTTCTAAAGCAAACAGTGTGTGCTAATTGCCACATCAGTATCTATATAGATAATAATAATATTTCTAAATCCAGATACTAAAGCATGATGTGCGTGAAATAAAAGCCGCGTATCAGCCTCTTCATGGAAGCACGTCAATTTAGTGACTTCATCAACTAGTTATTTCGTGAATTTATAGCATTTTTCTCTGCGGGTAACGTACATAACCATAGATGTCAACATCTCTTAATTATTCCTGAGTCTGATCCAAGACAAATGAGTTTAACACCGGAAAGTGTTTATAAGAAAATGTGTCTTCTGTCAGCATGGTACTTATTAGATTTCATCTTAATATCGTTTATTAAATAAAATTTCCGGTTGGAAACATGTTTGTCTTGGATCAGACTCTGGAATAATTAAGAGATATTGGCATCTATGACATAACTGTTGTATTCAGTTGTTTCAGATAATGCTCATTTTGCCATTCTTGTGAAATGAAATATTTAGGTTCTTTCTTGTTCGCTTCATTAGATAGAAACTGCTTCCATTTTCGTACTGGGTGCCCAAGAGTTATATTTCTTTATATAGCATCACCAAAAACTCATTTTTTTTAGTTCATCGCTTTTCATTGACACGTGCTGTATGTATCAAGTACAACTTCTATTCTTTTAGAGGATGTAGATTCTTGTATTATTTCAGAAAAGAGATTTTTTGCTACTTGTCCAAATATTTGTAGCTCCTGTGGTAGCTTTTGAGCAAAGCATATTCCGTAAATGATATTAACCACACCATCATTTGGAATTCTTTCAGCAGTCGCAGTCCTTTTTCATAACATCCATCAGTTTTGATTTTGCAATTTTTCGCATTGAACATCAGGTGTTGCTAAGGTCCATAGAAGAGGCCCTGGATGATAGGAAAAAACAGTTCTCGTATCCAAATTTCTTCGCTCAGCAATGATCGTCATCTGAGCAAACATATTTCTTTTTGCCTTGACAAGAAACACCAATATTCTCCGAGAGCACTGACATGCATTATTACAAGAATAGGCGTTATTGCCAAAAAATAAAAGCTTTTGACGTTGTTATAGAAGGTATGAATCGCTGCTGTCAAGCATGCATTTCAACTACAAAGTATTATACACGCTGCCAGATAGATGCTTTCATCGAACATTTTTAATTTTTAAATTTGTCAAAATGCAATAGTCTTAACTCTTTATGCACTGACAGTACTTTTAAGTACCATTGAAGAAAATTTAATATAAAATTTATTTACTCTGTCTATTAATAAAAGTTTATTTTTCTTTCCACACAAAATACTCTGCTCCATCAAATTTAGAAAGCATAATAGTCCAGTAGAAATAGCTCAAAAAAGGGCCTTACATTGCGAAAATTCGGGTAACTCTGATTTTCGGGTATTGTTTATAGGTTGATCCTCTAATGAAAAAAACCAAGTTTTCGACCTTCTAGACCTTGTGCGTTTTTACTATATCGAAAAAACCAAAATTTTTCGGCACTTTTTTCGATTTTTCTTGATTAACTCGATTCCAGTGCATTTCACATTACAATTTTGTAAATTCTCTACAAGATTCACTATTCATGTTTGGGAATTGATCAAATAGGAGGCGAGATACGGAGCCGAGAAAATGGGGTAAAATTTTCAAAAAGTGGGAAAAAAACCAAATGACGCTAGTTTTTCCTTCATAACCATTTTTATTTTTTATTTTTCCGTTTTAGAGATAAAAATGCCATAATAAACTTTGTAAAGTATGAAATATCCTACAAGTTTCATTCATTATAAACATTAATTACCTCTAACAGACTTAAAATCAGAACAACACGATTTGTGGTTAAAACAGAAAAATACCGCCCGACAAGTGGCAAGTCACTAATTTAAAAACGATCTTTAATTTTTGATACTGAATAAACGAAGCAATTAATTTATTATAGTATGTACAGTAAAAAGTGATTGGAGAATAGTTGGGAGGGGGAGGGCGGCGTGAAGTTAATAAAAAAACGTATTCGGTAGATATAGGCACCGCTTAGAGTGGGCTAAGAATCGGAAGTCGAAAGTAAAGTTAAGTGCTAAGAATAATATAAAAAAATACTGCAAAGATAAATAAAACATATAATTAATTAATCTGTGTTTTCAATATAAAAAATTACAGGTATTTTTTTAAATTACTAAATTGCCAGGCAGTATTTTCCTGTTTTTAAACAAATTCTTGTTGCTGTGATTTTCAAAGCCTATTGCAAAAAATAATTACATAATAAATGAAACTATGGTCTACGCCATGCTCTAAAAAGTTGCTTATGACTGTTTTGATTCTCAAATGCACTAAAGGTGAGTTATAAAGAAAAAATACCGTCATTTGTGGATTTTTGTAATTTTTTGCAAATTTTATCCTATTTTCCCGACTCTGTATCGCGTCTACTATTTGGTCAATTTACAAACCTAAATAGTGCATGTTGTAGAGAAATTTATCCTTTACAAAAAATGTAAAATATTACTATTAATTAAATTCAGTAATTAGTAAGTTAAATGTAAAAACTACAAAAATTATTAATTTTTAAAAAATGACGAACATAGTGCTTTATTTTTCTTTCCCGACATAATGTCTCTCTGAGAAAAGTGTATTTTACAGTAGTTTCCTGCGTATAAGCCGCAGCTATGTTAAGTCTGTTTCAAACGAGAAATTGTATTCAAAAAATGAAGTCAAATAAATGCTAGGCAGAAATAAGTTACAATGTATTAAAACAAAAACTGTGGTAGAAAAATGAGTTATCTGAGCTTATACGCGGGAAATTTCGGTAATAATATTAATATGCTTGATTAATTGTCAATATTCCTTCCGCTATTACTTTTAATGTATAGAATCATGCATTTTGAGCTTTCCGAACTCATTTTTAACAGTTATTCTTATTCGATACTTCTAGGCCGAAACTAGCTTTTTTTTTTTTTCATTCTAGGGCAAACATGGATTCCCCCCCCCCCCTCCCATCCCACACACACACAAACTCTCCCCCTCCTGCACAAACTGAATTTACATATAGAATTTTATATGTTTATAATATCTATTGCTTTATTTTAAAATTTAAAGTTGAATTCAGAAACTCCCGAAAATAATTCCGCTTTATACAGGTTTCCGTCTTAATATGTATAAACATAATTGTTGGCCCTCTTTATGTTGGGAATAATATTCTGAATGTGAGATAGATTTACCACTAATGTAAACTTTGACTAACTAACAAAAACTTGCGTGACAAATTAATGCAAATACGACAAACCAAATCTTCATTTTGCGCCCTCTTTGCCTTCCATTATGGCGCATGAAGCATATGCCCCCCCCCCCCGTCTAGTTTCGGCCCTGTATAATCCTTTTGCCTTTTAAAATTTCTAAATTATGTTTTATTTATCTTTGCAGTATTTTTTTATATTATTCTTAGCATTTAATTTTACTTTCGACTTCCGATTCTTAGCCCACTCTAGGCGGCGCCTATATCTACCGAATACGTTTTTTTATTAACTTCACGCCGCCCTCCTCCTCCCAACTATTCTCCAATCACTTTTTACTGTACATACTATAATAAATTAATTGCTTCGTTTATTCAGTATCAAAAATTAAAGATCGTTTTTAAATTAGTGACTTGCCACTTGTCGGGCGGTATTTTTCTGTTTTAACCACAAATCGTGTTGTTCTGATTTTAAGTCTGTTAGAGGTAATTAATGTTCTAATGAATGAAACTTGTAGGATATTTCATACTTTACAAAGTTTATTATGACACTTTTATCTCTAAAATGGAAAAATAAAAAATAAAAATGGGTTATGAAGGAAAAACTAACGTCATTTGGTTTTTTCCCCACTTTTTGCAAATTGTACACCATTTTCCTGGCTCCGTATCTCGCCTCCTATTTGATCAATTTCCAAACATGAATAGTGAATCTTGTAGAGAATTTTGTCCTCTATAAAATTGTGATTATAATTTTTTCTGTGAAACACACTGGAATCTAGTTAATCAAGAAAAATCGAAAAAAGTGCCGAAAAATTTTGGTTTTTTCGATATAGTAAAAAACGCACAAGGTCTAGAAGGTCGAAAACTTGGGTTTTTCATAATAGGGTCAACCTATACACAATACCCGAATATCAGAATTACCCGAATTTTTGCAAGGCAAAATGCTATTTCTACTGGACTATAAAGAAAGTCGAAGCAAAATATTTTCAAAAAGTGGTAATTTTCTTAATAATTTACATAGGTATAGCTTTTCTTTAAAAAAAAAGTTATATGAAACATTTTCAACTGCAAAAGCCTTTCCATTTACAGAGAGGATCATAATACATTTAAATACATTGCTTTTATAAGAATTGTGATATTTCCATAAGAGCATTTTTGATTAATAAATCTGATTATTTTTGTAAATATTTTACAAAAAACGTTATAACTACCGATTTATTTAATCAGTTTTAATGAAAAAAACAACATAACTAAATTTCAAATTATTATTATTTAAAAATTCCTGTGTAGCTTCAAATATTAAAGAAAATAATTATTGAGGTGAAGCAATTTCTTGATAAATAATTCCGTAAATAAAGGTTTAATGTGAGTTTATTATTTTTATTTTCTTCATATTTTATTATGTGTTAAGTCTACTCATTAGAATATATTTTAGAAATTTCAATTCTAATAATTAAATAGATTATGTTTTATTTACAATTACTCTTTATTTGTTTATTTATGATCGTATTTCAAAATGGCACTGAGAGAAATATACTGTGAAATGTTAATGGTACTGCGTCAAGTGAATGTGCCACATGTGAGTACTGGAGTGTTCTTTTACGTCAGATTGTTTGTTTGAATACTATCTTTATATTTACAATCATACCTTTCTGTGATTTAATAATGAAACTTATTTTTTATATACTTGGCAATTTACATAAAAACGGTCACATTTTATACATAAATTGCTATTTTCCCTGCATTAGCTTTATTACTACTTCTTTTTAATAATTTTTTCTTCTTCGCTTGGAAACGTGTATTGTATATTTGCTGTAATTGTTTTTCTGACTAAACCAGTCATATTTCACCTGTGGGTCCGATATGTCATGTCGACCTGTTATCTTTGGCCTGGGAAGCACCATCCTTAATCTATATTTATAAAATTTTGATTTGCACGTAAAAAGTGCTTAGCCCATTAACGACGAGCCTCCTTTACACTTCTTTTAATTCTTCGACACCAATTTTTGCCACTTTGTAATTTGGATTTATTTAATCGCTCAAAATATGAGATTAAATAATATGAAAATTTCCAAACTAAAATACTGGTATTCAAATTTAAAAATTTTCTTATCTTTACCTAGCAAGTTTTCTTGTCAACCGGCTTTAATGAGTTAACTCTCTCGTGCATAAATTATTTTTCATTATTTTTCATTATTCAGAAAAAATCTTTTTTTGTGATAAATGAGAAACCATTATAAAATAATTTTATTATTGTACTGCATGCTAGGTATTATCTGTCCACAAATTAAATCTCCATAAATGAATGCTTAAAATTTTTTTGCTGAATAATGCAATAATTATACGACCTCAAATGAGGTCCGTATGCATGAGAGGGTTATACCATCCTTATTGTTTATATACATTGTTTCTGGCAGTGTTTTCGGCATTAATGGTACATAAACAATGTCTTTGACACTGCCGAAACTTAAAGAACACATTTGTACAGCATTCAGAACCATTGATAGAGTGATGCTACAAAATGTTTGGAACGAAGTATTTTACAGATTGGACGTATGCCATGTAACAAGAATTTGCATTACAGGTGGTATATGAAATTTTTGATATTCAAAGCTGACCAAACATTTAAACTATCTAGAACTTAGAAGTTTTGTATTATCATATTAATAGTTATTTGTACTTATTATGCAGTAAAATTGATTACATTAATTTTGTAATAATGCTTTGTTATATTACTTTTTACAGTCTTACTAACTCTGATTATCCTTTTTAATATCATCATATAAATATAATGTAATGATGATGTATAATGTAATGCATCATATAAATATAATAACCTAACGTAGAAAATATATCTTTGCAAAACGCAAGGAAAAAAGGTTAAGTATAGCTGAACTAAATATTAAAAAAAAAAAAAAAAAAAAAAAAAAAAAAAAAAAAAAAAAAAAAAAAAGTTTAATTGCTAGATATTTAAGTGCTTAAACAAGAACAAATTTATTTTAATTAATGTTTCAACTGTATTTACTAATCTATACAGAGTATACACTAATGCTAATTTTATGACTAAACCTATCATGAATTTACTATTAAAATAACTATAAGTGAAAAATAATTACAGTCTTGCGCAGTTGTCAATTTCTGAAACAATGTAAAGAGATCCTACTTCTAACTTGAGTAATGTAAAATAAACTGTACACGCTATCACCTCCTGACTATTTAATTCATAAGTAAATAATCCATTAATGACCAACTGCTATGATGACAAGTAACTGTTTAATGTTAAATAACAGCACGCGAGAAAAGATAATATAGTAATCATTCAGAAGAACTGCGTTCGGAGCATATGTGTATCTTCTTACATTCTCATTATTTAACTATTGTTAAAAAGCAATTAACGTGATAGAAATTCGTACTTCGTTGAACATAAACGTAAGTTATCCTAAGAGAATGATTGAAATGGAAGAATACTCGTATAATAATGTAAAAGCGGAAAATGAAAGTAAGTTTCTTCAAAGATTACGAGAATGATTTTTCTAAATAAGCATGTCACAAAAAATTTTTTTTCTTATTTAAAAAAATAAATAAAAGGGTTTTCATGGCTTAGGAGGGAAAATTAAAGATTTTTTTAACGACAAACAAAAAATGGATAGTTAAAATATACGATAAGAAACGCATTTATATGGCGATCTGAAGCAAAATTGAGAACAAGTATATTTCCAGCTTGGTATCGTAAATTTCATTTATTTTTCATTGTCAAGAAAGTCTTCATCTACACTGCAAATAGAGGCGTCTTAAATTTAGACACATATGTGACTGAAAAAGAATTTCAGTCACTTAAGTGTCTGAATCTGAAAATTCAGACATAACAGGCGTCTAAATTTAAGACACATAAATGTCTTACTATGATCATGCTATAAACGAACCGAGAAACATGTGTAAATTATCCAACAACCGTCTGATTTTAAGACGATACGCTCCAAGCGATAGTTAAACATCATCTTTGGTCATATTCTTAACAGCCAATCAGAACGGTGATTTCCGCGCGTGTCATCTACAGCACCTTCATGAGATAAGAACAGAAACAATTAAATTTTCACCGCCGCCATTGCTTGGATTAAAAGGAAATGTGTTAATCTGGGTATTTACTGAACGAACGAGTAAGTCATATTTAATTCTAATATTTTATTCCGATAGATTTGTATCCTTTTGAATATGAATGAAATCGTTTATAAAAATTTATCTCTTTTCTGTAGTTTAATGCTAAATTTTTGATTTCACTAACGGTCGTCTGTTATATGCCTTCTTAATGTAACGGAATGAAATATAATTGTTTTGAAAATTAAATAGCAATGCTGTAATTCTATTTGCTTGGCCTTTGTAAATAAACGAATGAGTGATAGTTTAATCTTCATTTTCGATAGGGTGATGTGAAATAATTATAATTTGTCTTTGCTCAAAAACAAAACTTGCAACATAGGTTTGAAAAGTTGAATGATTCATCGCTTCATTTATCAGAGATAAAAACATTAAATTGAAGCCATTTGTAACTGTGTTTATTCAATGTTTGTTTTTTACTGTTTACTGACTATAAACGCTTGTAGTATATGACATCAGGCATTTATTTTATTTTTTGTAATTATTATTTTGGAGCCAAATATGATGATTCATATTATTATGATATTAGGAAAAGTTTTCAGATTGAAAAAAAGCATTAATACTGTGAAATTTGACTGTATATATTGCAGTTTTTAATCACGGAAATTGAAACTTTATAAAGATTTATTCTTATTGATTTTTTAAATTTATTATTGAAAATCGTAAATTTTGATATCCAATGTTTCAGATTTAACATTTACCAAATTTCTAAAAATAATATGAATTTTTTATATCATCCAGTAAAATTTTTGAAACATTAAACAAACGGAGAAACATTTTATTCATATTTTGCACTTTACGTTGCAGTTTAGCAGTATAATTATAAAGTTTAATTAATATTTTTTGTGTTTTTTAAATTGGTATATTAATTTTTTTATTTATATGCAAGCATTTTTTTTTGCGATATTTTATTCATGATTTAAAATTTTTAAAATTGAGTAATGCGAGAAATAATTATTAAATTTCCTTTTACTGCAATCGAATTTGCAACGTTTCTGGTACAAGTAATTGTTGGCACAAAAAAAAAAAATTACACATGATAATTTAGACATAAATAAAGAGTTGTTTATGCCTTGATATGAAGTTTATGTATAAAGCTGCCTTATATTTTTAAAAGTTCGTATTTACTTATATGATACAGTATTAAATATATTTTTAAGCCATTTAATAACTTCTTTTTTATGTTCAAAACATTTTTCAAACAATTAAGAATAGTGCATATACTGTCTGATATATATATATTTTTTTACTTTCTATTTTCTTCTGTTTTTTTTTTCTATTTCTTAGATCAATATTTTCTTATCAAATATATAAAATCTATTTAGCTCATATTCAAAGGATACAAAGTTTACAGGAATAAAAAATAAAATAAATTAAATATGACTTATATCGTGTTGTTCCACAAAAAAGAATAGTAATGATATACATTTTTAAGCAAAGCGGGTGAAAATTTTAAATTGAATACGGAATATGTTTAAAGAAAATTATATACATATTCCGAAGAATGATATATAAAATTAGATACAAAACTGGTGTTTACTTTTAACTAAACAATGACAAATTACCTAAAAAGAAAAACATATCTTGCACATTTTTACTACTTAAAATGACTTAACTATTTTATTTATATGTACTTAAATGACAAATACAAAAATGGCTATGTTTTGAAATTAGAAG
Source organism: Maratus speciosus (assembly GCA_963932465.1). Lineage (NCBI taxonomy): Eukaryota > Metazoa > Arthropoda > Arachnida > Araneae > Salticidae > Maratus > Maratus speciosus. The sequence continues at coordinate 396,349,109 of OZ010787.1, forward strand.
TAATTTTTTTTCTCAATGCTATTAAAATAGAATATTTATTTACTATTTTATTATTTACTCATGGTTATATAGCTGTTGTGATTACCATCTGATACATATGTAAAATTGCCTATGGGGCAAAATCTAATTTTTGAATTATATGAATTTTCCTTTTTTGGAGGGGGGGGGGGGGATTTTCTTGTCCATTTTCACGTCCACGGGATTTTTTAAATGTCTTTCGACATTCCACCGAGTATGATAAATATTTTGAACTTTTAGAGTAGGGCAAGACAAAAAAAAAATATATATATATATATCCATATACCTTAAAAACCCTTTATAGTGGACACTTCGGGACCGCGAAATTTGTCCGATAATCGGAGATGCCTGCTTTTGTGAGGTAAAAATAATACAAATATGTATGCCTTGCGGATCAAAAAAGTATTAGCTAAATCGAAGTATCCGCTATTCGGGAATGTCCATTAACCTCCATAACGGATACTCCCGAATACCGAGCATCTGCATTTAGCTAACCATACTGCAGGGTTGCATTTTTTGCAAAAGGACTCCTTGATTAAAGCATGCGTAGTGCCCGTTCTCTTACGATTTTAGTTCTCCCAAATTTCATGTGCAATATTTGCGAAGATTATATTTTAAATCTCTTTCGAAATTGTACTGATTATAATCAATATTTTGAACTTTTAAAGTAAAATAAGATTAAAAACAAAATTTTAAAAAATCTAATATTTAGATAAATATTTTTTCTTTTTAATCTTATTCTACTCCTGAAGTACAAAATATTCATTATAATTAGTACAATGTCGTAAAAGATTTAAATTATCAGCTTTACGAAAATTGCATACTAAAATTGGGAGCACCAGAAAATCAGGCGGTATGGGGGTAGAGGGGGCAGGACAACGGCCAGATATTTTTCCAGTATTCAGCGTGGTCAAACATGGCTACATAAAATGCTTACAAAAATGTCTGCGATTCAGACATTTCAAGTGTCTGAAATTCAGTCGCAAAAAGTGTCTGAAAAAATTCAGACATTTTAAAATGTCTGAAAATTGAACACTCCGTTTCAGACACTTAAGTGACTGAATTTCAGACATTTTAATTTGCAGTGTATTTTCTCCTGTGTGACATTTTATCAATTTTGTTTATGCATTGTTCCAAAAACTATTGTTCTAGTAAGTGTTTGTTGTTCTGTATTAATGGAGAGATAACTTTATTTTTACAATAAAGTGTTTTCTTGAAAAGTGCTTGAGATGCCTAGAAATTGAAGTAATACTATATTTTTTATTTACTGTTCAGTGTCTTATTTTTTTATGGACATGCTTTGGTTTCTATAGAACAGTAGTCATATCTCGAGTACCTCACTAGTAGTTTTTGCTTGTTAGCTTATTCATAGATTCAATATTTCTAATATAAAATAGACTTATAACAGATAAAATCTACCCAATCATATCTTTTGTGTCACGTATATAACTAGTCTGTCTTAACACTTTCACTGCCGATCCCGTATAACAATGTAATAGCGCGTAAAGACATCACGCTCTGGCCGGATCGGCAGCGAAAGTGATCAGAAATTTTAAATTGATACCGGAAATTTCGAAAGAAGATATTTTACTTTATGTTATCGCTAAATGCCTTTTATTAAATAAAGCGCAAGATACTTTTCTTTATTTCTGGTATGAACACTAAATTTCTGGATAAAAACGGAGGCCAAACTGCCAAATCTCTATGGTGGCACTCAACGTGTTAACACTAAACAGCTTGTACTTTTTTGCGGTTTTTAGAATAAAACAACTAATTAAAAATTGAAATAACTTTTAATCTTTTAAAAAATATTCCTATTAAATCCCAATTATATATAATGAATTTTACAACTTAATTATTTTTTTAGTAGCATTCATTATAAATAATTCATAAATATATTCATAAATAAAAAGGCTTAGGAGGGAAAATTAAAGATTTTTTTAACGACAAACAAAAAATGGATAGTTAAAATATACGATAAGAAGGCATTTATAGGGCTATCTAAAGCAAAATTGAGAACAAGTATATTTCCAGTTTGGTATCGTAAATTTAATTTATGTTTCATCGTCAAGAAAATCTTCATCTATTTTCTTCTGTGTGACATTTTATCTATTTTGTTTATCCATTGTTCCAAAAACTATTGCTCTAGTAAGTGTTCGTTGTTCTGTATTAATGGAGAGATAACTTTATTTTTACAATAAAGTGTTGTTTTCTTGAAAAGTGCTTGAGATGCCTAGAAATTGAAATAATAGTATACTTTTTTTATTTACGGTTCAGTGTCTCATTTTTTTATAGACATACTTTGGTTTCTATAGAACAGTAGCCATATCTCGAGTACTTCACTATAGTAGTTTTTGCTTGTTAGCTTATTCATAGATTCAATATTTCTAATATAAAATAGAGTTATAACTGAGATAAAATCTACCCAATCATATTATTTGTGTCACGTATATAACTAGTCTGTCTTAACACTTTCACTGCCGATCCCGGGCCAGAGCGTGATGTCATCACGCGCTATTACATTATTATACGGGATCCCGTATAAAAATGTAATAGCGCGTGATGACATCACGCTCTGGCAGCGAAAGTGATCAGAAATTTTAAATTGATACCGGAAATTTCGAAAGAAGATATTTTACTTTATGTTATCGCTAAATGTCTTTTATTAAATAAAGCGCAAGATACTATTCTTTATTTCTGGTATGAACACTAAATTTCTGGATAAAAATGGAGGCCAAACTGGCAAATCTGTATGTTGGCACTCAAAGTGTTAACACTAAACGGCTTGTACTTTTTTGCGGGCTTTTCGAATAAAACAACTAATTAAAAATTGAAATAAGTTTTTAATCTTTAGAAAAATATTCCTATTAAATCCCAATTATATATAATGAATTTTACAACTTAATTATTTTTTATTAGTGGCATTCATTACAGTGCCATGCGTTTAGATTCGGTTCATGGTACCGCCAGGGGAAAAATTTAGAATACTTCCTATGAATAAAGCAAATAAAAACAACAACGAAATTCTCAAATTTATCAGTGAAATATACTTTTAAACAAGTCAATATTTTATGGTTTCGTATTATTAATATATATATATATATAATACCTTTTAATCAAAATTTATCTTATAAGTTCAAATAACAATTATAACCAAAATTCTGAATAAAATTGGCATGTAATAATATCATACATTAATCGTTATACTGAAACATACTGAAGTAAAGCTAATTGGCATATAGAATTCGCTAGAAAATGCCAAAATATTGACAATCCCAAACATTTTAATATATGGATGATACAAAATAAAATTGACATAAAAAGGAAATAATATATTCATATGTATGTAATTCATGAAGCCCAGTGGTGTAGTGGTCAGGGCATCTGACTGCCGCACCGCCGGTCGAGAGTTCGACTCCCAACTGGGAGAGTTCACTCAGCCTTTCATCCCTTTGGGGTCGATAAAATGAGTACCAAGCTTGCTTGGGAACTAAACACCGACGGTTTCGTGTTAGGCTGACCACCTGGCCTGCATGTATGCCATTTTTATATAAATATCAATATTTTTTTACTAATACCGTGTATACTTACTTCTCTAGAAAATTTGATGTAAGATTAACAGAAAATAAAACATTTTTGTTTCATGTTCATTTGGAGAGCAGGATAAACAAGTCGTGGGGGGCTACATTTTTGGCACTACCATGTTACCACAGCTCCAGCGCAGCCATTTTGATTTTTAATGACAAGAAAATGTTAATGATTTTAAAGATTGATATAATAAATACTTCAAAACCAATTTTCATTCTAATGTATAGTTTTCTCAAATATATATATATAAATACGTCAAAAATCAGTGATTTTTTCAGGCGTCAGAAATAGTGTTAACCATAAATTAATATTGGGTGCTGCTCTGTTGATTTCATTGTTGATGATATTTGTGAGATGAAGAGTAATAATATACCTATTAAAATCAAATAAGAAGAAAACTGTATATCTCACACAATTTCGTAATTTATTTATAATAATAATTTTAAAAAAATCACAAATACCGTTAATAAAATTAGGAATGAGTGGGAAATTTGTCGTATGTCTATCTTACATATCAGTAATTGCTAGCTCTGAGAATTATAAAAATTTGTAATGTGTGCTGCATCTAATTTTTAGTCGTGAACATTGCATGATTGCTAGCTTTTGTTATTAAATAAATTATTTTTCTATAATTTATGTAGCAGCACATTTATTAACTATCAAACCGTCAAGTTTTCACGTGTACGAACTAGTAGATACAAATTAGTTTAGCATATGTTGATGTGAGAAGAAAACCTTGGAAAAGAAATTTTGTGTACAAAAGTTAAATGTAATTTTATAATTTACTCCCTATTTTTTTTTTTTTTTTTTTTTTTTTTTTTTAAATCATAGGACATATGTTTCATATACATGAAACCCATTTACCATAACTTTTTTGTATACTATATTTTAAAAATACATAAATAAATAAAGAGTGATTACGAGATAAGCTGTTTTTCAGGAAGGGGCATCTTTTGCAGATTTACTGTATCTCTCAAAATAATCTTCTAGCATCTCTCTCTCGTGCGCACTGAAAATAGAAGCGGCACTCTTTATCATATGAGTCCGTTCATAGTATGTTAAAGGTTAGAAGCAAAAGGTTTAGCAGACCGTGAATAAAAGGTCCTAGTAATCCTTTAGGTACGTTGTGTGCACTTTTGTGTTGATCCGACATTTTGGGAGTCGGTGACGAATAGAAAAGCACTGCTGACTTTTTTCTGATGGGTGGAAAAGCAGTCTTATTTTTCATTTTGGCAAAATGTATAAGGTGACCAGACGTTCTGTTTTTTGTGTTTTTTCTTTTCTCTTCCTTTTTTTAGGACAATCCTAGTTTTAGACATAACGTCCCAGCGCAAACTGGCGGAATTCGTTCTTCGCTAATTTCTTCATTTTTATGTTTTTAATTCTGCTTTATTCTAGCTCTTATAAATTTTGTTGGACAGTTTAATTTTCTTTTAATTCCGAGTGATAAAAATCACGTGCTTTGTCTCCTTTCTGGAACACTTCTACAACAGACTTCTTTTCTTTAAACGCAACGGGCATAATGAAGAAAAAGTCCCTTTTTAGAATCAGCATTTGAGCTGTGTTAGGCGTATGAAAAATAAAGCTTCGAATCCGAACCGATCCGAAAAACGGAAAAAATCATTATTTCTGACGAAAAGAAAACTGGAACTCAACTTAAATAGGTTTTTTTAATTCTGAAACTCAAACGAACTTTTTTTATTTTTGTTTTTTGTTCCTGAACTGAATCGAAAAGTATTTTTATTTTAAAAATTTCAATTATTCAAAAGATAAAATAAAGTAAAAAGCCATTTTCATCATTCGATTCTGATTCCTAAATTGTTTACATAAGGCATAAGGGTCTCAATAATAGTTAATTCAGAAATTATGTATGCCGAAATTAATTAAACAACCCAAAATGAAAATCTTTACCTAATCTTCAACGTATGATGTTCCTCTAGCAGTACTTCGAACCGAAATGATATTTTGTGTAGAAATTTTCATAAAAATTTTAACAAATTTTTTTCAGAAGATCTAATGGTAATATTTTAATTAGTAACTAAGAGTTTTATAATTCGCAGTAAATGGAAATATATTGAATATTTAAAAGTATAAATATATTAGCTAAAAAATTGTATAATGAACTTAGCACGTCAGTGATAAATTCAAACTTAAGCTTTTTTTTTAATCAAGAAGAGAAATATTGAGTTTTTTACTGAGTTTACTTGAATGTTTTTTTTTTTTTTTTTTTATACACGAATTAACTGGGTTCATTCGATAAAAATAGAGGTATTAACTAAAATTTTTGCAAATGAGTTTGAATGTACACTCCTTTTTAGATCAGTTTACACAACACTGCCGGAAATTAACCAAAACCCTGGGGAAACCGTTATTTCTAATAGAACGAAAATCTGAACTGAATTAAAAAATTGTTATTTTTAAGAAAACGAAAACCGGAACCAATACTAACAATTTCATTTTGTTTGAACTGGAATGATAACCAGAGAAAAACATATTACGGTTCGAGGCTCTTGTAAAAAAATTCCATTACATCTAGTACACATCCATCGCCCGATGAAAATATCCAGTGCAATAATTTAAACATCATGCTTGTTTCACGCTTTCTCTTCTTCTTTATTGTTATTTTTTTTTCTATACGGTACCTCAACAAGTAAGTCGAAGAAGGAGGGAGATATCAATATGACAGGCTAAAATTTTCTGGATACGCCGTTTGTTCCACTATGTTAAGAAGGTACAAATCATTAGCGGCAGAAGTATGAAAGACGGTTTCCCCCATCCACAATTTGCGTCGTACTCTACGAGGATGGGGATCTACTCAATTTGATGTCTGCATTGCTATACGGGGCGGAGGCTTTACGCTGCTGCGCTTGTGTCATGGGTCACTTACAGCCTGCTCTTGGTACCGCCTACTTGCCACTCACTACTTCATACAAGGCGAACTTCACTGAATTTCTTATGGTTGAGGATCGGAAAGAGCGCCACATTTGGCAGTTTAGCTTTATTGATCAATGATGTTACCTTTAGATTCCACTAGAACTCGTTGATCCCACAGTTTGCAAACATTACATTTCACCTTGCGATTAGAGTTCTGCATTGGGCAGGGCACCCAATCTTACCCGTACCCACCCTGATTTGCGGGTTGGATTTCAAGTACTGATTTTATTAGTGTTTAATGCGGATACCGTTTGAGTAAGGCTTTTTTTTTTTTTTTCAGAAAATCAGGTTTAGACTGCTGTGAGTCGAGGTAAGACACATTAAAAAAAGAAAAATATATATATCATGAAAGAAAAGAATGCTATATTTTGCGAAGAGCCTATAAATATGGGGAAAAATTAGATAGCTGTTTTACATAAATTTATTGTATAATCATGTGGTTTTTTGGCAGAACATATTTAGTCTGGACTCTTCTTTCTTCAAAACGCAGATGAGACACTTCCTTCTAATATTAAATTCGAAAATACGTCCTTTATACATTTTTATATACAGAAACACACATTGTGTATGCACGTCAGTAAATGAAAAATATTTTTTTTCCCTATTTCTGAACAATCGTTAGTTTACGCTGTTCGTTTGAAACTCTCTAGCAATATTACAGCTACAATTCGCGAGAGGAGCCAAAATTTTCCAACGTAGATTAATGTTTTTACGGAAGCGACGTGATTGGCAAATTCAGATGTGTTTTTCTTATTAAAATAAACGAGAAATCCATAAAAATATTTCACGGTCACTACGCTGAGACTATTTTGAAAGCAAATCCGAAAATCTCGGTATTTCGCTAACCGCACGATAATCAATGGACTAAAAGGAATCCGAAAATCTGCATACATAGCATAACATACCATATGGTTAAAAGTCACCGGATACTCTATTTTAGATGCTTTAATCAAATAGCTAGGGAAATACTCGACGAACTCTTATAGAACTTCGAGGCTGTAAGAAAATATTGGAATTCATGCTTTCAGTGAGACTAATAAAAAATTGAATAAAAAGTAATATTTCCGATTGACCACCTTCTATTATAAAAAGATCGAAATGACCTGTAACTATTAGACATGAGTTCGGGCTATTTTTTCGAAGCTCTAAACCGAAAAAAAATTGTGTCATCACAAAGTCCGAGCCCGCCCGAGCACGATACCGAAAGTACGTTAATGAATTAAAATTGTTAATTGTTAATCGTTAATATTTTAAATATTAAAATGTTTCAAGATTAATCTTCTCATTTAAAATTTTCTTCTTACATGAAAGTAACTTTTAATCCTAAATACTCCCCATTAAAACGTTATTCTTGAAATTCTGTTTAGAATAGCACATTTGTTATCCCTAACCAGACAACTGAGAGGAATCTTCAGAAAATCATAATTCTAATCCTTTTAAAATATCACCACACAACTATGGCAGAAAGACATGAGTTCTGTTTTCCAGTAATTCTGGAATAGGATTTTAAACAGATAGCAAGATTAGAAAAAGAATATCCCTCGGCTTCTTTATGTTACTGTCGTGAAAAGGCTTCGGAATCAGATAGAATATTTCGCCTTACATCGCACCAATAACAACAGAATTACTTTTCAAACTGATTTTAAAGGATTGTAAAAAATATTTAAGAAACTTAAACAATAATCTTGTTCCTCAAATGAAAATACTTTTTTCCTTTTTTCAATATATGTGTAAATAAAATTTTCACTTAAAATCTCGAGTCCGTTTTCTGCCAAGCTCGAGCTTGGGCACACGGGCTTATGGTGGAGCTCTTCTCATCTTTAGTGACTATTAGAACTGTGCAACGTGACGTCACGAACAGATTTTTGCTGCTGCTGTAGGACAGCTATCGTACCTTTATCAATGCTTTTTTTTTTATTTGTATATCCTACAGCTTTTTCAAAATTTTATGGTAAAAGTCACGTGATGTGAACTGCTCTATACACTGCAAATAGAAGCGTCTTAAATTTAGACACATATGTGACTGAAAAAGAAATTTAGACACTTAAGTGTCTTAATCTAAAAATTCAGACATTATAGATGTCTTAATTTAAGATACATAAGTGTCTTACTATGACCATGGTGTAAACGAACTGAGAATAATGTCTAAAATATCCGCAAACGTCTTATTTTAAGACACTTCATTGCTTTAAACGTGTCTTAATTTAAGACGTTTTGATCCTTCCGACGCAATAACCACCAGGGGGCACTAGAACTCCCAGTTGCGCATGCGTTTTAGATGTCTTCGTTCGAAGTGGTATACGTTGTAATTCAAACAAAGTTTGTTTTTATGTACGCGTGTATTTTAATTCGTTTTTTGCGAAATGTGAAGTACTGCGATTTTAATTCGTATTAACTTGGATTATTTATTTATTGAATACATACATCTGACGTGTGTGCTCGACATCAAATGTCTCTTAGAATCTGTCGTCGATATAAGGGCGGGATAGACACAGAACAGAAGTAGACGACGGTTGAAGATTACACCCGGAAATTCTACAAAGCGTGTGCAATGGGCTTAGTGTTAACTCGTATTAATTTATATCAATAATATTGTGTTATTCATCTTCGTTCTGTCGAAGCTGGCAAAAAAAAAGAAACTTTTGTCTGGCGGGCCCTGTTTTGAGGATGAAACATCTCATTCTTTAAATATGGCTAGTCGGATGTATTATGGGATTACCTTTTAAACTGATGAAAATCTTTCTTCCTCACTGTGGTTGTGGTAGTTTTTAAAATTTCAAATCGAGGAATATTTCTTACCTCTTGCAAACAGCGATTAAATTAAGTGTTATAATTTTTTTATAGTACTAAAATTAGTGTCTTTTATGATTTTATTTATTGTACTAAACAAAATCTTACATGAAATTTAATTAGTTTTGAATCTTTTTGCAAAAAAAAAAAAAAAAAAAACACTAATTCTAGAAGTATATATTTTTAAATTTATGACGTTGTCTTTTATTACAAATTATGTATTATTTATTCTCATCTTTTTTCTCAAATTTAAAGTAATAACATCACTAAAAAACAGACATATTTAAAAGTTAAGTTCATTCTCTTGTTTTGTTTTGTTTTCAATATGGCAGTTCTTAGTTTCAATGGATCCGGATTGAGATCCCGGGATCCCGCTTTAATTTTAACCCCAAAAATCCCGGAATTTTTACTGGAAAATTCCGGGATTTTCGGGATTGCCTTTTTTTTTCCATTGAACAATATTCAGCTGAAATTAAAAAATATATTTATAAACTTTCGCTTTTGGAAAAGAAAATTAATTGCTTTTCATGAAATTTACATATAATTGAAAATGAATGTTTATCTCAAGTATTTCTTAGATATATTTCTAAAGCTATTAAATCTTTTAATGTGTGAAAACTTTTGAATTGGAAACATAGAAGTTAGCCAGTCAGGAAAAAGGAAATCATTTGTTTATTTAGATTTCGCTGCATGCGTGGATTCGAAGGTCATTTTCCAATTAGACTTTACTGATAAGCATCGCAAGTTTGTATCATAGTGATATCATGTGCTAACTTTTTTTTTTTTTTTTTGGCTTTATTTTGCTTTAAAGATGTCTTGTTTAGTACCTCATAGGAATGATAACAATAAGCCCATGTGGCAATATAAATTTTTAAAAAATCTAATTTTTAAATTATAAGGATTTTTATTTTTTTTTCGGGGAGGGGGGGGGGGGATTTTGTATGAAATTTTCGTAAAGATGATACCTTAAATCTTGCACTGATTATAATGAAAGTTTTGAACTTTTAGAGTAGGACAAGATTAAAAAACACAAAATATAAATAAACAAAATACCGAAGTAATTTTTTCCCCAATATTAACCCTTTGCACTCGAGGGCTCCCGAGCGGAGCCATTTAAAATTTGTCTTCAAACTCGAGGTCTCCGCTACGGAGACAATGCAAATAATTTTGTGATACCATGTAATCTTGGCTTTTCTAGACAGGTATCACAAAATTATTTGCATTGTCTCCGTAGCGGAGCCCTCGAGTTTGAAGACAAATTTTAAATGGTTCCGCTCCGGAGCCCTCGAGTGCAAAGGGTAAAGTAGAATATTTATTTATTTATTCATATTTAAATAGCTGTTGTGATTATCATGTGATATATATGTAAAATTGCCTAGGTGGCAATATAATTTTTTAAAAAATCTATTTTTAAATTATATGAAGTAGAGTAGGACAAGATTATAAGAAATATATATATATTTATCCATGTACTTTAAAAGCCCTCAATAGCCCTTGCCGCTGAATTTGTCCGATAATCGGAGATGTCTGCTTTTGTGAGGTAAAAATATACAAATATGTATTCCATGCGGATTAAAAAAGTATTCGCTAAATAGATGTTTCAGAATAGCTATTCGGGAATGTCCATTAACCTCCACAACGGATACTCCCGAATACCGGACATCTCAATTGAGATAACAATAATGCAGGGTTGCATTTTTTGCAAAAGAACTTCTTGATTAAAGAATGGGCATACTGGGCCGTGCCCCACCCCCTACGATTTTAGTGCCCACAAATTTGATGTGCAATATTTGTAAAGCTTATATTTTAAATCTGTTTCGAAATTGTATTGATTATAATCAATATTTTGAACTTTTAAAGTAAAATAAGATTAAAAATAAAACAAATTTTAAAAATCTAATATTTAGATAAATATTTTTTGTTTTAATCTTGTTCTACTCCTGAAGTTCAAAATATTGATTATAATCAGTAAAATGTCGTAAAAGATTTAAATTATCAGCTTAACAAAAATTGCGTACCAAAATTGGGAGCACCAAAAAAATCAGGTTGTAGGGGGGGGGGGGGGTGCAGGACCCCTGCCAAATATTTTCCCAGGATTCAACGTGGTCAAACATGGCTACGTATGATGCTTACAAAAAAAATGGATGCTATTAAGACGTTTGAAGTGTCTGAAATTCAGGCACGAAAAGTGTCTGAAAAAATTCAGACATTTTAAAATGTCTGAAAACTGAACACTCCGTTTCAGACACTTAAGTGTTTGAATTTCAGACATTTTAATTTACAGTGTAGCAAAGAATTTTATAAGCCCTGTACGAGATTACTAGCATTTGTGTAAAGAATATTACGTATATTCCTGAATATAATATTACAGGTAAAAAAAAAAAATAGTACGCATGCATTTTGTTATAACATGCGATATTTTCAAACAAATTTCACAATACTTTCAGAAAACTTAACAAATGATACTGCAATTTGAAATGAATAATATATTACCCTTATAGAAAGCACGGTCACAGTGACGTCACCGAAAGTCACGTACGTCACGTCGCATATGTGAGAAGAAATACCAGCATTTTGTGACGTCATACTGTGACCAAAATGTGAACGTCTTAGAAATATTAAAAAAACTTGAAAGGAAATTTAACAACATCTTATGCATCAAGAAAATTAATTTTCGGCAACTTTTAAAATTATGCAACGTTTCAGTGATGTCACTTCACATCAGTGACCAAAGTGCCATTACTCTATAAGTGTGAACTTCTTCAAAAACTGCAAAAAAGAGATAAGAACGCTTCAAAACATATTATTATACATTCAAAAAACTCTTCTCCTGACAAACTTTTAAATTTTCGTGACGCGACGTGACATGTGTGACTACATAAAAAATCTAAGCTGACAAGAATTGCATTCAAGTGCGGCAGTATTCTTTTTTTTTAGGGGTGGGGGGGGGGTATTGTCACAAACAGGTGCTATGATATAAAATACAACTTTTTTTACACTGAATAATGATTTTTACTCTAACTGTTTAATTAGTTTAAACAACATTTTATTAATTCCTTTTTCTAAATCATCAACGATAAAGGAAAAATGTTAAAATGTCAAAAATAGTGGGCATAGTATGCCTCTTCATTAGTGTCCGTGGTTGCTACGAAAATAATTTTGAAATTGAATTCATTAGGTTTTTGAAAGAAGGGCCGGGCGTCTTTTTAAATGTGCCCGCGGGTCCAAGAAAATTTACGGGTTAAACACTAAATAATTTTGCAAGGCACAAAATTTTACAGCTGACATGAAATATCCTAAAGTTTCTCTGTATGCATCTTATGTGGACATGATTCGACTCGTTTGTAAAACATTTTCAGAACATAATTTCTTATATATAAAAAAAATATTTATTTTTGCAAATAATATTTCTAATTTAAAATTCGTGTGTGCATAATTTTCTTTATTCTTTAAAATATCATCAAGTTGAAATAAAACAGAAAAAGAAAACTCTTACCTGTATGCTCGCTGAGACCCAAATCCCGTTTCCTTTTAGCCGAGATATCCACAACTGCACTGCTGAAACATATTTCACAGTTGTAATCTAAACTGTAGAATGAAAATGATATTATTTGTAACGTTTGTATTATGATTATTTTGTTTTTTTTTTATGGTGGAAGTGGTGATTCCTGAGTTCACTTAATATTTTAATAAAATCTTCTTGGATATAATATAATAGTCAACATATATAATCACCGGGAGATAAACTATTTCCCTGAGCATCTTTAAACACACCATTATAGAAAAGGAGCGAAAAGAGTTCTGAACAATATATAAAAGAAAGTTAAAAGTCCACATGTAGATGACGTCGACACAATTATAACATGTACATGGTAGATGTAAGAAAGGGTGAGGCGAAACCGCAAATATGTAGGCCTCTCGAAGCTCGGAAAGTTTAAAGTAAAGTTTTGTATAGTTAAAAATGTTTCTAGGTTTTCTTGCTGAGGTTACACAGTTCAACCCCACCCCCCTTAATCCCTGAAGCAATGACTCATATGTTCAGGATTGTCTTTCGATGAAAAACAAACTTAGCTTGGGAAGGGGTTTCGTAAGTAGATCTGCGGTCATTAAGTCTGTGTTAACGTAGCGGAGCTTTATTATTTCTTTGTCCACTAAGTGTCTTAAGAGATGATATCTCAGATTTATGAGCTTTGTCTTGTGATGAAATTTGTCTGACTCCGCAAGTTTTATTGCGGACTGATTATCATCTATTAAACTTATCGGGCACTGCTGAGGCATGTCCAGTTCCGTTAATAAATTTATCAGCCATGTAATCCCTTGCACGGCACTGGAAGCAGAGAGGAATTCTGATTCAGCTGAAGACATTGCTAAACACTTTTGACGTCTTGATGTCCATAAGATCGGGTTGGACTCCAAGAGAAATAAATTGCCGGAAACAGATTTCCGATCGAGTGGGTCGTTTGCCCAATCAGAGTCGGCGTATGCTCTCAAGACAGGTTCCTCGAAATTGGTATATGTTAATTTTAGATCGATAGTAGTTTTTAAATATCTAACAGTTCTTTTGACGGCTTCCCAGTCCTTTGTTCTGGGACGTTCATTTCTACGACGTAGGATGTTATCCCCTTGAAGGGCACCGGTATATGTTATATACCACTTACTTTTAATTCCCAAATGCCACATTCACACCAGAATTTAGAAACTAAATTTTGTTTCATATAATGCATGCGAAGAAAAGCTTTTGCTTAAATTCATATAAAGTTGTTCATAAATACCGGTGTCAATCAATCATTTTAACATTTTTGCAACAGAAGTGCTTTTCCTGAAGGAGTTAACGGCTGCGCTAATATCTGGTCGGGAAACAGTTGAAATGAATAGTAGTGCGCCGACCGCCTGTCTATACACTGTAAACTGAAATGTCTTAAATTCAGACATTTAAGTGTCTGAAACGGAGTGTTCAAATTTCAGATGTTTTAAAGTGTCTTAATTTTTAAGACACTTGTATGCGTCTGAATTTCAAACACTTCAAACGTCTGAATTGCATCCATGTATAACCACTTCAACAAACATTTTTTCACCTTTTTTTTTCTTTCGTAAGCATTATACGGTGTAATATATATATATATATATATATATATATATATATATATATATATATATAAATATATATATATCCCTAAAAATATGGAAATTGTAGCCACTCGAGACTCCAGTATAATTTACATATTTTAATGGAAATTTTCTGATGTAAATTCCAGAAAAAAATCCATTTATTTTGCATATTTCTGTATTTTAAAAGATAAAATATAATTTTTCAAGAACTAATCTACATATTTTACATACAACCACTTACCAAAGGCCACATGTTACATCTGACTTACATATTCAATTCAAACTACTGTAAACTTTTAACACTTACCGGAGGTGGGATTCGATCCAGGGTCCTCTTGCGTAGGAGCAGAGTGCGATAACCATTCACCCACGATTTCGTCGGCCGATCTGCGAAATAATGTTATTTATGAAGCGCAAGCAATGTTTTTAAGGGGACCGGGAAAGCCCTATCTCCGCCATGTTAAATTCATCAACTTTATGTACCTTTTTCTCAGGTGAAAGATAGAGGTCTAGATTTTTTAGAGTAGACAGAATAACATGCTTTACGTATTTTAACAGACCATTTTCGTTCTATGTGAAACTCAAAATTAATTATTAATTATTTATTGAAAGTCATTTTTAAATTAGCATTTTTGGTAAGATTTCACTGCCTAAAATAAATAATTCTCAACAAATCATTAAATCCCAGTGTTAAAGTATACAATATAACATAATACAAGTATTAAAAAAATCTGAGTTCTTAAGTTTAATAGATATTGAAACAAAGGAGCATAAACATGAAAAATCCAAGTTTTGAGGAAAAGTCAATTAAAGATTTAAATGGCCATTAAGCTGTGAAGTATGAAATAATGAATAATAAATGAATAATTTCAACACTTATTTTTTTATATATAAACATGTGTGACACATCGTTGGATAAAAGTTTAAACTATTTAATGATATAAAAATGTAAAAATCATTTTTTGCTTTCCCGGTCCCCTTAAGTAGCAGTAAGTTTTTTTTTCCAATTTAGTATAATTCTGAACATTTTACACACAGTGTTGTAGTCGTAAAAAAACCAGAGGGTATACGCTAAAGTCATTAACGTCATGTATCGAGTTTTCGCTGTAGTTTTATTTGAGAAACAGGGTATAGGGAGTATTTTTTAAAAATCCTGAAGGTATACGGCGTACACCTTCGCATACCCTCCAATACATCCCTGCTACACATTTTCTTTCTAGAAATTTGAATATGTGGCATTTTAAGTTCAGTTTTTTTTCTACCAGAGGAACTTTTAGAGTATAACTGAGGACCCCCCCCCCCCCCCCGTCGCCAGAAGCCAAGGGATGCACGCCATAAAAAAAAAAAGGTTTTAAGTAAACTGGGTTAAGTCGAATAGTAATTTACTGATTTAAAATATGAAAGTGTGGTTTATTTCATAGTGGTCTTTGAACTGTTATTTCAGAATATTTTATTTAAATTTAAGTAGAGATTATGGAGGTTACGAATTAAAAAGTTTACAGGGCTTAATTAGTTGACTTCTGGAACGCAGCACATAATTAGAAAATAACTTTCATTTTACCTGCAAACAAATCACTTTATTTCCAGATAGATTACTTTTACTTCACGAGATGGCGCCACTATTCATTCTTAAAAGTTGAAGGTTTAATTTCGACTCCAAAAAAAAAAAATTCTTCTGAGAGGTTTAATGTTTTGGAAATGTATAAATTTTAATTCATTTTTGTTCTTCAATCATGAAATTGGCAGGTGATGTTATTCAGAAACTATGTGATCGAAATAAGTTTTTTTCTTTTTTGATGAATAAATATATCAGTGATCCTCTTTAAACAGGTTTTTATAACAGTAGGTAACGCAAGTATTATGCAATCAAACTTTTTAAGACGGAATCGTATGAGACTGGGCAAAATTTCGCTTTCAGCATGGTTACACCGTATATTTTTAAACGGACTACTGAAAATTATTTCCTAACTGTAACTCAATAAACAGTAAATAAAACTGAAGTAAACCTTTGTATAACGGAAATTTGGCTGAAATGAAAAATTTCATGATTTCTTCGAAATAACACACTTTCTAAGATTAAAACATGCCTTTTGCTAAACTTCCGTAATTAAGTTTGACATTTTCTATAAATTTCGGAGGGGGCATCAGCCCACCCCTTCGATACGCCACTGGTTTGAATATAAATAAATAAATCCTGTCTAATATACGTGACTTTTGAAAGGGGGATTGAATTATATGGGTTTGTACTTGAAAGGTTATATTTTATCTTTTAAATGGAACTTTTTAAATGCAGAAATATGAAAAAAAAAATGGAAATTTTACTGGAATTTACAGAAAAAAATTTACATTAAAATAAATAACGTAAATGGGTGTCTGAACAGGCAGTACAATTTCCACATTTTAACGGATATTTTTTACAGTGTATAAAGCTTACAAAAAAGTGAAAAAACGGCTGCCTATTGCTGAACATGCAGGTTGATCAAAGATGGATGCAATTCAGACGTTTGAAATGTCTTAAATTCAGACGGATACACGTGTCTTAAAAATTATGACACTTTAAAATGTCTGAAAATCAAACACTCCATTTTATGACACTTAATTTTCAGTTTACAGTGTTTATACCATGATCATAGTAAGACACTTAAGTGTCTTAATTTCAGACACCTATGATGTCTGAAATTACATATTCAGACACTTAAGTGTCTGAATTACTTTTTCAGTCACATATGTGTCTGAATTTAAGACGCCTTTATTTGCAGTGTAGTTTATATTATCCGGTAAGAGATTTTCATCATAGTTTAATTTAATATAGCCCGATTCCATAGGTGTATCGGTTGGTTTTGAATTTTCCAAGCCAAATTTAATTACTAATTCGTGAATTTTGTTAGTCTGATCTAGGGTTTAATCAAATCAATCTAATTTTTAAAAATGAACAATGGAGTAAATACAGAAAAGCACTGAAAATAATAAGTGTAACCAGGAACTCAATTACTACTAACTATTTAACTATTATTTATCAACAACATTCTCTGGGTGAGAAAGCACCGCCAGATTTGTCCAGGATAGCTCAGTTGGCAGAACATCGGCAGCTTACGGCAGCGGCAGGCCCTTATTATCGCATGGGCAAATCGGGACTTTGCCCAGGGGCCCTAAAATCCATATATTAATTTATAAAATATTAACTTTTTTCTTTCAATATCAACTCTGCAAATTTTCAAATACAAATTTCGTATTTAAAAGATTCTACTAAACATTCTGAAAAACAAATTTTGTTTTGATCTCGCAGACCTCAATGCTTTTGCAAAGCTAATTTCAAGCGCTATTAAATAAGACATAATATTTTAATAGATTGTATTAGCAATAAACTTAAATCGTATCTAAACTTTAGTGGTCGAAAATAATCAGTTCTAATTATCATGAGACAAATATTCTTCCGTATTCAAAGTTATTTCTTTTAACTTTGAGTGAAATATTCAAAACAAACTCAAAATTGCCATCTTTTTAGATTTATTGAAAAAAACACTTTCTACTTGTGAAGTAGAATGTATTTTAATTGATATTATGTTGTGTGTAGTACAACTTAAAAAGTTGTAAAAGAAAGTAACAAGTGATTCACTCATATTTATACGTTAGAGTATTTGACACTCTTCCATAAGTTGAAGTTATTAAATTCATATTAAACTAATATAACAAGTTGCTAAAGCTATATAAAAGGGATTTGTTCTGTACTAAGAAAAAAAAGCAGTTTTATTAATTAAGGTAGTACTTAATTATTTAGACTTGACAGACCTAAGAATTTTTTTCTATTTAAAATCCAAGGTGCGAAAATATTGTTTATACATTACACATGACCGGCCTTGAGTTCTATTTGAAAAATGTTCAAACGATTCGAATGGGGCCCCCCTAAATTATCTTTGCCCAGGGCCCCGTTTAGTCATGATCGGGGCCTGGCCAACGGTCCCTGATTTGTATCTTGGCCTGGACACTTTTTCACTCAGTTGGAAAATTACAACGCGTCTGATTTATTTACCAATCAGAATAATTGTCATAAATTAATATAGTATAGGGTAAGTAGATTAAAAAAAAAAATGGGGGTAAAAAAAATCATACTTTCTTTAATTTGTAATGAGAAAAGGGTCCCGTAAATCTTAATATAAGAAATTTTGGTTTGTAGCCAATGGGCAGCGCATAGAGGCGATTTTTTAGCAGCCAGTTTTTGGCAGGTAATAATTTTCTATTCAGTATCCCTCTACTGGTCAGTGCGAACATCTCCATTAAGAGGCAAAACGAACATTTGCAAATTGAATAAGCAATGTTTATTCAAATTGTTTTTATTTAAATCTAGCTGTAATGGAAAATTAATAATGAACTTGACTATTACCCATAAAAAGCTTGTCCTTAATTAAATGCAGTTAATGTTTTAACTACACAAATAAAGTACACTCAAGTGCCAGAAAAACTGGTACACCTGCCTAATATTATGTAGCCCCTCAGGAACACGCTGGAGTGCCGCAACACGACGTGGTATGGACTGGACTAATGTCTGAAAGTATCTTGGAGGCAATTCATACCATCATGAATCCTGTAGGGCAGTCCATAAATCCATAGGATTGCGAGGTGGTGGAGGTCTCTTCTGAACATCACGTTGCAGGGCGCCACAGATATACTCAATAATGTTTATGTCCGGTGATTTAGGTGGCCAATGGAAGTGTCTAAAGTCTCAAGAATGCTCCTGGACTGGAGTTACTCGGTAGCAACTCTCGACGTGTGGGATGTCGAGTCGCATTATCATGCTGGAATTTTCCAAGTCCGTTGTAATCACAATGGACATGAATGGGTGTAGGTGATCGGACAGGAAGCTTACGTACACGTCACCTGTCAGAGTTTTCTCTAGACGTATCAGGAGTCCCATATCACGCTCCATACCATCACAGAGGCTCCACCATCTTGAACAGCCCCCTGTTGACATGTTGGGTCCATGGATTCATGAAATTGTCTCCATGCCCGTACACGTCTATCCGCTCGGTACAACTGGACACGCACAGCGTTAGATCAGGCAACGTGATTCCAGTCATCAAGAATCCAATGGATGTCTTGGTGGGACCAGGCGAGACGTAAAGCTTTACCGTGAAGTCAAAAGCGGCACACGAAAGGGCTTGCGTCTTCGAAAGCCCATATCAATGACGGTCAGTTGAACAGCTCGCAAACTGACACTTGTTGATGCCCCAGCATTGAAATCCGCTGCAATCTGGTGAAGTTTTGCATGTCTGTCTCAGTTAAGGTTTCTCGTCAGCCATCGACGGTCCCGTTCTTTCAAGGACTTTTTCCGGCCGCACCGCTGTCGGATATTTGATGTTTTACCGGATGACTAATATTCATAGCACACTCGTGAAATGATCGTGCGGGAAAATCTAAACTACATCGCCACCTCAGAGATGCTACATCCCATCTCTCGTGGGCCTTCATGCCCCAGAATTCTCGGTATGATATGAGCAGAAGGGGAGCGAATTCGCCAATTGACGGTAGTATCTCGTCATCAAGTTTTGAGGTGGAATAATAGCCAAATTAAAGTTTTAACAAACAATTTTTTTAAATCTTTTGTTTTGAATGCAAGAAAACACCATTTACTTCTGTATACTCTTCTGTTTACTCTTCTATATACACATATACTCTAGATACACACTCTTCAGGAGAAAAAATTGCTGTAAGTGATTGTAACAAAATACTTAAATTACATTATAGTAGAGTTCCATAAACACCGCATTTAACATATATTCGTTTAATCAGTATTTTCATAAAATATTTTCACAAATTCATGTCATAAAATCGTTCTATTACGATTATATCTATCTGTATATGTACCAGGTAGATATCAATTTTATCGATTCTGTATAAAAATGAGCAGGTGTACATTCTTTGTATTTATATATAGTTTTCGAAAAATATTCAGAATATTTTTTTTTTAAATCGAGTCATACCGAACCCGACCAGAAAGAATCAAAACCTACTCGAAACCGAACCAAATCCAAAATATTTAAATACAATCCGGTCCAAGACAAGACCCTATATAGGTCCCTAGCAGCGATCAAGGGTGATTAAACCAGAAGAAGCTTGAAAAAAAGATAAAATAAAGGCTCCAAAGCCAGAACAATACATGAAGTTTTTAATCATAAATCCTTCATCAGATTGACTATTTAGATTGAAAATTGATTTAATCGTAAAAAAGCAAGCGACTACATCAAAATAATCATTGGTCATTAGTCTATGAGTAGGATTGAATTGATTTAATCGTAATAAAGCATTAATTACATTAAAATAATCACTGATCGTTAGTCTATGAGTTGGATTGAAACTAAGTGTAATCGGCCAAACTTTAGTCATGATTAAAAAAGCAATCGTTAGTTTTCAATCGTTAATCTAATTCAAATTTTGCACAACCCTGATTATGCTTACCAGAATTAGAATCGAACCTCATATCGGTAAGCAACACAGAATGGGTATGAATTAATTTTCGATAAAGAAGAATGCATACGCTGTCCCGAAACGGGAACATATATCTTGAAGCAAGAATGAAAAATAACTTATATATCAAGTCGAATTATTAGAAAGCGCTGAAATTAAAAAGTAAACATTGCATATGAATGTAAAAATAAAGATTGCATAGAAATTTGGCACAGACAGCTTGGCCATCGTAACTATAATGCGATAAATGAATTGAGAAATAAAAACTTAGCAGAAGGAATAAAAATAAATAACTGCAATCATAATGCATTGTGTGAAATATGTATTCAAACAAAAATAAGCGATGCCCCATATACGAAATCGACAAACAGACCCAGAACAAGCAAAGTGCTTGATCTGATACACACGGACGTATGCACATCCATATAGGTACACTCACTATCGGTGAAAAAACAGTGTTCGTCGCTTTTATAGACGACTATTCGAGGTTCACAGTAATTTACTTGTTTTCGTATAAAAAAGAAGTTTACGAAAAGTTAAAGGATTATGTAGCCACGGTGAAAACCAAATTCAGCAGATTCCCGAAAGCTATTACAGGGTGACAAGAAATAACTTGGACACACATGATACATTATAACTTTAATGCTAATGAAAATATTGCGACCAAACTTCAACATAAATATGAATACATTATTTCGTCTAATATATTTCCAAATTTTCAAAGTGGCTACCTTTAGCCTTAATACAGAGCTTTAAACTTGTCACAAAATTTTCGGCTACTGGCCGCAACACACTTACTGATATTTTATCCCATTCCTTGCATAAGGATTTCTTTAGGGATGCCAAAGTTTTATGAAATTTAGTATACACCCTTGTCTCCAAGATGAACCAAAAAAAATAATCCATTGAGTTCAAAACTGGGGAATACGGTGACCATTCTTGAGCTCCAATGAAGTCAGGAAAATGTGTGTTGCACCAATCTTAAGTGCGTTTAGCTCTGTGTGCCGGTGCAGAATCATGTTGGAAGGTCCATCTTTTGTTTGCAAAGTACTTTTGTGACCAAGGCAAGACAACATCTTCCAAAATGAGTTTGCGATATGTTTGTTGATTAATCTTTATCCCTTCATCAACAAAAACAAGTGGTGTTTTCCCACTAGCACATATCCCACCCCAAACCATTACAGAATGGGGTCGTTAACGCCGTGCAACAATGCAAGAAGATCCAGGTGCCTCTGCTGACCAAACTCTATCATTATGGCTAATGTGAACTTGTTCAATCGAAAACAGTTTCTTATTTGTGAAGACAAATGTTTGCCATCGATCACCTGCGGCCCGCTTTAACAGTTCTTTACACCTTTGAAGTATTTTGCGCTTGTTCTTTACTGTTAGCTTTTGAGCCTCTTTCATTTTGTGAGGGTGAAGACCAAGCTCTACTCTTGCCATCAAACGTGCGGTTTCTCTGTTGATCTTCATCTTTCTAGCAACCTTTCTCATTGAAATCCTAGGATTTCGTTGAACTAGCTTTTTGATAACTACCCGGTTCTTGATGTGTTAATTGTGAGCTTTCTACCTCTTCCTGGCCTGTCACCATCATGTCCGAGTTCTTTAAACCTTTTGATTGTGTATGAAACCGTCTGCTTAGGCACTTTCAATGGTTGAGCAATTTCACATTGTTTCATTCCTTGCATATGTAATTTAAGTATGGCAGATCGTTTGTTAACCATAATGGTTATCACAACTAACTTACTTACACCTCTTTAGTAGCTTTCTAGAATCAATTCCCTATGACAATAACTTTATAACTTTAGTGGTACTTACAGATTTTTGGTTTGAAACTTCGTCCAAGTTATTTTTTGTCATCCTGTAGATCCGATAATGGAGGGGAATACATAGGTAAACAAACGGAAGAATACCTAAGGGCAAGAGGTATCCAACACCAATTTATGGTACCATTTTGTCCGAGCCAAAATGACGTAGCTGAAAGAAAGAATAGATCATTATTAGATATGACCAGGAGTCTACTTTCCGAAGCAGGCTTACCTCCAAAATTCTGGGGCGAAGCCATAAATACCGCCAATCATCTGCAGAATAAATAGGCTACCAACTAAAATAACAAACAAAACACCGTTCAAAATCTGGTTCAACCGAAAACCCACCTTACACTACCTGTAAACATTCGACTGCAAAGCTTATGCATATATACACAAACACCAGCGAAACAAATTAAATGATAGAGCGCAGGAAGGAATCCTTGTGGGGCATGACAACAAATCAAAGGGTTACCGAATATTCACTATAGAAAACAAAATAGTAATAGCGAGTACGGTAAAGTTTATAGAAAATAATATAAACAAACTAGGGGGCTCTGCCCCCTGCAAGCTACGTTCGCCAATCCCCGTTCAGACACCGCAGAATCTAAAAGCACGCTAATTTGATCGGTTTTAAAAAGATTAGAGAAGATTGAATTATAATGAAAAAACCTATAGCGATCTCCCTGTAAACTGGTTTCCATTCAATTCCCTTTGATTGCGAAAATTTAAGGCTGAATCAGTTGCTGTTAAGACATCTAATGGTTGTTTTCGTGTTTGATTAAAGAAGACCAGTTAAACATTTGAAAGGAAGCTATAATAAAATGAATTAAGTAAATAGAGTCTTTGCCTCCCGGTATTTTTTAGCAGCGTTATAAAACTATTGACATAATACAATTTACTACAATTTACCGCTTTAAACCCCGTCAAGGGCAGTGGTTCATTTTTGGACCACTTAATTTTAATTCTTAAATGCCACATTGGCAGCAGAATACTGGAATAAAAATTTTCCTTTTATTAAGTAAGTGAACAAAAGCATTTTCGTATTTCTAAATTTGTTTGTAAATTCTGGTGCCATTCACCGATTTCAACATTTTACGAATAGAAGTACCTTTTCCCAGAAAAGGTTAAACGCATATTAATGTATTTATTATTTTAAAGTTTCTTTTCTTTTTTAATATTCACGTGTAAATACAATTTTGAAGACATAATTGTACTGCTATTTTACAACTAAATGAGCTTAAATTTATTAATTTTATCTGCTTAACACTCTGCAACTTTTTCTATATTAATATTTTTAAATATTCAGTAAAAAAAAAATGAAAGTAAATTTTACCTTAATAGCTTGATCAATTTTTTTTTTGTTTCCGAAGAACAAATTCTAATTTTTTGTCAAATGCAGCCATCTGACATGGACAAAATAAGTGTTATCCCATTCTTTGGACTTTTCCTGATCAGGAATAGAGATCATATTGGCCGAATTCATGGCACATAATTAGAATTGCAGTGTTTTTAGGTATGTGCCAGATGTGACACGTCGTGCAGTGAAAGGTTAAAATTACGATATTTAAAATTTTATATGGTGCTTGGGTC
The DNA here is from genome assembly GCA_963932465.1 of Maratus speciosus. Taxonomy (NCBI): domain Eukaryota; kingdom Metazoa; phylum Arthropoda; class Arachnida; order Araneae; family Salticidae; genus Maratus; species Maratus speciosus. The sequence goes on from OZ010787.1 coordinate 396,373,411, forward strand.
CTATATGAGTTATATTTCGGAAATCGTTTTCCATGGCCGATGCTACACTGTGTTAAAATTTGGTAAATATTTTCGTATAAAAATATAACTTTTTTTTTGTTTTTCTCGTTGGAGAAAGTTTTTCTGAACACAATTTATAGGTCTCAGGGATCGTATAAAAATATAAATTTCGTAACTTTTACAAAAACAACTCTTTTGGCGTAACTGGCTAATGATGATGATATGATAAAGAATAACCTTTAACCAATTCAGGCACAAAATATTTATGTTGTTAAAATGTTCAAATAATTTTATGACACCATGATGTACGTACAAATTTATATGAAATAAGTAACAGTTTTTGTTCACGTGCATTATAAAAGGCAAAAATGAAATTTCAAAATTCTGGTGCCGTTGTGGCATTTGGGAATTAAAATTAAGTGAGACAGAATGTAACCCACATGCCGGAAATTTTTAAAACATGTTTTTAATTGGAACAATACCTCTAAAGCTAGTGGTTCAGGTATTAATCATTGACCAGCGATAACAGTGGACATCCTGTAAAGCATAAAAGATTTTAGAAATATCAATAACTAAACATTCATTTAATGATGGAACATAAATGTAATGTCATGGGACAGGTGACACGTTATAGCAAAAGCGAAGAGTTTTCTATGAATAAAATGTACCGCCGTACGTATAAAAGTCCTAAAATAATGAAAGATTCAATCGGTTGAAACTATTTTGTTTATGCATATCAGCCAAAATTTCATACGGGATTTGAAATTATTGAAACCTCCAAAGTAGAAAAAAAAATTGAAGTGTACCACTTACCTAAATACCGTTGATAAAGGCAAAGACACTTTTAGTTCTTAAGGAATATCAGTCGCTAGAGGATTAATAAACAACTGGTGGCAAAATCTCAAAAGATGTTGTATATTGAAAAGATAATCAACAACCTGGACTTTTGCACCACATGATACACACAGTATATTAACGGTATCAAAGCTCATGAATGAACTAATACTTTGAGTACATAGTTTCTGAATAGGAGCACCTATCAACTTGATACGTTTGCGAACAAAAATGTATCAAAATATGTATCCAAAAGTAGCCAGATTTGACTTGTGAATGGACCAAATGTACTCGATTGAGAATATCAAATTATAAAGTGATTTTAAAAATAAATTTCATCCAAATTTAATTGAAAAATTATCAGCAATACATTGATTATCAGTTATTACATAAATTATTAGAAAGATGCCTATATTATTATTATTATTATTATTATTATTATTATTATTATTAGAATTAGTATTTGCAGTTCAGTTATACAGAGAGAAATGTGAACAAAACCATGAAAACGACTTTTTTCTAACTTTCTCAGTGTACTGTTTAAAAATTCACATAAATTTTAAAATGATCCAATATTTCTATAATTCAGTAAACATATTTAAAATAATTACTTTATTTTCCAAAAGAATGTAAGAAATAAGAAATGTAATTATTTGTTAAACTTTCACGTTCCCAATTGGTAACACTGACCTGTAACGCTAAGATTGGGTTTCAATAACTACCAAAAAAGGTTACATTTAGATTACTTTTCTGTTTACCATAAAATACACATATAAACAAAAGTTTTATGTCATTTGTTTAAAATAGTATTTTAATTCAAATTTACAAGTTTTCATTCAAGTCATGTATGTGCTTAAAAAACAAAACAAAACAAAAAAAAACAAAACAAAAAAACAAAAAAAAACATAGTTAAAAATACCTTACAAATTTGCTTAATATTTAATCTACTCATCAATCTATTCCATTTTTTAATCTATTTTAGAGTGAATAGTTAGAAGTTGCCAATAACCCTGTTTAGCATGTCATTAAAATCATATATAATTTTTCTCCCTATTTTAATAAATTTATATCTTTAAACTAAAGCTTTAAGATGCAAAATATGCAATAAAATTATTTAATATATACCTGGAACTTAATTCTGATTTTTTAAAAAGTTAATGTTCAGTAATATCTTTCTATACCGGATCATTTTACGCCAAATGATGCTTCCTGTCTTTCTAAAATTTTAATTGCAAGATGTCTTAGGCTGCATTTTAAAATTCATTTTAGCTCGGAAATGTATCAAATTGGTAGGTGTTCTTACTACAATAATATATAATTAACTTAATAACTGTGTTAATAACTGTATTTTTTTTAAGGTTTTTCGGTAAAGACAGATATTTTTTCAGAAAATACTGTCAAAATTGGCGTTTTAAACAGAATTTCTGGACGCGACAACACAGGAAAGGGAAAAACTGCCGTCCTGAGACGATAAGCGCTTATACCTCAAGATGTAATTAATTTATCGGAAAATGAAAAACAAAAAACTGTTCGATTACAATTCACTTCAATAATCATGTTTGCAGGTATCATGCTTTTATGTTTAAAAATGAGTCAGAAAATGTGTCACAAAGATTCGTGCTCTTGAGCGATCGAAAATATTTTTGAGAATCGCTTTAAGGCGGTTCTCAAATCCAAAGGGGCAAATTTATGGCACAAGTTTTAATTCACTTTTGTTCGGAAACGCATGAAATTGGAAGGTGTTGTTATTCAGAAACTTTGTAATCGAAAGAAGTTTTTCATTTTTTGGTAAACGCAAAAGATTTTTCAGAAAGTACCTTCAAAGTTCGCGTTTTGAACCGAATTTCCGGTCGAGAGAAGAAAAAGAGCCAGGAGAAAACCAGGTTGTCACGTGACCCAAAATCGTTTATAACTCAATAAGTGATTTATTTACTTAAAAAAAAAAAAAAAAAAAAAAAAAAAACGGAAAACCTCAATAGTTAGCCCTGCTAATTTTGTTCCTTTACGCTTAAAAGTCTTTCAGAAAGTTTCGCGCTTGTTGAGTAGTGAACATGAGATTAAGAACCGCCCATTTAAGAAAAGCCTTGGTTCCAAATCTTCCGATTTTTATGGAGCACTATTTCTAAATAGTAATCTTCTCCTTTAATCACAGTTTTTTTCAGTAGATAAAGAGAATATTTCTATTTGAAAATAGTGGTACCAAAAATGTGCAAGATTTGGCAGCTATGCCCTTGTTTTGACGCCTGATAGAATTCCCCCAGTTTATCTCGAGCTAATCGTTTTTTCTCACCTGAAGCAGCACTCTCCCACTCAGGTGGGTTGGTCCGCAAATTGAGATACAGACGTTTCGGAAAGTGAAAGGGGGAAGAGAATGGAAATTATACCCTGAGGACCGACTATAAACTACTCGTCATCTCAATTTTCCTTTTCCACATACCCTATGCTTTATTTTTCAAGAAGTCTTCACATCCCATCGTTGATCGTGATGTATCGTTGTAGGGCAAATCACCGAATCCCCCTTCACGCCAAACAAAAAACCACTTCCCTGGCACTCCACAACCCTGCATTTCACACTCATTCTTGGAAAGTGGCAACGGACTTGAGATCGGCCCCTCTTGCACCTTTGCACTTTTACTGAATTTATGAATTTGCTGGAACGTTATGATGTAAAGAAAACGAGCGGAAGATTCTTCAATGTGCGGGCTTAAAGAGATCATATTACCACGTATGGACCCCGTTTTATGATTTTATACGTTTCAGTTAGGAAGTGACTGGGGATTATCAGTGACAGAATGCTGATTTAGGTTTTGAAACAATTCCCTAAGTGGGTGTAAATGCTATTTCTTGAACGGATATATGTGAAAGTCTGAGCAATCTTGGTGGTATTTTCACCGGTTGTATTAACAAGTGAACATTAGGATCAACGCAAGGATTATGTTTTTCAGATTTATGCTTTTGTTTTCCAGAACTCCTGAACATTTTTGCTTAATAGGAATGAGAAAAATGTCACAGGGAATGTCGTTGGCTACATTGCCTATTATGTGTTGTGTGACACAATAATCACCTCTTGTCATGTCTGGTATCTATTTTCAACCGAGACGTACAATAATTTACATAAAGGCATCCCCCTAAACTTGGATGGGTTATATTATGGCTTTGGTATGGGGTTACGTTCATGAATTCCTGTATTTGAGGTTACAGTATGTTTCAAGCTGACATTCCACAAAAAAAAGTTTTCAGTTCATTAACCCTGTTCTCTGTCGCTTCCCTTCCCCGTCTAAGATTTTTAACTCCTTTTTAAAGTTAAAGGGAAAGAAAAAAAATAGGTAATAAAAAACCCATTAAACTTTTTAGAGATGGATTAAATTTCAGGTATATTTTGTATTATCTTTTTGCATATTTCGCCCTCTAACGCTTTAGTTTAAAGATAGTAATCATTAACCCCTTAATTCTCACTCCCGTGATATTCAGGGGCTGTGTATTTTATTCAGTTTGTTTGATCTCCACCAGTTTTATAAAATAACGTAATTGGCTTTATTATGGTATCATTTTACCTGTCATTAAATAAGGTGAATATTTCTTTTTTTTTTAAAAGTAGTGCCAATAAGTAATTTGAAGTTTTAAAACGTAATTTAATGCGACCGTTGGGTGTATTCCAATCCAAACTGGTTAATTTCAGATTAATTTTTAAATTCATTTTTGCTCTCAAACGCATCAAACTGGGAAATTCTCTTATTTAGAAATTACATAATGTGCCGTGCTTCTCGATTTTTTAATAAATGCAGAAAATATTGTAAAAAAAAATGCTATCAAAGGTGGCATTTTGAACCGAATTTTCCGAAGCCGGAAATCTGGGAAAGAAAAAAATGATCATACTGAGAAAATAATTGTTTAAAAATCCAATTCTAATCAATTGAGCAAAAAATGAAATCACACGGCTTCTTATTATACATCTCTTCAAAAATCACCTCAGTAAGTTTCATGTTTTTACTTTTAAAAATGAGTCTGGAAATGTCTCAGAAAATTTCGGGCTGTTGAGAGTGGAAAAATATTTTTTCGAATACACCCTTAAGGGGTTAAAATACACTGCAAATAGAGGCGTCTTAAATTAAGACACATATGTGACTGAAAAAGTTATTCAGACACTTAAGTGTCTAAATTTGAAATTTCAGACATCACAGATGTCTAAATTTAAGATACATAAGTGTCTTACTATGATCATGGCATAAATGAGCTGATTAAAATGTCTGAATAATGGTGATATGTCTGAAATTAAGACATTTAGAAATTTAGACACTTAAGTGTCTAAATGCGATACAGTTGTATCATATGTGTGATAACTGTATGTATAAATGTATTGCAATTTGTATGCCAGCACTACCAGAAAATTGTTTTCGAATGGATAAAGGATGTTTAAAATATTTTTATCCATTAGATTTGGTATTATTTTATTTAAAAAAAGTAATTTGATTAGATCATGGGACATCTGGAAAATTAAAATAGATCGCTTACTAAAGTTTTGGGACTAAGTTACTTTTGACGCAATAAATAAATCAGTAATTGCTTTTCACAAAATATATTTATTTCCAAGGAAGGATCAACCCCCCTCCCCTCTAAATACTAAGAGATGTACCGGTAGAAAGAAATTTAGGGAGGGGCAAAATTTTGGAACAGGTGTGACTGGGGTCAACAGCGTAATCTGCTTTTCTAAAATGCAGAACATAAACATGAAATAGGCAAACTAAGAATATTTTGTCAGAACTCTTTGTGCAAGAAATTTTTAAAGATATCAACATAAAAATAAATATAACAAGTTGGAAATTGCACGTCAAACGTGGCAAATGAGGTGCGTTCGTACTATAACTAGTTTTATAAGTATTTTTTGCACTGCATATTGTACTGAATGTATATTTTACTGCACTTCATAAGCGCATATCAATTTCATTCTTTTTGAAAAGCTGTAACATCATTAAAATGCACTTGAAATAATTTTTTTCCATTGGCCGTAATGTATCGGTAAACTTTTGACTGTACTAATTAAAGTATACATCCGATTTTCATAAAATTTGAAATGACTCGACAGAATTATGCAATAATTATATATTTTAAATTTCAAACAAATCGGTTGGGTAGTTTTTGCGCTGTTATAGACGGACAAACAGATGGACTGAACGACGACTATAGGTACTACGTATTTATATAATTAAGAACGCATCTAAAAATTTAACAATTAAGAGATAGTAATCGTTCAAAAATAAGTTTCAAACGACAGTTTTGAAAATAGAGAACTTTTTTTTCTCAATGGACTCTTCCCCCCCCCCCCCCCACACACACAAACACCGTTTGAGATAAATTTGAAATATATGAACATCAAAAGAAGAAAAGAATTAAAATTGTCTTCTACGAAATGTTCAAAGGAGGGTGGGTTTCTCTGAAGTAAAATTCTTAGTAACATTTTCCCTTAACGTAAAATTATTCGATAGCCATTTGTAAGAAAAGAAATATCATTCATTTTTAATTATCAGACATAAAGAAAACATAATTGATTCAATTTCATCATACTGGGAGGGAAAATATTTCTTCAGTTCTTCCTTATAACCACCAGAGGGACTCTTAGTTGCGCATGCGTCATGCGTTTTAGATGTGTTTCGTTCTAATGTACGTTGTAATTCAATTTCAAACTGAAAGTTTATTTTGACTTTATTCATATTTTGTGGATTGTGAAGTTCTGTGGATTAATTCGTATCGACTTAGTGTTTATTCGTAATCATTTTATGAATAATACAGTGTTATTAGTCTTCTGTTCGTCAAATCTGTTAAATAGAATCTTTTGTCTGGCAGATTCTATTTTAAGAGTGAAAATATTTCACCCTTTTAATATAGTTAGCCGGATGTATACAGGAATTTTCGTTTTAAAAGATCCAAGTATTTCTCCCTCACGGATCATTAACCTAGCCACCAGTTGAAATTGACGCCCCCTGTGCGGGTATAGTTTTGGATACCTTACACCTTTTTCCAGGTAAGTGGGACCTAGACCATGTATTGCAAACTCTCCGTAAATGTTTTCTCTTTAAATGGAACCCTTACACAAGTCTCTAGCTTTATTAGTTTCTGAGTTATACCAACATTTGTTTAAAGCATTTTGTCTGTTGAATTTCCGTGTTAAAATTTTATCTTGCTAATAATTAAGTTTCTGTTCTTAAAAACATCTGCAATCATGTTTCTATATTATTTTCTAACCAATGTTATCCTTAAAATCAGTTTTAATGAGTCTACAGGATGTTTTTTGCAGTTATTGAATTTATTGACTTACGCAATACTAAGCCTTCTTCTCGAACAGCATTTGTTAATGTTTACTTTGGTTTCATTCGATTTCTATATTTTTCAAAGGTTTATTATGTGATATGTACTGGAATGCCCATGTCTTTATAGCAACCATCCCAATTTAATAACTGTTTTTAATTATTATATTATGTATGCTTAATTATAAGTATTTAAAATTATACAGTTTGAACATCCATTCAACGCCGTTATTCAACCATATCATTCAATTTTTCCTATAGTAAGCAAAACCCGCCGATGATTCATCTGGCATCGCTACACTGGAAGGAGAAAAAAAAAATATATAATGTCAATAACACTCTAATGATTTAGAGAATGATTACACTTTATCTCTTTAGCTATTTTATTAAGCTTTACTGATTATGTGCAGATTTAAGACAAAGTTTCAAACTGGAAATAAATTTTTCTTTATCTTATTAAAATATAATATTTATTTATTGATAGTTAAATAGCTCTTGTGATTATCATCTGATCTATATTTTTTAAAAAATGCCCATGTGTAAATATAAATTTTAAAGAAGACTTAATTTTTAAGAGGGCACAGGACCTTTTAACCTTTCAAAAAATCAGTTTTCTGTTTCTGTTTTATTCCGAATGTTTTAAAATTTTTCAACAATATGCAAAAAACCCCATTCAAAATTGAGTTATAATCATTTATAGACGGAGAGTTGAAGATCCGTTAGATATCGAAACTTTAAAAAGCGTTTTCTCATATTAGCAAGTTTGAAGTTTGTGCTTTTGTTGTTTCTTTCAAACTATGTAAGCGCAGCTTTTAAAAAAATAAACAAATATGCGTTTCTTTATAGTCTACATGCTAAAAAACCCAAACATATTTTGTTTATTTATTTGTTTGAACGTGAAATATTTTACTTTTTTAAATTTATTTTGTGCTGAAATTGAATTTTAAACCAAATTTTTTGCGTATATTTTTTATTTAATGTGTATATTAGGTGTGTTATGATTCTATTTTGTTCAAAAATTGTTTTCTATATGCATAATTTAGAATTTTATCATGCGTGCAGCACTTAGATTTTAATTCACGCATTAGTGATATGACGGCTTACATTTAAAATTTAGATATTAATTTTGTATATACAATATTTATTTTTCTGGATAATATTATAGTTATGAATATATATTTGAGGCAGAAAGGGGGAAAAAAAGATCTTAATTGCATATTATTTGCGTTTTGGTAGCTTGAAAAATGCTTTGTTTTTTATCGTTTCGAGATATTCAAAGATCGTGCATCCTATAATATGATTTTTTTTTTTTTGTGTGTGTGTGTGTTGGGAGGGGGGGGGGGGGGATATTTGTCATGCAATTTTCGTAAAGCAAATTTTTCGCAATTGTGATGCAATTTTCGTAATTTTTTTTAAAAAAATCTTTCGACATTGCACTGATTATAATGATATTTTGAACTTTTAGAGTAGGACATGATTAGAAACAATATATATATATATTTATCGAAATACTGTAAAAGTTCTCAACAGCGGACACCTGGGGCCTGCGGAATTTGTTCGATAATCAAAGGTGTCTGCTTTTGTGAAGTAAAAATAAACAAATGTCTGGGTTGTGGATTAAAAAAGGTTGTCGCTCAATAAAGGTGTCCGATATTAGGGAATGTTCATTAACCTTCATAACGGACACTCCCGAATACCGGACACCTCTATTTAGCGAACTTATAATGCAGGGTTGGACTTTTTGTAGATGAAGCACTTGATTAAATAATGGGAAAACTGGGCAGTATCCTCTCACTACGGTTTTAGGGGCCCCAAATTAAACATGCAATTTTGGTAAAGCTTTTATTTTAAATTTGTTTCGACATTGTATTGATTATAATCAATATTTTGAACTTTTAAAGTAGAATAAGATTATAAACTAAATAAATTTTTAAAAAAATCTAAATTCAGTAAAACCTCTCAATCAAGGGCACCTCGGCAACGAATGGCGGACAAATTCCGTAGTAGCCCCCTATTGAGAGGTTTTATTGTATTTAGATAAAAAAATTTTTGTTTTTAATCTTATTCTACTATAGAAGTTCAAAATATTGATTATAATCAGTACAATGTCGATAAAAGATTTAAATTATCAGCTTTACGAAAATGGCATACCAATTTTGAGAGCCCATAAAATGAGGCTGTATGGGGGTGGAGGGGCAGGACCATGGTCAAATATTTTTCCAGGATTCATTGTGGTCAAACATGGCTGCGTATCATGCTTGCAAAATGAAACGGCTGCGATTCAGACGTTTGAAGTGTCTGAAATTCAGACGCAAGAAGTGACTGAAAAAATTCAGACATTTTAAAATGTCTGAAAATTGAACACTCCGTTTCAGTCACTTAAGTGTCTGAATTTCAGACATTTCAATTTAGAGTGTAGGTAGAAAGAAATTTCACTTATGGTTTTCATTTATATTCTCGATTGGGGATATTGGCCCTTTTTAGATTTTCTCTGTACACTGACTTTCTCTCTACATATACGTGAGCCAGGATAAGTTAAACCGCCACAATCGATCGGTTATAGAATTATGAAAATTAAAAGTTCTAGCATGGCGTGCAAAATTTTTGCCTGAAAGTCGACACCAATATTTTCGATTAAAAGGCGGCTCTCAAATTGACTGCTCAACAAGCGCGAGATTTTCTGACACACTTACTAACTCATTTTTAAACGTAAAGACACAAAATTTGCAGGGACACAAATGCAAGACACAAATATTGAGGCGGTTTGCAATCGAAATGAGTTCTCTGGTTTTTGGTAAATAAATTACCTCTTGAGTTATAAGCGATTTTGGGTACAGCCGGTTTTCCCCTCTCTATAGTTGTTACTTCTCCTTTCGTCTGGGAATTCGGTTCAAAACACCATCTTTGACGGTATTTTCTGAAAGATCTATTACGTTTAACAAAAAATGGAAAACTTCTTTTGGTTACATACAAAGTTTCTGAATAACAACACCTGCTTATTTCATGCGTTTTCGAACAAAAATGAATTAAAACTTGTGTCATAAAGTTGCCCCTTTGGATTTGAGAACAACATCCTTAAATCTAAACTTTTCCGTCCTTATATCAGCGAATAACTGAATACCAGTTGGTCAGATAAAATCATACAATTTAATGCCAGAGAAGAAAAAAAAACTTTTATTTATAACTTATTTATAAAAAATAAGTTGCTACTGTACTGATTTCATAGAAATTTTTTTTATCTTCAAGAGCTGCAGAGATACTAAAATATCCCAGTCGGCTCGGCCTACATGCGCAGGTAGATTTCGAAGTTAGGTATTAATTTCAACAACAAAAATTAAATTATGATTAGAGATAAACCCACTTTAACAATTATATCTGGCCGCTTTTTACGAGTTTTTAATTTCATTTTTATATAAGAGTTGGTTTTATCAGAATCATGTTAATGCTGTATTAAAAAAATACTTTTCCATGCTCAACAACTCGAAATTTCCTGATATATTTTCAGCTTCATTTTAAAAAGAAAAGGCATGAAACTTGCTGACGTGATTTTTGAAGAGATTTATAAGCGAGCTGTTTATTTTTTTTTTTTCATTCAATTAGAGCTTGATTTATAAACAATTATTGTCTCAGTAGGACAATATTTTTCGTTTCCAACACAATCGCTTTGGGAAATTCGGTTCAAAATGCCCACTTTGACATTATTTTTTTAAATATATTCTGCCTCTATGAAAAAAATCGACCATTACGGTACATTATATAGTTTCTGAATAAGAAAACCTACCAATTGGATGCGTTTGAGAGCAAAAATAAATTTAAAAATGAGTCAGAAAATAAGCAGTTTGGATTTGAATACACCCTTAATACGATGATTTTTTCTTCAATCTGTATTTTTAATTTGTTTGTGCTGTAAGAATTGGTCCTATCAAAAGCTTGTCAATATAAAAGTTGTAGATAATATTAAGTATGTTTATAATAAATTTAATTGGAATTGATATCTTAAGAATTGACGAGAATTTTTGTCTCCCCAAAACCCTATTTTTTCGCCCCTTTAGCCCATTTTTTATTTTATCGAAAATCTGTCATACATACATTTTTTGTCCTTTTTTTTAGAAGTAATAATAACTTTAAACTAATTCGATATGTATTATAATTAAGAAGTTATCGGATTTTTTCGGTTTTTACAAAACCCCTTCCTATTTCCACACCCTTGGTCCGATTTTGCACATTAATGAACTTGACCGAAATTTTATGCCCCTTGATTTTATGTACCAGTTTGGAAGAGATTCGTAAAGAATTATGGAAGTTATCGTGTACATATAAAGTTTTTTTACTGAGGGTGGTTTTGGGTTCTGGGGGTGTGATCGGAGTAGATCTGCAAAATTTTTTCAGAAATTCCAACATAGGGGAGATCGCAATAGGTAGTATTTCATAAGAAATATACCTAAAAGAACTGATCATTTTGGTAAATGACTAATCCGAAACTGATCCTGAAAGGAGCTGTTTCGACTTTGTTTAAACCAGAAGATTAATATTCGATTGTAATTATTATAGCTTAATACTGATTCCCATGCATTTTATTTGTAAATGGGATTAATTTTAAAAAATTCAATCCCGTGCATTTATATTACTTTTTAAAAAAATCACACAAAAGAAAGTAATAGAAATTAGGCAAGCTTATATTAGAAAAAATGTAATAAATTTCATAATTTAAGGACAAAGGAAAGATAAAATTTGGATTTTTGTAACATTTTATACATTAATTAATGTTAGTTGGGGCAACTGGGCCATGATTTTACAATGTGACTCTGGAGCTTCTGACATTTCAGCTTCAAAAAGCTAATGTTCATTTGAATTAAAGTCTGAACTTCTGTTAATATGTTCAGTTAGGTTTCCTCTATTAGACAGAAAGGCTCAAAATTACATTTTAATATTTAAAAATATAAAAATATGCATAATTCATCTTTCTTTCCTCATGGGTTCATTTGCCCCATAAAAATGGGGTAAGTGGACCAGGAGGGTCTATGTTCCACACGCGTTTATTTTTTTCATGTGGAATATCAGGTCCTGTTTGAAAAAGTGTAAACAACTTAAAAAAGTTTAAAGTAGGCAGATCATGTAAATTATACGTCAATAAAGAGCGTTGTAATGGAAACCTTTGCTGTCAATGTGTCTAAAAAAAGCACTAATATTGAAAATATTACAGTTATTTATACCAAAAACATAAAAATTAAGTAAGTATTTATGTACTTTAGTATAGGTAATAAGTATAAAAGTCACATGGGTATTTTAAGGAAAAAAATAGCAAGGTAAATCTATGAACAAACGGCTATGTAAGTACTTAAGTACTTTATCTGTATCCATTACATAGGGAAAATTTTATTCTTCCTACCAGAACCCTTAATGAGTTACCTACATGATCATTTTATTTAACATATTCTAAAGAAAGGTGCGCTGAAGATATTATTCTGAAAATAGTGGTAGGAACAATAAAAGTTTCCCTATAGAATGCGACCCCTGTGTATCGTACAATTGCAAGGTATTTGCATTCGCAAAATGGTGAAATAATTTAATGACACCGACACCAGTATTTACAAGAGAATCTATTTGAAAACAAATAAAAGTATATTTTCGCGTACTTAATAAAGGTAGAATTTTCATTATAAAATTCCGGTGCCAATGTGGCTATTAGGAATTAAAATTATGTGATGCCATAACGGCATCACCGCCTCTCAAGGTGTCAAGAAATTTGGTTTGATATCACCCAATATGCTGTTTTAACCCTTAAATGCCGGATTTTTCAAAAATCATTGTAAAAATGTTTTTCGGCTTTCATTTTTTAAATATATCATGGGAAAAATACTTAAAAAAACCATGTTTTGTTTTAAGTATGGTTTACGGCTAAAAACAGTTTGTTACTAATCGGCAATACTGGTCTTTAATTGAAAAAAAAAAAATCCTTGATAAAATTCTATAATGTTAAACACACAAGAATTTTAGGAACTATATTAAGAAATAAATTGTACTTGCTCACTGCAGAACAAAATAGGGTATTTCGCAAGCTTCCAAACAAAACAAAAAGAAAAAGTAGCAACAATTGAAAAAATAAATCTATCTTTATTCTTAAACAGCACAAGTGTTGCCATCTACATGTTGAAAATCGATTTAATAATAGTTTCAGAATGTATTTTATTGGCAAGATTAGACATTATATCCTCAATATTATTCTAATAGTGTTATAGAGCCTAAATTGGGTATGTTACCGAAAAGTAACACCCGGTATTTAAGGGTTAAATTTTATTCCGTAATTTCAATAAGGTATTCTGTAATTTTCTTTATTGTGAGCAAAAACAATGGAGAAATTTACTTCCCGTTGTGAGAGAAAATCAAAAAAATTATTTATAACTATTGGGGTAACTGGATCCAGCATGGTCCTGTGACCCCGGATACATGGAACAGTTACCCCATTCTTGAAAAGTTTATGGGGTAACTGGGACACCGGGCTTACATTTGAAACATGAAGTAAATATGTATAGATAACTAATAATATTAACGTAGTTATATGCCTAATCTTTAAAAAGAAAAAGATTGTTTAACAAAAGTACTTACAGTATTTTAATAAAAAGCTGAGGAAGTTCAACGAAATGGACGTTGTTTTTTTTTAAAAAAAAACGTAAATCTTTGACAACCTATCACAGCAAAGAGAGAGTTATGATTGAGTTGACACACGTTGTTTTAGGGGGTAGAGGTTAAGGGGCATAGTTCACAAAAGCTAAAATTTAAAATACATCAACGAATTTTTATAAAATATCCTATGGCCCAGTTACCTCGTGGGTCTAGTTACTCCAACTAACCTTACTGTTTAAAATGGAAAACTTAAAAAAAGAGGAATGGCAATAAAATTCTGGTTGCAAACTAATTATAATGAAATAGTCTTGTTTAAAAGAAAACCTATTTATCCTGTATTATAGGACAATATAAAGTGATACAGTCGTCCCCGTTTAAATGAATATTGGCGGTTCCTGAAATAATATTCGATTAAGCGGGTTATTTGATTAAACGGGGAATTAGAACTGCAATATTGAATGTGCAATAAAAAGGCAAAATAACCATCTACGGTATATTTAATTAACAGCATAATAAATCGTTAATACAATAATATAAACTAAAATAAATACAAATGCCAATATAAAGTAAATACGTATTAATTTAATGTCAGTACATACATTTCTATGACTTACATCACACTTAATGCAGCCCGTTTGAATTTAGTCAAAACTATGCTACTCTTCTAATTTACGTTAATTATACTGCCTTAAAAAATCGTTCAAAGTGGATTGTTTAAGTCGAATTTTAAAGGAGTAAATATCGAGTTATTTTTCGAATGGGTGCAAAATATCGCAACTACCATTTCGATTCTCAAAGTGACGGCGCATTGCCATTAAAGCCTGGTTAACAGCAAGAAGTGATGGTGGGGAGATCAAGGTGGGGAAATCATTTGGCCTGTTCATTATACACCTACCAGCCCGAAATCATTACAGGAAGAAATGAAAATTTGTTTTCAGCGTAAAGGAAACGAAAATGACAAAAGGTGGAAGGAAATTCCAGCTGAAACATGCTTTCCGCGCTTATTTTCAAACATCGGTCACACAGTTGTTATTCGATTAAGCGGGGACGTTCGTAAAAGGTATTTGGTTTAAGCGGGGGAAAATAACATAGAACCAATAGGAATAAATTCGGTTCCGGAGAATTCTATTCGAATAAGCGGAGTATTCGATTATCCGTGCCCCGATTAAGTGGGGAGGACTGTATACGGAAAATGGATATGTTTAATTAAAGTAAAATCCACTGTGTGTATTTCAAAGCAATGAAATTTCAAAATTCCCATCTTTTGGCAACTTTCAAAATTCTCATTCGAAAACTTCTTTTTCTTATCAGATTAAAACCGAGTTTCTTCTATAGTTTTCCTTCCTTTGGAACTCTAAGAAAATCGCAATTTCTTCACTAAAAATGACAACGCTAAATTGGACTATATACTGTCTTTTATATGAAAAGAAAATTATACCTATTTATACGTCTCCCGCGCACTTCACTCTTTACTTTTCCGCCCGCGCTCTCCGCACCTTGCGATTTGGGATTCTGTAACTTCAACTGCGTATAACATTGTCGGCAGTATAATTATAAATGAAATATAACACATGATTGCGACACAAAATTTAGTGAGGAATTGGGCTGTGATATTTATTTTTTATCAAAAAATTCATTTTATTAATGAAAAAAAGCAAATTAACGAAAGCAACTTTTCAAAAAACGTCGACAATTTGAAATTTTGGTCGGTGCGAATTCGCACTTAGTGTAGAGTTCACGGGTTAATATTAAATTATTGTACTTCATTAAAAGACATTTCCAGTTTCGATGAAACAAGTTCAGTCATTAACATAAGTAAAAAATAACAAGTAAATTTCGGAAAATTTTGTTTTTCCAAAATTAGAAAAGACAATGAAATTTGAAACATTCAAATCACACGGTTTTATATTATAATTGGGAAGAAGTGTGATAAAAGATAACCTAAAAACATTCTCATAGTAAAAAGTATCTGTATGTAAATACTTTTTATGGAAGTACTCAAAAGAGTATTTGGTAAACTTGTGATCACTAAGGCAAAATCAATTAATGCTTGAGGTCAAAAGGCAAATTAGAATTAGTCAATCTATCCTTTACACGAAGTAAAGTTTTTTTTTAATCCAAAAATGAATCTGAAGCTGGTTATTGAAGAAAGAGCGTTTTGTCCCTTTCTCAAAGCAGGCCCACTCATTCCAATGGTTAGCATGATGGCCACATAATGAGATACTTGGGTTCGAACCCAGTGCAGTATGGGTGGCAAGTGTCGGAATTTCCTCTTAGTCCGCAGAACTTCGAAGAAAATCCTTATTATTTATATGCTGCCACCACCGATATGATTACGTGATATCGGTCACGCACTGAGAAGATTCTTTAAATGAAAACCAACGCTTTCAATTAACTAAATTAACAGTTTATTTAACACTATTTACACAACAACAAAAGACTATTTACACTTACAAATTCGGATATGGATGATCCGGTTCAACATTAAATTGAATACAGTAAATGCTGGCTGTGTACTGTTAAACTACGTTAAATCACTCTCACGCTACACACGTTAAATTAGCTTTCCGGAGATCAATCTCGATCTCCCAACACATGGGCTCTAAGCCTACACTCTATCTCTAAGAGCTATACATCGTGACTACCTACGCTTGGCGCTCTCGGCTCCAACTGAACCATACGCTCTATCTCTCCGAGCTCTCCCCAGGAACACACGTCCACCTTGCGCGCTACGCTCAAAACTGACTATCTCAGCAGAAAAGACTGTTTTCAGCAACCCCTTGCTCCTTCTCAACGTAACCGCTCCGGGGTTTTCTACCTGCCTCCCATTCCAAACTCTTTTCTTCGTTCCTGGAATGCTTTTGTCTCCCCATCTTCCACAGACATCTCAAAAGGTTGCCCACACCCCTCTCCAACTATCTTTTTTCCCCTTCATTCCATCGATACATTTTCACCGGTTTAGATCCAGTTTTAGATAAAGAAAGACTGTTATTTTGAAATTCCAGTACACAGCCCATACAATATATAATATATTAAGACAAAAATAATATAGAATCTCAGTTCTAATAGCAGATGTTTCTCAGAACCTGACAGCAAGATCGTGCAAGATTTTCATGGTTTTCATTGTACGAGAATCATAATTCGCGTCTCCTTCCCTTCAAAAGTCCTTCCTGAAACTCATTCTACAGCAATATGGCTAAAATTAACCGATGCTTAACAAAATCCCGCGCTCCTTTCTCAAGGCAGCAAATTCGCAAACAAACTTTCTTAAGTCCCTTTGACAAAAACGCTGTACTAAGTTTTGAAGCTATCTAGCAGTATAATATGCTATTTGATAGTAACGTACTTCTATGGAGTATCTTCTTATTAATAAACCTGAAAATATAACTAAATATTCTTATTAATTTCCTAAAATTATTAATGCGATATTATGCAATTTATCCATGTAACAATAGAACATTCTCATACATTTAATATTTAGAATTGAGAAAATATGAGAGAAGTCGTTTGTTTTCATATCTGTGCATCAGTGCTTGAAATAAAGAGTTAAAATCGTCATCTGTGCTGACCCCGGTTCTTTAACTCTTCCTTTTAACACTAGAACGACCAGAAATTTTACTCAAGTGTTATAAAAGTATTTTACACCAAAAATTTTATTTGAAACTATTTAACTCATTTAACTTATTTTTCAAAGATACATTTTTAACTTATTTCAGAAAGAAATGTCTGGTTCGAATCGAAATATCTTTATTTGGTAGCGGTCAAAATGACCGTTATGGTCGTTCTAGTGTTAAATAGCTTTCAAATAAAATAACCTCTGAGAATTACCTAAATGATAATTATTGACAATCTAATTTGTAAATTGAGTTTAAAATTAACGAATCTCAGCATGCATCTCCAAATGAAGGCAGTGGAACTTTGGGGAGCCGAACTTTTGGTTTCTCTTTATTTGAAGTTTCATTAACAATAAAAGTATTTGATTCGGTTTTAAATGAGGTTCTTACTTCAATTTCTTCTAGTCATTCATTTGTACTCTCAATTACCGACTCATTTCTTGAAGCTGAAGCAGTTGAATATCCGAGATACAGTAAAACCTCCCTAAAGCGACCACGTTCCGTTCCAATAAAAATTGGTCGCTACGAGAGGTGGTCCCTTAATGGAGGTCATGTTTAAATCTAGATTTTAATTGTTGAAAAAAGGTAACAATTAATGTTACTTACATTTATTTTTCACATTAGGAAAAAATATGAAAATTTAAAAATCAAAACGAAAGTTAATTACATAAGTTAATTACCTGCAGAATTTAAAAAATGAATACATTGACGTTTGCTTTGATTTTACGGTTTTATCTTTTATAACTTTTACTTCCAAGTCCTTTCAAAGTTCAGTAAATAAATGCTTTTTTTTTTTTTTGAAGGCAACAAATAATGACGATTTAAATCATTTATCTATTTCTCTGAGAGTTTCCTCACAGAATAGGGCAGGGAAATTTATTGACCGTCATTCTTAATTTGTCATCAGAATTAAATTCATTGCCTAAAAAGGGCACAAAGTGGTTTAAACACTTAAAACTTAACGGAATTAAAAAAAATTCTAAACTTAGTTTAGAAGTTTGATAAATAGTGCGCTCTCCGGAACTATTTTTCTAATAAAACCTTCTTCAAGCAATCGGGAAAAAACGGAATTTGTTTCATTTTCCTCAAAGAAATTGGTCGCTCATGGAGGTAGTTCAACTGGGATGGTCTCTGAATGGAGGTAAAATTGGTATTGAGTCTATGGGAATAAATTTCGTTCCATAAAAAAATAGTCGTTCAGGGAGGTGATCCCTTAATGGAGGTTGTTGCACAGGGAGGTTTCACTGTATTACATTACATGTTCCTTGTTTGTTCCAATTTAATTTGCAGGCTTTCGGTCTTTTTTAATTTTACTTCTTATTGATCCATATTCGTTGCATTTTTATTTATTTATTTTTTTTTTTATCCTTTTCAGAATTTTTTTTTTCAAATCTTAGTATGGCAGATTTGCTTCTTTCAGGAACAAAGAAATTAGAATTGTTGAATGACACCAGAATTTATAAAAAAATTTATTTGAAAACATGGTAAAAGCTTTTCTTCGGATACTTAATAAAATAAATTTCATTCCAAAATTCTTGTGCCAATGTGTAATTTAGGGATTAAAATTAAGAGTTCAAAAATAAACTACAGACCTTCAAGGGGTTAAGTGTGCATTTTGAACAATTTACTTTTCCATAAGAGAACTCCGGCTCTCGCCTGACCTCTATTCTTGAAATAACGCAATAAAAGACAAAAACATAAATTTCTTGGATATACTTAGATTAAAGGCTAATTAAAGTTACATATAATTAATTACCATCGTATGCATTTGGTGGAGTATAATTTCACGTGCTGATGATAACACATCCAACAGCACTGTTGTTTTACATATTACTCACTAGGTGGAACCAAATGTTTTTCCGGTACGGAACAATTATATACACTTTTAAAAATATATCTAGTTAATACATGGTCCTGATTAATATGAGTGGGCTTTGTGCCATATTTATCATTCTTCTTTGAATAGATAAAATGCATCACATACTTTATGCTCAATAAAACTCAAAATCTTGACTAAAATCTGAAGTAATATTTTTTAAGTAATGTTTTCTGCTCTGCGACATTAAAACAACAGTAAAAATCACGCATTTAAGAGTTAGATGAATTTTGTGGGATATGATTAAATAAAATGAAATTAATTATTTTTAACAAACTTTATTAAAATTAGAATTATTAATATTTTATTAAAATTAAAATTATTAATATTTTATTAAAATTAAAATTATTAATATTTTATTAAAATTAAAATTATTAATATTTTATTAAAATTAAAATTATTAACATTTTGTTAAAATTATAATATAGCCATAGTGATAAAAAAAACTAAAAGTGGAACCAAAAGCTCTCATTTCTTCTTCTTAAAAAAAAAACATAAAAGCCATTTGGTAATCCGGGAAAATTATTTTTCAAGATTTCTTATTGCAAGTTGAATTTTATAACAAAAGATAATCAATCAAACTAGGAGTTTCGTGTTAGAAAGAAGCCATCCGAAATTAATGACCTTTCAGATAATTCAAGGGAATAATTAATATGCATAAGATTGTTACGATGTTATATAATGTTATTGATAAACCTCAAAGGAAAGACTATTTTTGTATTTAAATTTAATGCCTGTTTCAACATATATCCCCATGAGCATCCTATTATGGGGTACAACAATTTCAGATTTAAAGTGATACTACAAAATTTATTATTATTATTATTATCATAAAAGTCTAAAACAAAACCTTAAGAATTTCTCATTAAATTGTTGTCAGTAAAACTTGTTTAAAAAATAAAATTGTTGATTTTTTAAAATCAGGTATGGACAAAATCGATTTCCCCTAAGCCTTTCATAAGTATTTTTCACTCTTTTTCGAAAATATAGTTTATAGTGAAAAACAGCCATATTGGTTAAATATATGTGCAATACTGATCAAATTTGAATCAACATGAATGTATTAAATTTTAGAAATAAAAGTCAATTTTTAAAATTTGTATTAGGAATGAAAGAAAATATTGTAAAAAATGTTTTATTTAAGAAAATGAAATAATGAAAATCTTTAATCTATTATAATTACTTAAAAAATAAATAAATTTCCGTAAACGTTATTTATATGTTGTTATGAATTTCAAAGGAAATTTTAATTTTTAAAACTATATTTAAATCGAAAATTGAAGTAACAGAAGTCTCAAACGAAAAAATACATTTACCCGAAAATCTGAAAACACAATTTAGATTCTATATATTTGCACAATCTCAAAATTGAACCAGATATCTTTTCTGGGAAATACTTTTAGAAAATACAGATTAATAGTACTTTCTGGTGGCCTCAACTATTATTGTTTATTGTAGTAACTGGAAATGTACTAAGAGAAGCTACATTTTATTAGGATGAAAATTAAACTAATTACATGGAATTCGGAAATTAATAATCTAATTAATCAGGACAAATATTTAAAGAATTAAAATTTTTAATTACACTAAACCAAATAAGAGTTATCTTACTCATGATGTTTGTAAGTAATATAGTCTATGTAACGTTGTGTACACATTTGGACATAGTTTTGATAGCTAAAAAAAGCAAAACGGATATATCCTCAAAGAAACTACTATTTTTGTATGTAAATTTAATGCGTGTTTCAGTCAAACACGTTTAGTTGTGGTCCGATTATGGGGTGAATGAATTCCGTACTTAAAGTCATAGAATAAAATTTATTATTATTATTATTGTTGTTGTTGTTGTTGTTATTATTATTATTATACGCAAAAGTTTAAAACGAAACATTCAGAACTCCTCGTTAATTTTTGGTTAGGGAAATTTGTTTAAAAAATTGAGGAAATTTTTAATCAGGGATGAGCAAAATCAATTTCCCCTAAGCCTTTCAAGATATTTTTCACTGTTTTTTGAAAATACGGTTTTTAGTGAATAACAGCCATATAGATGAAATATATATGCAATACTGATGAAATTTGCATCAGCATGAAAAAAAAATGCAATGTGAGAGAAAAATAGATAAAATTAGAGATTGCCTCTTATATATTAGAATATAACATCGTCTTTCTTTTTTTTTGTTCTTCAATAAAATCATCAATAACACTGATAAAAAAATCGACTAAAATTAAAAATTTGGACTAAGAAGAATAGATTAAAAATTAATAAATAATCAGCACGGACAGATTTCGATGGCAAAATTTCTATACTCATTCTACAATTTGATCGAGTCAAAAAATATACAAACACAATAGTTTTTTGTATATTCTGATGATGACTCAATGAAAAAGTCGAAACATGTAAATTTTTGATATTTTTAATGTGTTTTTATTGAGATGACGTCCTTTACACAAACAGTTGTATTTTAATATATGTTTTGACCTTTGTTTGCAATATATGTTATTATGGTATAGTTAATAGTGGGCGTAATTAAGACAATTTTACTTATATTTATAATCTTTGCCTTGTTAAATTGCAAACATTCTGTCATTAAATAATGAGAATTAAAAAAAAAAAAAATAGTGTAGCTCTGCAAGACATTGAATTAGATTTCGGATAGATATTAATTAGTTGTGAAAATGACATGAATTGCCAAATAAAAATTTACTTTAAAGCAGTTTTTGTTATTTAACACAGTGGTGGAAAATTGGCGCAGAGGCGGAGCCTATTGACACCACTTAAATTTTATAGTATTCTTCACCTTAATAAAAACGCAGAAATTCTGTCATTAGAAAAGGAGAAAAATACCACTAAAATTTAGTGGTGTCAATAGGCTCCTCCTCTGCGCCAATTTTCCACCACTGTTAACAATTAACTTAAATAAATATTTGGGATGGTTTGTAAACATTACTTTTAAAATTAGGATTACAGTGCAAAGTTTAAAGTTCGGAAACCCAAAGTTTGGACTTTCCAGCGGCAATATTCAAGAAAGGAGGGGGGAAAAATTGTTGAAATAAACAAAAAAACTAAAAAAAGATCTAGAGAAAAGAAGCTTTATTACTGAATCAGAACTTATGCCTATGTAATAGTATGAAATAAAAACTTCTTAATGAGACACCTAAGTTAATAAAGTAGCGCACATTAACTGAAACGTTCAATAGCTAAATAAGTTAAAATTTGTTCTTAAATTATATGTTCCTTAAATAAAGGTTTTTGTTTTACATTTTATTTTGTTATGATTTATTTAATTAACATGGTTGTTTAATTTAGTTTTAGTAACTGCTATATGTAGTTTTTAATTTATGACCGTCATATTTTCCATTGTTAAGTAGCGAAATTTGTTTTTCTTTTTATATGGAAAAGGTGTCTTTTAGATGACCCAAAATTCGGAAAAATCTGAAGTTCGAACTTGGTAAAGTACCGAAGATTCCAGACTTTAGACTTTGTACTGTATTTTAATTAGTATTTTTTTTTTTTATATTTAGTATTTTAAAGTATTGTTTAGACGTTTTAAATTATCTATATGTGCGCGCGCATACCAGGTAGGTAATTCATACTAGAACAAAATATGCAATTTTAATAAATAATTTGGATAGTCTTTTAGCCACTAATTTTTTATATTTTTCTTCTTCATTTAAAAGTAATTTTTAAATAAAAATCCTTATATATAATAATTAACATTTCTCGTAATAAAACAAATTTTATTTTTAACCGGATTTTTTGTTCTATAAAAAAGGGAATATCTCTGAAACTTAATCTACTTAAAATGAATTTAAATTTCATAAATAATCCTTAATATTTAGAGATAAATGATATCATTCACAATTTCATTAACATAGGGTGACTGAGCCGGTAGTTGATCAAATAAGGTCGGTGCTACGGGGTTTTTATTATATTTATTCCTTTTGAATTTTAGAAGTAAACTAACATGATTTCTACAACCCTTAATGAATGTCCTATAATGGACAATAATTAAATTCCGCTGAAATTAAATAACAACAGAATTATAAATAAATAGTTTTTTTAAACCATTTCCCCAGTAGTTGATCAGGCGAATCCAATTTTTGATCGATTTCATTCCAGTAGTTGATCACTGGTCATTTTGATCTTTTTTTCAATGTAAGTAGAAAAAATTAAAAAATTTGAGAATAGTAAACATTTTAATGAGACGATTAAACAATAAAAATACAATAACTTATACAATATTGAAACTTTGCAATATTGGCAATATTGAAACTAATTAATTAGCAATGTTGAAACTAATTCAGGGCAGAGAAAAGATTTCTTGTTCTACTGATTTTTGTGGGTTCTATGTGGAAATAACGTGATCCCACCAATAAAAAAGGACAACTTCCATAGGCGGCCACATGCCACCATAGAAGCCACCGTCGTTCCTTCTTTTTCCATTTCTAATGTTTTCCAAAATGACAACGCGCTCATCAATATACTCATACGCCGTCTGCCAAGTATGAGCAGTTTCCACATCTGAGGATTCCACTCACACACTCTAAAACGACATTTTCAAAATTGAGTAAAAAATACTCAAATCTGAGTATGTCGCATAGTCAAAATGGCTCCGAAACAAAATTACTTAAGTTTGAAACATGTATTTGTATATACTCATTTCTGAAAACATGGACATACTCAAATATGAGCAAATGACGCTTTATCCATTATATTTATTCACGATCATACATGATGTTTGTATTTATACATTGTTCATGGTTGTCAAATCCCACTTGCGAAGTCTTTCCTTTACGAATTCATCCATTCATCGATTTCAGATGTTGAAGAATAAAATTTACGCTTTCGCAATTATATTACGTCGGCTTTTAAGTGTTCTTCCGCGAACACGATAAAAATGTAGTTAGCCACATTTCATGTTATAAACTATTACTGAAAGAAGAGTTTCGTTTGAAATCATAACAAATGATATAATATGAATAAATTCAACTACCTGATAAAATTTACTACGTTTAACGAATGAAATGTAATTTTGTTTGAAACTGAGTATTTATGGTATTTCAGAATTGAAAGCATTGGGTCGTCATATTTGAAACAAAAAGTTTCAGAACAAAATGAAAACATAGATTTACTCAGATTTGAAAGTGTCATTTTTCTCAGTGCAGTGGACTCAAAGCTGTGTGAGTTGCTCAGTCGTTTTTTCCGCCTAGTCGGAATTTTAGATAGTCCTATATCTTGTCTTTGATGTAGAAGTTGTTCCTTCCTCTCTTCTTTTTTCTGAATAATTTCTTTCTTTCGGGTTTCTTTCTCTACTTTTTCCTTTTCCTTTTCTTCGAAAGACTTTATCCACTGTTTCGACGTTGTCGCATAAGGTAACCGTCTCTTTTATGTTTTTTTTTCTTCTCTGGCGAGTCGTGAGGCCATAGAATATTGTCTGCAAAAGCTGGACTGACATTTTTTATTTTAGCTAGATCTAAGTTTTTTCGGCGCTTAGGAGTCGCATAATTTGGAAGTGGTCCACCGCCCTTGAAGGACCTGGTGTTCCATGATCATAATGAAACGTTGGGGGATCATCAGATTGTAGATCAATATAAGCAGTTGGTGTTATGAGATCATTAACTGGCGATTCAGGTTCGCTCTCTGGTGTCGCAATGTTCATTTGAGTTTGTTCAAGACATTTGCTCCGCATTTGTCTCCAGAAATGGAACAATTCAAGAGCCTCAACACCATCCCCCAATTTGTTCCATTCAACGCTTCTGAATTTCTGAGCTCACCCTTTTTTGAATAAGGATTCAATGTACAAAAGCGTCTGGACTTCGAAGTTTTCCGCTACTCCTACTCTAGACCAATTTTCACGTGGGTTTGTAGGCGGAAAATCTCGTTTTTTACTGCTGATGCAGCTTTCGTAGTCTACTGCATTTGGATTAAGGGGAAATAGACCGCATTTCCGGAAGCCGTTTTTAATGATATTCGGAGTTGCTACTTCTCGAAATACACTTGCAATCAAAGGTCCAAATACTGTTTTTGTGATCACTTTGTTTGCAGATTTAGTTTCCCGCCGGCACACTTCGAGAGGCCTGAAAATAGCAACGTCAGCTGGTTCGAGTATGTGTGTTGCATTCGGGTAAAAAGCAAAATGAAGGATTTGATTTTCTGAACATAACTTTGCCACTTAGAGAGTTAAGTGGCTCTTGTGGCCATCCACCAATAGTAATATGGGTAGTTTGATATTTGGCTTTCTCAACCAAGGCAAAAATACATTTGCGAGATATTCAAAGTAGGTACTCCCACACAACAACCTTTCTTTGATCTACCTATTTTTCAGTCGTCTGGCACATTCTGTGTAATTTCATTTGATATTTTCTGCAATGGGTAAACTATCATCCCAGGAATAACCTCTCTTGCTGCATTGAAAGTAGCCATCACGGTTATAGTTTCTTTTTCAGTACCTGTTTTTATTTCATATAAAATGTTGAATGAAAAGGGGCCTAAAACTTTTCCCGTTTTTGGACAAGTTTGAAAACCGCTTTCGTCACCATTAAAAATTCTCCTGGAATCGAGAAGAATGTCAAGGCAGCGTTAAGTTTCAAGATATTTGTGAAGTTCTTGGAACCACTCGCGGAAGCTGGGCTCTGACACTTCTGTTCTTGCCGTGTTGATAGCATCTGCATACCTCTCAGCTATCGAAGTGTTTCTAAGCAAGAATCCTTTAAACCATGTTTTCCCCGGAGTTGAGTTTGCAAAAGGGTTTGGCCTTTTATCGGCTTCAATGATGTTTTTTACGGTTTCAAATAAAGTCCTCCTCTTAATCGGGAACTCTTTTTTGGCATAAGCATTTATCCAGTCAATAAGGAGCTATTCATCTTCTCTGCTTAAAACTGATGAATGTCACACCCGTCTTACCTCTGGCGTTTGCTCTTTAACCTTAAAAATAAGCCTCTTAAGGAAACATAGGTGGAATATTTCGAAAAGGGTTATTGATTCGAAATTATGGAAACACCCTTTTCTCATACGTTTTCAACGGCTGCTCGCAGATTATTTCTGAGTACTGGAAGAATTTCTTTTTCAGCGGCATAATGAATTCTGAAAATAAGCAATAATAGCTTGGTAAGCAAATAAATTTAAAAATGATCAACTAATGGCTACGCATGTTGTTAGCCAGTAGTTGATATACTGATCAATAACTAGAGTCCTCGAAACCAATAATTGATCACAGCTGATCAATTTCTGGAATTTGCATATTTAATAAGGTCAGAAGTTGATCAGTCAAATTTCAACCACTAAAAAGAAAGCAATCGAAAATCTAAAAATTAATATTTAAAATATCATCCTTGGGCTGTGATTAATAACAATTCTTATGAAAATATTAGTGGAAATAAGCAAGATGGAAGGGGATTATTTTAACTTACCGTTATTGTCTGTAACTAATGAAAAACAAAATTTTTACACTTTCTAATAAAAAAAAATTGATAATATGGCTTCTCTTACAGAAGACAGCTGAAAATTATGTGACAACAGGTGCACTAACATTCAAACAAAAATATTATATCTAGTGCCACTTGTAAAACTCATTTCCGCCGGAAATGGAACAATATTTCAAAAATTTGATCAACTACTGGAGGGGTATCAACTACTGGCGCAGTCACCCTATATTTGACCGTTCATAAAGTATTCGTGTGTCTGTATTAATTTTCATTTTACGTTTTCTGATACTTTCATTTTACGTTTTCTGCTCTCACATGATGCCCAGTAAACCGAATTTCAGACGTTCTAAAATTCACTTTTTCTTGTGAAAATTTGTATTGATCGGTACATATATTTTAATTTCTTAAAAATAAGACTTTTGATGATGAAAAATTTCATTTCTAGCCTTACTGATAAAAATAAAATACCCCATTCTTTATTCCCAAATTTAATTCAATGATACGTACATTCCATATAAATGTATTAAAGATGAGACAATTTTCTTAGTCCAGACGAAAAAATAAATTGTGCTGCTTTTTCTAGAAAACAAATACACCCCATTTTGCATTATAAATGTTAATTCTACGAGATATAAATTAGTAGTAGAAAAAAGAGAGTTCGATTCCGGCGGTGGGAGGTGGTGGAAGTGAAAATCATGCTATAGTACGAGATGGTTTGAGAAGAGTGTTTAGAAATGAGATAAGATATGTTTAATGATAATCTGATAGTGAGATAAGAGTAAAGTGTGGAAAGATCATGCTATAGTAGGATAGTATTAGTTTAGGAAGAAATTATAGAAAGTGTCTTCTGGCAGCTCGCTTCTTTCTTCTCTGCTATCCAACCTGAAAAAAGAAAAAAGAAAAAATGCATATTTTGACACCAGCTATGGGTCCCTCAACATATATTTAAAAAAGTCCGTATTATCTGCTCAAAGGCAGGAGTATCATGAAATCAACTTCATTCGCTGTAGCCCACATTGTGCCGAAAAAATCTGCATTTTCAATTAGTATCAGATAAATTTTCATATGAAGATCATACGATAGTATGATGGGGGGTAGAAGGGGGCTAAATTTTACACGGGGCTTAATTTTTCGTGTCATCTTAGGGCTTAAATGAATGACCATATAAGGTAATGTTATACTATAACATAAGAGGTTAGATATTTTTGGAGGAAGTATGAGGAAGCTTATTTTTTTTTAATTGACTTAGGGTTTGAAAATGAAACGGAACTGAAAAATACTAGGTAGCGCCCTCTATCGGCAGGAAATCGAAACGAAAAGTATCGCAATTATGTTTTTCGTAAAAATTTCACTTGGAGTCGAACCTATGACAAAACAGCCTCTTGACTTGATAATTTGAAGTAAGTTTAACTGATCAAGCCAAGAAACTTTACTTGTGAGTCGAGATTTTAGATGTTTCAAGACAAAAATTGTGTTCCTCACATTTATATGCAAAGACAGGTTGGTTTGTTGGTTACTTGAGATAAGTCAACAATACCTATTTTAACTACTACTACGATTTGAGAATTACTTTAATGTATACGATTTTATCGATTTTGCATATGGGAGTATGATCCATAACCATAGTTTCGAACACCCGAACTTCGTATCAAATTTACATTTTTTGTAACTGATACACTATCCAATGTTTGAAAATTACTTTAATGTATACGATTTTTATTTTTAGTTTAACTGATTTTATCGATTCTGTGCACGAGAGTATGAAAATTTTACCAAACCTTAGTTTCGAACTTCGTATGATATTTCATTTTTTATAACTGATGTGCTACCCATTGTTGGAGAATTACGTTAATGTATGAGATTTTTATTTTTAGTTTAACTGATTTTATCGATTCTGCGCACGAGAGTAGAATCATTTTACCAAACCTTGGTTTCGTATCTACGACCTAAGATTCAAATTTCAATTTTTGTGACAGATACGCTATCCACAGGGCAGACCGCGGTCTCCACGTTTACTATCATACTTTTGAACATTAATTATTATAAATTAAATCAGCTCATAGATCGTTATTGCCATAGATAATTATTTAGGGATTCAACATAAGTTCTAATGAATTTTAAAACTACTGCTACACTTCAACTCATTCTTTTGTAGAGTTTAATAAATTTAGTACGAGTTAAACATGTATTGGTTTAACATATATTTCACTGAAATAATAAAATGAACTTGTTAAACTTTAGAACGATGAATTCAAACTCGTAACATGATTAATCCTATACTCTTTAGACATTACATAAGTACCTTTTGATATTCGATTGGTCCACTTCCCATGAGCTTTATACGCATACATACTTTTTTTTAAATTTATGTCACGTGTTTTTCTTAAATTTAACATATTTCACTGAAATTATGAAACAAATTAACAAAACCGTAGAACAATGAATTCAAACTCGTAATTTGAATAATCATATACTTTCTAGACATTACAAAAGTATCTTTTAATATCTGATTGATTCACTTACCGTGAACTTTATACTTTATATCACGTGTTATTATTAAATTTATTCACCAATAATTAAAATTTTTTAACATGCGCACCGTGTGATTGTATAAAATTGAATGGAACGAGACTTTTTTTTTCCATTAGTGTTGTCTTTTCTTTGAATGTGTGAAGATGTTTCTACACTTAAGATAATATGGCTAGTTTTCAAGATGGATATTCTTCTATGTTAAGCGATGATGTATCAAGATTAAATCATCAAAACATGAGATTAACAGTATGCGACTTACAGTAGAACACGTTTCAGATAATGAAGTGGAATCCTCCGTATCAGAACTGAAGTCACATTATATGTGTACTATTTGCAGCAAGTCTTTTTTACGAAAAGGCAATTTAAAACAACATTTGATAATTCATTCAGAAAAAAAAAAAAATTTGTATGTGACATCTGCCAAAAAGCATTCTCTAGAAAGACTGTTTTGCATCGTCATAAATTATCTCATTTAAATATACCTTCGCAACATAAATGCGATTCATGTAGTTAAGCATTCTCAAGAAAATCTGACTTATTAAAATGCAAGAAAATTCACGAGTCCTCCAAGCAGGATAAATGTATCGAAATGAAACCAGCTTTATACGACCAAGAGACACATGTTTCAGATATTGAAATACCCCTTTTGAAGAAAAAGTAATTTGAATGTGGAATTTGTCATAAAACAGTCATGCAAAGAACTGATTTAAAACGTCATAGTATAACTCATTCCAAGACAACCACTGTATATAAATGTGATCCATGTGGAAAAGACTATTTCAGTAAGTTTTTGTTAAAAAGTCATGCGTTAACAACACATCAAACACCCCATTTGAAAAAAAAAGCCCTTTGAATGTAAAATTTGTCGTAAAACATTCATGCAAAGAACTTATTTAAAACGACATAGTATAACTCATTCCAAGACAACCACTTCAAATGTGAACAATGTGGAAAAGACTATTTAAGCATGTTTTTGATAAAAAATTCACATGAAGTCTCACGAGAAGACTCTCACCTTATACATTTGTGATAAACGTCCCAATTCGTTTTCATCAAAGTCTATTTTAACTAAACATAAAAAAATTCATTCTAAGAAATATAAATGTGATCACTGTAACATTGTCTTTTATCTCGACTTTGAGTTTATACATCATCTTATCAAAATGCCTAAATGAAAACTTTGTCTAAACATATAAAGTGATTTGAATATCTATACCTTTTTAAAATTATTTGTCTTTCTATAACTATTGAAAATGATTAATAAATATTATGTATGTGAAACATCTTATGTCTTTTTATTTTTTGGTCTAACAACATTTCAAATTTTATCTAAGAAATTGTATTCAATTAAGTAAATAGTTACTAAGTATTCAACTAGGGAATATTATACTAAAAAGCAAAAAAATATCATATTTCAAATTTTGTTTATGTAATTGCGAAATATTTAAAAAATATTTAATAATATAACTATATAATATCTACTAAGTATTCATATAATATTTTACTAAAAAGAAAAATAAATATTGTATTTCAAATTTTGTCTAAGTAATTATATGCAATGAAATAATTGTTACTAATTATTCAACTAATATTGTCTAAGTATTCAACTAATATCGTACTAAATATATATATATATATATATAATATTTCAAATTTTTTCTAAGTAATTGTGTTCAATTAAGTAAATAGTTACTAAGTATTCAACTAATATTTCACTAAAAAGAAAATAAATATCATATTTTAAATTTTGTCTAAGAAATTATATTCAATTAAGTAAATATTTACTAAGTATTCAACTAATATTGTCGAAGTATTCAACTAATATTTTACTAAAAAGAAAAATATATATCATATTTCAAATTTTGTTTAAGTAATTGCAAAACATTTAATAATATTTCTGCATAATATTTACTAAGTATTCAACTAATATTTCACTAAAAAGTAAATAAATACCACATTTCAAATTTTGCCAAAGTAATTGAATTCAATTAAGTAAATATTTCAAATTTTGTTTAAGTAATTGGAAAACATTTAATAATATTTCTACAGAATATTTACTAAGAATTCATATAATATTTTACAAAAAAGAAAAATAAATATATTTCAAATTTTGTTTAAGTAATTGCAAAACATTTAATAATATTTCTGCATAATATTTAATAAGTATTCATATAATATTTTACTAAAAAGAAAAATAAATATCATATTTCAAATTTTGTTTAAGTAATTGCAAAACATTTAATAATATTTCTGCATAATATTTACTAAGTATTCAACTAATATTTTACTAAAAAGAAAATAAATACCATATTTCAAATTTTGTCAAAGTAATTGTATTCAATTAAGTAAATATTTCAAATTTTGTTTAAGTAATTGCAAAACATTTAATAATATTTCTACTTAATATTTACTAAATACTCAACTAATATTATACTAAAAAGAAAAAATAAATATAATATTTCAAAATTTTGTTTAAGTAATTGTATTCAATTAAGTAAATAATTACTAAATATTCAACTAATATTTCTAATTTATACTAAAAAGAAAAAATAAATACAATATTTTAAATTTTGTCTAAGAAATTGTATTCAGTTAAGTAAATATTTACTAATTATTCATTTAACATTTTACTAAGAATTGTATTCAATTAAGGAAACAATTACTAAGTGTTCATATAATACTATACTAAAAAAGAAAAAAAAAATATATAATATTTCAAATTTTGTCTAAGTAAGGGTGTTCAATTAAATAATATTTATTAATTATTCATATAACATTGTACTAAAAAAAATTACAAAAAAAAATTACTAAAAATCATACAATAGTGAAAACATCAGTCAAAGTGTTTAAACACGTAGTTGAATTACATTACTCATGAATCAACTTCACTTAAATTTAATTTTTTTTTCAATTTCTTATCAAATGAATTGAGAGTTAACTTTATTTTATTAATTTAATATTAAATTCCTGAAGTTATCCATTAAATAAGGTAATTTTCAATACTTATAATATATTAGAATTATTTAGAACGTTTAATATATCACCCACCGTTTGTATAAACTATGTTATTCGCTTATTAATAATGAATATTATCATACGTTACCATACAATTCTTCAAAAAAGGATAAAACCATTAACATAATATATATCACTCACCCTGTATATAAAAAACTATTAACTTGTGTTACCATACTATTCTTCAAAAAAAGATAAAACCATTAACATAATATATATCATTCACCCTGTATATAAAATCTGTTACCATACAATTCTTCAAAAAGGATAAAACCACCATCCAAAATTAATTGTTTAAAATAAAATGTATTGCTATCCTCTTTAATCTGTATATTTTTTTTTCAAAGTGTTCGAGTATGGTACTCCTATTACAACTTTTAATAGAACGTTATAATTTGTACGTGTATAACTAAAGAAATAAACAATCCTATAATAATTAAAAATGTATAACATATCTATAAAATATCAAACTAAAAATCTTAATACTATAATTTATAATTTTAAAAATAGGAAACTTTAAAAAAGTTTTCAAAATTAAAAAAAAAACTTTACGAAATTTAAAAATTAAAACTTTGAAAAAAAAAAACGAATTTGAAAAGTTTAAAAAATTAAAAATTAAAACTTGGAAAAAAGTTAAAAAAAATTAAATTATCAAAATTTAAAAAAAAAAATCATTTAAAAAAACTTAATAAATTAAGTTTGCAAAAGCGAGTTTACCTACCTGTACACGTATTTGACTGTCACTATGCTATAGTTTAATAATATATATCTTCTATTTATCGTATAAAAGCATTAGATTAATATATATATATTTAACCATTTTATAATTACAATTCATCATCTTTCTCTTTTTATTAAAAATAAAATTAATAAATATATATACTTAATAAAAATATTTGTAAGTAAAAAGAAAAAAAAAGTCATCATAATGAAAATTTAAAAAAGTTATCATAATTAAAATAAAAAAAATAAAAAAAGTTTTTCGAAATAAAAAAAATAATTAAAAACAATTAAAGTTATATATATATATAAAGATATATATTACTAAACTATTGATAGATTCATATAACTGATTGATTAATTGATTGATATGATATGATTGATTGATTGATTGATTAAATACTTGTATTTGAAATCTAATTGAACTTTTTATAACATTTTAGAAAACTTATATTTTATTGTTTTTATTTTTTAAAAAACTTTAATTTTTTTTAATTTTTTTTTTTTGACTTCGAAAATAAAAAATTTTTTTTTCTTAATTATGATAAGTTTTTTTCTCTTTTTACTTACAAATATTTTTATTAAGTATATATATTTAGTAATTTCATTTTTAATAAAAAGAGAAAGATGATGAATTGTAATTATATAATGGTTATATATATATATATATATATATATATTAGGGTGGTCACAAGCAACATGGGGAAAATTTTTTTTAACGTTTTCTTCGGGGGAACCCTCCTAAAAGTTGACAATTAGTTAGAAAATGAGATTGGCAAAGTTTCAGCTCAAATAAATAACATTAACCCGTGCCTCATCGAGGTTGAATTCTTGAAAATTTGCAATTTTTGGCAAAAAATTGTCGTTTTTCTTTCTTTACGTGAAAAATATTTGTCTTAGAAACCTGATTCTTGTTTTATTTCATAGAAACTGTTGTTGCCTTGAACTTTTACTCTCATGAAAACTTATATTTAATGAACATTTAGTATTTTTCAGGACAGCTAGTGAACCATACCCTCAAACTCTGCATTTT
Source organism: Maratus speciosus (assembly GCA_963932465.1). Taxonomy (NCBI): domain Eukaryota; kingdom Metazoa; phylum Arthropoda; class Arachnida; order Araneae; family Salticidae; genus Maratus; species Maratus speciosus. The sequence goes on from OZ010787.1 coordinate 396,407,386, forward strand.
TGAAACATAGGTAAAAAATGACAAATTAAAAATTTTATTACTTTTTGATAATTTTTTTGTATTATTTTTATTAATAGGCAAAAATAAGTGAGCAATGTTTGTAACTTTAAAAATATTTCACGAATTATAATTGATTATTAGTTATCTAGTTCTGTGTCTAGTAAGAAAGAGCTTCTCGATTTGTATTGCAGTTGAACCTCTGAATTTCTCTTTTTATTACAAGGCTGTTTTTGTTATCTGTTATGGTTATCTATTTTTAGAATTGATGAAACATTCCGTAAAACCCCTTCTCCCTCTTGATATTATGGTAGAAATGCAAGATTTTTTAAATTGGCCACATGTCTCATCAGACTTAGAATACATCCACTAGCTAACCACAGACATCGACTCTCCAAATAACTGTTTCGTAAACAAAAAACTGAGCTCATCAAAAACGGATTTAAAAATTCCCGTTTAGAGAGAACTGTTGTTCACTGGGGCGGAAAACTGCTTCACCATTTTTTGAATAAAGAAAATGTAGAGTGGATAAAAGTTTTAATTAGTTGTGGGGATGAAGAACAGTTAGTACGAGTTCCTCAACTTGAAAATAGTATCGGAATAATTCAGGCGAAAGCTGTATTTTCAGCAGTTGAAGAGTGGGAGGAAGTTGGTAAAATCCAGGCAATATTTTTTGATACAACTGCAGTAAACACAGGTCGCCTCAGAGGAACCTGCATTTTTCTATAGCAATTGTTAAAGGAAAAGTCTTCTGTATTTACCATGCCGCCACCATAATTTAGAATTTTTCCTAAAAGCTGTTCTTGATTGCGAAATGGGCATAATCACTGCCCCTCAGCCAGATATTAAAAAAAAAAAATCTCATTGGGTGGTCTAAATTAAACCAGAGTAAGTATACGAATTCTATTGAAGATGAAATACTAGGTATAAATTTTTAATTCAGAAGAAATTTCAAATTTTCTTACAGGAACTTTTAAAAATTAACAGCTCAGGGATGATTATAAAGAGTTTATCCAACTTTGTTTCATTTTTATAGAACTCCGTACGACAAAAGACTTTTTTCAGAGCACCTGGTGATTTTAATCATGTCAGATGGATGGCGGCATAGGCCCTTCATTCTCTCAAAATATATTGTTTCAGGGATCATCTTTCAATAACAAATATAGAAAAAGAAGGTATCAGAGATCTTTTCTTATTTTTAATCAATATTTATGTAAAAGCGTGCTTCAATACTTCCACTGCCACTTTAGGCCCCAATTCAAGACCTGTAAATAATAAAATCACTTGTTCACAACAGAAAATTTGATAAATAGGTTACAGACAAAACACTTGCTAAACTGACAAACCGCCTTTGGTATCTTAACTCGGATCAAGTTGCATTTTCCTTTTTAGATAATACTTTGGTAAAAAAATCAACATAAGCCACCTTATCTAAACCATTACCACTTAAATCCTTTCCGGCGCAGTGTCCCACGCCGGGGCCACCTAATTTTAATTCCAAACTTACAAACGGCACGAAGAATATTTTAATAAAATTTTGCTTTTACAATGAAAGGTTAAAGTAATGTGTTTTTAATTTCTAAAAAAGTCGTTTGTAAATTCCGGGGTAGACAATCAATTCATCCTTTTACGAACAGAATTTTTCTGTGCCGGAAAGGGTTAACGTGACAGTTGTAAGGTAAAATAATTTATTTTCTTTATTATGCCTCCTTTCTTGCAACACAACTTTAATAATAAAATGCAATTGAGCATTATTTGCTCTCATTTCTATACTTCCTTTGCCCTCCCCTTTTTTTTTAATTCTTTCAGTTTAAAATTCGATTTTTTTCCTTTTCTTTGGATTTTTTTTAATCAAACACTTTATTGGACTTCACAAAACGAAAAAAAGACAAACAAAAGGTGAAAAGCCGATGAAATGGAATGTTACAAATTTTTTTTCGCTTTTGCATAAAAAGTCAATTTTTAGGATTCAAATGAAGTCTGGTCCTGAAAAATGCGCATATTTTTAAATCTATACATTTTTAGAAAAAAGTGGTGTGTGGTTCTTCAAAGCAAAACTTTTTTTTATAAAATGAGACCTGCATTATGTTTCTGGGTTCAATTGTATTCATTTCAATAAGGAAAAACAGCATTTTTTTTTGCGAAAAATCACGTTTTTTTTTCAAACTTAAACCTCAATGAGGCACGGGTTAATATTATCCAAATGAGCTGAAACTTAGCCAATCTCATTTTCTAGTCAATTGGCAACTTTTGGGGGGGGGGGGGGTCCCCCGAAAAAATTCGAAAATTGATTTCTTGTGACCACCCTAATATATATATATATATACCCTACATATATTAAATCCTAATGAAACGAATTTATGAAACGGATATACGAAACGAATTTATGAAATGGATATATGAATCGACTGATTAAACAACTGATTATATTTCAAGCGATTTCTCCTAAAATATGGAATACTTTGCGTTGAAATTAACACCAAAAATCAGCATTGATCCGCAGATCTCAAAACTGGTATTAGAATTTTAAAATTCGAATTTGTTTTCGAAATATTAATTTTTTCTGATTTTATATACATTTTTCTAATGATGGCAACTCAAATTTTAATCAAACAGATATATTTTTTTTTTCATATTTCAGAAGAGGTTGACATAGTAACCTGGCATTTGTTGTTTATTTGATAATAAATGTTTATTTACTTTTATTTCTTTTTATAAATTATATAAATTATTTTGTTCTATAATTATTAATTATTTTTTATATTTCCTTTAGAAAATAATAAAAAATAATTAAAAAATACGGTACTACTTAGTTTTTCCGTCGACCAATTTTGCCAAATTATATAAATCACCAAAACACTCGCCGAATTATTCAAATTGACATAATTTTTATTTTAAATAATGAAAGAACAAATAAATTAGTATAACATTAATAAATATACAAATAAAAAGTCGAAATAAAAATCACTTGATGACGTAAGCACGTGTAACTTTTTTAAAGTCAAGAGAATGTGACATTTACGATCAACCATTATTGGCATTTAATCTTATAGTTTGGCGATAGATTTTTGGTCGACGGGATAACTAAGTATTACCAAAAATGCATATGTAACTGGTATTTGAAAACGAGGTTTTCGACAAATTTTCGTATTAAAAAAAAAAAAAAAAAAATCACGCCAAACCTGCTGTGCGTATATAACATCTGGCCAAATATTACCACTCGAAAAAAAAAATGCTAGCTGGCGAGTTGAAGAAAAGCTATTGGCGAGATTTGCATCCGGCTAGCGTAACAGTACTAAGAATTCTTTGCAACCATGGCAAATTTTATGCAGTTTTATTCGAAAAAAATTTTTGATTTTTTAATCAAAATGGAAAACTTACGGTCCCATATTGGCGCGATTTTTTTCTTACGCCAATGTCATATACGGAACGGGCACCTAACTGGCGTCAAAGTATCGTTATTTTGCTTGATATGGTAAGCCGGATGTTGTTGTATATGCTGTTGATGCGTTCCCCAAATTGACGTCGTTAAAAAATCGCGCCAATATGGGACGTATATTACATCTGTGCCAAACTTTCATATGCACGGCGAAGGGATCAGACCGTATTTGTTTATGGCAGTTGGTGACTTGAACTATTATAATGTAGATGAAACGATGGCGATAGAATAATATTTGGCGACTTATCACCTGCGCCTGGCTAACATTAAAGTACCAAAATGGCACCTAGAGTATAAAAAGCGAAGTGGTCCGCCTGGAACTGTTGATGATAGTCACATGACTTAGGCTATTGTTATAGAGATTGTTTTAAAATACCGGGAGACAAAGACTCTGTATACTTAATTTATTTTATTTTAGCTTCTTTTCAAATGTTTAACTGATTCTCTTTAATCAAAAACGAAAACAACCATTGGATGTCTTAACAGCAACTCATACGCCCTTAAATTTTTTGCAATCAAAGGGAAATGAATGGAAACCCGTTTACAGGGAGATCTGCACAGCTTTTTTCAGTATAATTCAATCTTCTTTAATATTTTTAAAACCCATCAGATTAGCGTGTTTTTAGATTCCTCGGTGTCTGAACGGGGGTTGGCGAGTGTAGCTTGCAGGTGGGAAGCCCCCTAGTATATATATATTTATCTAATGCTTTTATATGATAAAAAGAAGATATGTATTATTAAACTATAACATAGCGAGAGTCATATACATGTACAGGTAGGTAAACTCGCTTTTGCAAACTTAATTTATTAAGTTTTTTTAAATGTTTTTTTTTTTTAATTTTGATAATTTAATTTTTTTAAACTTTTTTCAAAGTTTTAATTTTTAAATTTTGTAAACTTTTTAAATTTGTTTTTTTTTTCAAAGTTTTAATTTTTAAATTTCGTAAAGTTTTTTAATTTTGAAAACTTTTTTTAAAGTTTCTTATTTTTAAAAGTATAAATTATAGTATTAAGATTTTTAGTTTGATATTTTATAGATATGTTATACATTTTTAATTATTATAGGATTGTTCATTTCTTTAGTTATACACGTACAAATTATAACGTTCTATTAAAAGTTGTAATATTAGTACCATACTCGAACACTTTGAAAAAATAAACATACAGATTAAAGAGGATAGCTTTGCGTTTTATTTTAAACAATTAATTTTGGATGGTGGTTTTATCCTTTTTGAAAAATTGTATGGTAACAGTTTTCATATACAGGGTGAATGATATATATTATGTTAATGGTTTTATCCTTTTTTGAAGAATTGTATGGTAACATATGATAATAATCATTATTAATAAGCGAATAACATTGTTTATACAAACGGTGGGTGATATATTAAACGTTCTAAATAATTCTAATATATTATAAGTATTGAAAATTAACCTATTTAATGAATAACTTCAGGAATTTAATATTAAATTAATAAAATAAAGTTAACTCTCAATTCATTTGATAAGAAATTGAAAAAAAATTAAATTTAAGTGAAGTTGATTCATGAGTAATGTAATTAAACTACGTGTGTAAACACTTTGACTGATGTCTTCACTATTGTATGATTTCTTTTTAGTAAAATGTTATATGAATACTTAATAAATATTATTTAATTGAACACCCTTACTTAGATAAAATTTGAAATATTATATATTTTTTTCTTTTTCAGTATAGTATTATATGAATACTTAGTAATTGTTTACTTAATTGAATACAATTTTTAGTAAAATGTTAAATGAATACTTAGTAAATATTATTTAATTGAACGCAATTACTTAGACAAAATTTGAAATATTATATGTTTTTTTTCTTTTTAGCATAATATTATATGAATACTTAGTAAATATTTACTTAATTGAATACATTGTCTTTGACAAAATTTGAAATATTGCATTTATTTTTCTCTTTTTAGTATAATTTAAAAATATTAGTTGAATTCTTGGTAACTATTTACATAATTGAATACAATTACTTAAACAAAATTTTGAAATATTATATTTATTTTTTCTTTTTAGTATAATATTAGTTGAATATTTAGTAAATATTATGTAGAAATATTATTAAATGTTTTGCAATTACGTAAACAAAATTTACTTAATTGAATACAATTGCTTTGACAAAATTTGAAATATGGTATTTATTTTCTTTATAGCGAAATATTAGTTGAATACTTAGTAAATATTATGCAGAAATATTATTAAATGTTTTGAATTACTTAAACAAAATTTGAAATATGACATTCATTTTTATTTTTAGTAAAATATTATATGAATATTTACTAAATATTATGCAGAAATATTATTAAATGTTTTGCAATTACTTAAACAAAATTTGAAATATGATATTTATTTTTCTTTTTAGTATAATATCAGTTGAATACTTAGACAATATTAGTTGAATAATTAGTAAATATTATGCAGAAATATTATTAAATGTTTTTCAATTACTTAAACAAAATTTGAAATATGATATTTATTTTTTTTTTAGTACAATATCAGTTGAATACTTAGACAATATTAGTTGAATACTTAGTAAATATTTACTTAATTGAATATAATTTCTTAGACAAAATTTAAAATATGATATTTATTTTCTTTTTAGTGAAATATTAGTTGAATACTTAGTAACTATTTACTTAATTGAACACAATTACTTAGACAAAATTTGAAATATTATATATATATATATTTTTAGTACAATATTAGTTTAATACATAGACAATATTAGTTGAATACTTAGTAACTATTACTTCATTGCATATAATTACTTAGACAAAATTTTAAATACAATATTTATTCTTCTTTTTAGTAAAATATTATATGAATACTTAGTAGATATTATATAGTAATATTATTAAATGTTTTTTAAATATTTCGCAATTACTTAAACAAAATTTGAAATATGATATTTTTTCTTTTTAGTATAATATTACCTAGTTGAATACTTAGTAACTATTTACTTAATTGAATACAATTTCTTAGATAAAATTTGAAATGTTGTTGACCAAAAAATAAAGAGACATAAGTTGTTTCACTTATATAATATTTATTAATCATTTTCAATAGTTATAGAAAGACAAATAATTTTCAAAAAGTATAGATATTCAAATCACTTTATATGTTTAGACAAAGTTTTCATTTGGGCATTTTGATAAGATGATGTATAAACTCAAAGTCGAGATAAAAGACAATGTTACAGTGATTACATTTATATATCTTAGAATGATTTTTTTTATGTTTAGTTAAAATAGACTTTGATGAAAATGAATTGGAACATTTATCACAATTGTATAAGTTGAGAGTCTTCTCGTGAGACTTTATGTGAATTTTTAACAAAAACATGCTTAAATAGTCTTTTCCACATTGTTCACATTTATATGAAGTGGTTGTCTTGGAATGAGTTATACTATGTCGTTTTAAATAAGTTCTTTGCATGAATATTTTACGACAAATTTTACATTCAAAGGGCTTTTTTTTTTTCAAATGGGGTGTTTGATGTGTGATTAACGCATGACTTTTTAACAAAAACTTACTGAAATAGTCTTTTTCACATTGGTCACATTTATATACAGTAGTTGTCTTGGATTGAGTTATACTATGAAGTTTTAAACCAGTTCTTTGCATGGATGTTTTATGACAAATTCCACATTGAAAGGACTTTTTCTTCAAAGGATTTATTTCAATATCTGAAACATTTGTCTCTTAGTCGTATAAAGCTGGTTTCATTTCGATACATTTATCCTGCTTGGAGGACTTGTGAATTTTCTTGTGTTTTAATAAGTCAGACTTTCTTGAGAATGCTTCACCACATGAATCGCATTTATGTTGCGAATGTATCTTTAAATGAGATAATTTTTGACGATGATAAACAGTCTTTCTAGAGAATACTTTTTAGCAGTTGTCACATACAAATGGTCTTTTTTCTGAATGAATTATCAAATGTTGTTTTAAATTGCATTTTCGTAAAAAAGACTTGCTGCAAATAGTACACATATAAGGTGACTTCAGTTCTGATACGGAGGATTCCACTTCATTATCTGAAACGGGTTCTACTTTAGGTCGTACTGTTAATCTCATGTCTTGATCATTTAATCTTGGTATATCATCGCTTAATATAGTAGAATATCCATCTTGAAAACTCGCCATATTATCTTAAGTGTAAAAAAATCTTCCCACATTCAAAGGAAAGCAAACACTAATGAAAAAATAAGTCTCGTTCCATTCAATTTTATATAATCATAGGGGGCACATTTTAAAAAATTTTAATGATTGGTGCAAAATTTAAGAATAACACGTGACATAAAGCATAAAGTTCACGGGAAGTGGATCAATCAGATATTAAAAGATACTTTTGTAATGTCTAGAAAGTATATGATTATTCGATAACGAGTTTGAATTCATTATTCTACGTTGTTGTAAATTTATTTCATTATTTCAGTGAAATATGTTAAATTTAAGAAAAACACGTGACATAAATTTAAAAAATGTATGTATGTGTATAAAGCTCATGGGAAGTGGATCAACCGAATATGAAAGGTTACTTATGTAATGTCTAAAAAGTATATGATTAATAATGTTACGAGTTTGAATTCATCGTTCTATTTTACAAGTTCATTTTATTATTTCAGTGAAATATATGTTAAACCAATACATGTTAAACTCGTACTAAATTTTGTTAAACTCTACAAAAGAATGAGTTGAAGTGTCGCAGTAGTTTTAATATTCATTAGAACTTATCTTGAATCATTAAATACTTATCTATGGCAATAACTATCTATGAGCTGATTTAATTCATAATAATTAATGTTCAAAAGTATGATAATATACGTGGGGGCCGCGGTCTGTCCTGTGAATAGCGTATCAGTCACAAAAAATGAAATTTGAACCATAGGTCGCAGGTTCGAAACCAAGGTTTGGTAAAATGATCCTACTCTCGTGCGCAGAATCGATAAAATCAGTTAAACTAAAACTAAAAATATCATATATTAAAGTAATTCTCTAACAGTGGGTAACATATTAGTTATAAAAATTGAAATTTCATACGAAGTTCGAAACTGAGGTTTGGTAAAATGTTCATACTCTCGTGCACAGAATCTATAAAATCAGTTAAACTAAAAATAAAAATCGTATACATTAAAGTAATTTTCAAACATTTGATAGCGTATCAGTTACAAAAAATGTAAATTTGATACGAAGTTCGCGAGTTCGAAACTATGGTTTGGTAAAATGATCATTCTCCCATATGCAAAATCGATAAAATCGTATACATTAAAGTAATTTTCAAAGCGTAGTAGTAGTTAAAATAGGTATTCTTGACTTATCACAGGTAACCGACAAACCAACTTCTCTTTGCATATAAATGAGAGGAACACAATTTTTGTCTTGAAACATCTAAAATCTCGACTCACAAGTATAGTTTCTTGGCTCGATCAGTTAAACCTACTTCAAATTATCAAGTCAAGAGGCTATTTTGGCATAGGTTCGACTCCCAGTGAAATTTTTACGAAAAACCTAATTGCAATACTTTTCGTTCCCATTTCCTACCGATAGAGGGTGCTACCTAGTATTTTTCAGTTGCGTTTCATTTTCAAACCCTAAGTCTATTAAAAAAAAAAAAAAATAAGCTTCCTCATACTTCTTCTTAAAAACCCTTAACCTCTTATGTTATAGTATAACATTACCTTATATGGTCATTCATTTAAACCCTAAGATGTCACGAAAAATTAAACCCCGTCTAAAATGTAGTGCCCTTCTACCTCATCATACTATAGTATGATCTTTATATGAAAATTTATCTGATACTAATTGAAAATGCAGATTTTTTCGGCACAATGTGAGTTACAGCGAATGAAGTTGCTTTCATTATACCCCTGCCTTTGAGCAGATAATACGGCATATATTAGTTTTTTAAATGTATGTCGGGGGACCCATAGCTGGTGTCAAAATATGCGTTTTTTCTTTTTTCTTTTTTCAGGTTGGATAGCTGAGAAGAAAGAAGCAAGATGCCAGAAGATACTTTCTATAATTTCTTCCTAAACTAATACTATCCTACTATAGCATGATCTTTCCACTCTTGACTCTTATCTCACTATCAGATTATCATTAAACATATTTTATCTCTTTTCATAACACTCTTCTCAAACGCTCTCGTACTATAGCATGATTTCCACTTCCACCACCTCCCACCTCCCACCGCCGGAATCGAACTCTCTTTTTCCTGCTACTTATATTCTAAATTAATTTATTAGAGACGAATAATTTTCTTTTTACCCTCCACTCCCCCCCACCCTCTCCAAAAAAACAAACAACCTTTTTTCGATTTTCTTCTATTAACCCTTTGAGGGGTGGTGGTATGTTTATGAAATCACTTAATTTTAATTACCAAACGCCACAATGGCACCAGAATTTTGGTAAAATATTTTTCGTTTAATAGGTATGTGAAATATAGCCTTTTTAATATTTACAAATAAATTTGTTGCTCAATTCCGGTGCCAATTATTTACTTCAACACTTTAGTATTGAAAATGCTTTGTCCTTGAATGGGTTATTTTGGAAGAAGAATTTCTCCGTTTATTATTCCAAAAATTAATTCAACGATACCCACATTTTATTTAATTTATTGTGGATAAGACGATTTTCTCCTTTTTGGTGAAAAAGAAGTCCTTTACGTATTCCAAGCGTGAATTCAATGACATATATTTTATATTAATTATTTAGAGATTAAATAGTATTTTTTTTCTCTGCGAAAATAATAATAATAATAATAATAATAATAATAATAACAATAATCTTCGTACTAAACCTTTTTGATTTAAAAAAAAAATGTAATTAAAATTGAAGGTTAAGTAATAAGTTCTGAACGCTTTGGAAGAATAACTTCAGATTAACACAGACTGAGAAAGTTATCGGGTCTTTCTTTTTCATTGTCAACTCTGCGCCGCGAACATCACAGTATGTTTTCATTTGACCTCATATGTGTAATCCCGAGATATTTTCTCTTCCAGGGTTTTCATTCCTTGTTCAAAGTAGCTAATTTGAAATAGCTAATCTGCTAATTTCTATGCTACATGAGCAACTTCCGTATCCACTTTTTATTCTCTCACAAGTATTGCAATCCTCAACTAGTTGCTCATTAAGTATTTATGTTTTTTTTTTTTTTTTTTTTTTTTTTTTTGACGCATTGCTCTAAAAAAGTATTAAACGCATTTCACTGTATTTTAGATGGTTCTTATAAATTTCTGGTGCTTTGTATACCAAGAATTATTTCAACTCTAACTGTACGCATTACTTTTATTTGAGATAAGATAACTTTCCTTTTTCTAACGAAAAAAGTAAAAATGAAAAAGAAACGTTTATACTAAACTCTCTTGACTGGAGAAAGAAGAAATAATGAAATCGAAACTTAAGGGGGCTGGTCACTCAGCTTCCGATTTCCCCTCACTAATGTAAGTCTATTTGCATTTGATGCATTCGTATATTTAAAATATCTCCTCGGGAAATTAATATTTTCAACTTCTATTTTTTATGTATACTTCCTAAAAGATTCCTCTTTTTTTCTTAGTTCTCAAAATATTTCTAAAGTATAGACTTATTTTTATATGGAGTGTTAAAATCTTCTCACAGTTCGCCCGCTTTTAACACATAAAATATTAAATTCAGCATAGATTTTTGAAATATTTTGAAAACTAAGAAAAAAAGAGACATTCTTTAAGAAGAGTACACAGAAAAAAGATGTTAATAATATGAATTTCCCGAGAAGATATTTTAAATATACGAATGCATCAAAAGTCCATAGACTTAACATTACGGAGGAGAATTCCGAAGCTGAGTGACCAGACCTCTTAAGTAACAAGTTCAGATAGTTCTGTTACAGACTCAGAAATTTATCACGCCTTCCTTTTTCTGTGTCAACTGTGTGCGAATATCACATACACTCTAAAATTGTAAGGAGTGAAAAGTTTGAAAGATTGACAGGCATTTTTACTCTTTCTGAAGTAAATTTCATAAAAATACATTGCTTAAAGAGTGGAATTTTCCATTCCCTAGAAAGGGGTGAAATATTTCACTCCATTGTAGAGAGGGAAATATGTCACTCCGTTATCGAGAGTGAAATATCTCACTCTGCTGACGATAGTGAAAGTCCGGCATTATACATTTTTAAAAATTTCCTTTCAACTTTGAACCAATATATGGAATATATCAAAATATATGGGCTATATAAATTATATATAGTGGGATATAGTAATATATGGGATATAGTAAAATAATGAAAAGCACGAAAATATGTCACTTCTTAATTTTCAAATACTCCGTTTCATAATGTAACCTTGGAAATTACGTACTAAAACGCACTCCTTTTCAAGAATGAGTATTGTATGGATATTAATAGTCATCCAATCAAAACAGTCTTGTCTACAACGCTTTTTTTAAGATAAGATAAAGACGTCCGCCATTTTAAGATTAAAATATACGGTTATTATTAAAGTGATTAATTATGGAAGTTCTTATTTTCATAAAAAAAAGTAATTAATTCATAAAGGATACTGAATGATAGAATTTTCTCAAAGAGCATTCGAAACACCTCTGCGGTTTCAAACTAAATTTTTCCTATTACTGTTAAGTCTGCAGTTTTTAACAAGCTACGGAAAAGTATCTTCAAAGTTTAGTCATATATGCAATGCATTGCTTGCTTTATAATTTTCACTCCTGTCTTGAGTCTGTCATGACTAATAATTATACACAGTGAAGGTTATAACAATAAATAAAGAATGTCTCATTTGAGCCGATACAGCTCAAATCAACGGGCAATGTTGAAAATTTCCGAATGAAGAAAAGAGATTTCTGGAATATAGATAGTTTCAGTCGAGTTCAGAACAGCAAGTCTACGACGCATTTTTAAAATAAGAGAAAGTCGTATGCCATTTTAGGATTAAAATATAGAGATATTATTAAAGGGTTTATTTATGGAACGTAAAGGTAAGTCTTATTTAATTTTAATCTTTTATTTCTGATATGAGTTAAATAGTTATGATACATGTAATTATTGGCACTAAAAAATAAAACTTGATATTTAAGCATTGAAATAAAGTGTTTTTCAAGCCTGATATGAGTTTATAGATAAAACTGCTTTAGTATACTTTTAAAAATGGTCATAGTATCACTTATATAATATATGATTGAATATAATATTTTAAAGAGATAAATAACTACTTTTTACATTAAAAATGTTTTTCCAACAATAAGAACAGTACATATGCAGTCATTTCTTTTATTTTTATATTTCCCTCTTTTTTCTATTTCCTAGATCAATCTTTTCATATAAAACATACGAAATCAATTTAGCTCATATTCACAAAATGCAATGTGTAAAGGAATAAAAAATTTAAATTACATATGGCTTATCATGTCGTTTCATAAATAAGCGTTATATTAATATCCGTTTTTCAGCAATAGCGGAAGAAAATTCGGAATTATGATTATAAACATATTACTGAGAATATAAAAAATCTAGACTCCATATTCATATTTGATAAAACAATGACAAATCACAAAAAAAGTAAAATAAAATAAAATCTTACACATTTTAAATATTTAGATGAAGCCTAGAACTTATTTTAAAAAAGATGCGCGTTGATAAGCATTGTGATTTTAGGGAAAAAATTAAAAATATTTTAGAACAATAGGGTTCTGCAAAACAGCGAAAAACTGAAGCTTACTTTACTAAGCTAAAAGTATAAGATTTTACATTTAAAACAAAAATTAAAGTGAAAGCACACGTTGTTAATCATATAACATCCACCTATTATACACTTATTAAAAAAAACCTTAAAAGTAACTAAGATACAGTAAACAATAACGTTTGTTTAGATTTAAATTCATTAGCAATGAATACTTACTGAGATCTCAACATTTTTGAATTACACATTAAAAAAAGAACACAATTAATGTACATCACGGGAATTATTAAAATACTAAATGCAATTTAATGGGTATCTGAAAAGAAAGAAATAATATTAACTGATTAAGATTTCAGTCAAATACTTGCCCTTATAGGCATTTAAAAACTAACATATATTTATTGGGCATGCAATGAAAGCAAACACAAGGGATACGACTGGAATAAAATATTTTTGTTTATTTCTGTCAGTAATCTAATTTAATTCATATGGAGCTTTAATTGAATTTTTCCTTAAAAGTTCAATTAGTGTTACAAACTATGAATTAAATAAATATTGCCAGTAAAGTATTTTATTCCAATCTTTACCATGATTGTATCTATTTTCATTGCATGCTCTAAAAGATATGATTCTTTTAAAATGCCCATAAAAGCAACATAAAAAAGGATTCATTCCATAAAAAATGAACTTTCACTCATATGAAGGAGTGACTAATCACTCCTATGAAAGAGTGACTATTCATTCCTATCAGTGGTGAAAAACCCATTCCTTTAGGAAGAGTGAATAGTCACACCTCCGAAAGAGTTATTATCCACTCCTGTTTAGAGTGAATATTCACTTCGCAGGAGGGACTATTCACTCTTTCAGAGAGTGAACGATTCCACTTTTGCTCATAGTGAATAGTCACTCTGAAGAGGTTGGGCATATTTTGACTGTGCGACAGAGTACTCCTTTTTATTTAGAGTTATATTCCTTTGATATGTCATGCTTAACCCCGAGATTTTCTTTTTTCCAGAGTTTCCATTCCTTGTTCAATGTAGCTAATTTGAAACTATGCTCATCTCTGTGCTAGAAGCGCAATTTACTATCCACATTTTATTCTCAAACAAGGTTTATAATTCCCATTCTTTATTTATTTGTTTATTTATTTTCTGGCGCATTCCTCTGAAAAACGAATAAGTCATATTTCATGGTATTTTAGACGTTGCTTACTTTTCTTGTGTTTTGTAAACCAAAAGTTATTTCAAATATATATAAGTATAATTTTAATTTATTTGTGATAAGATAAATTTCCTTTTTCCTGACAAGAAGAAAAAAAGAAACTCTTCATACTAAACTTTCCTGATTGGAGAAAAAGAAATAAAGATACCGAAACTTAAGTAACAAGTCCTGATCGATCTATAACAGACTCAGAAATTTATCACGTCTTTCAGTTTCAGTGTCAACTCTGTGCGAACATCACATCATACTTTCTTTTGACGTCTCATGCGTGCCCCCCCCCCCCCTCCCCAAAGGTATTCTCCCTTGCAGAGTTTCCATTCCACATTCAAAGTAGCCAATTTGATACCATGTTAATTTCTAGGCTAGAAGAGCAATTTACTTATCACCTTTTATTTTGTCAAAAGTTTTGTAATCTCCAACTAATAGCTCATTAAGAATAAGTGCGTCAAAATTAATTTTCATTTGCACGTTTCTCGCTTTATTTTAATTTTATTTATTATTATTATTATTATTTTGCATTTCTTTGAAAAAATGATGCTTATACTTTTCTTGTGTTTGTATACCAAGTGTTATTTCAACCATACATGTACGTATTATTTTAATTTATTTAAGATAAGATAACCTTTCTTTTTTCTGAAAGAAAAAATAAAGTAAAAAGCCTTCATACTAAACTATCTTGATTGCAAAAAAAGAAAGAATGAAAGAAACCGAAACTTAAGTAACAAGTCCTGTTCGTTCTGCAACAGACTCAGAAAGTTATCACGTCTTTCTCTTTCAGTATCAACTCAGTGTGAACATCACATCATATTTTCTTTCAACATCTCATGCGTACTCCCGAGATTTTATCTCTTTTAGGGTTTACATTCTTGGTTCAAATTAGCTAATTTGAAACCATTCTAATTTCTATGCTAGAAGAGCAATTTACTTATTACCTTTTATTTTTTCAAAAGTTTTGTAACATCGCTCATTAAGTATAAGTGTGTCAAAATTAATTTTCTTTTACACGTTTCTTGCGTAATTTTATTTTTTATTCTTTTAGGCATTCCTTTGAAAAACGTATAAGTCACATTTAACTGTTTTTTAAATGATGCTTATACTTTTCTTATGTTTTTTATACCAAGTGTTATTTCAACCATATATGTACGTATTATTTTTATTTATTTAAGATAAGATAGCTTTCCTTTTTCCTGAAGGAAAAAGTAAAGTAAAAATCCTTCATACTAAACTATCTTGATTGCAAAAAAAGAAAGAAAGAAAGAAACCGAAACTTAAGTAACAAGTCCTGATCGTTCTGTAACAGACTCAGAAAGTTATCACGTCTTTCTCTTTCAGTGTCAACTCTGTGCGAACATCACATCATATTTTCTTTTGACATCTCATGCGTACATCCCCCAAGATTTTCTTCCTTCCAGGGTTTCCATTCCTCATTCAAAGTAGCCAATTTGATACCATGCTAATTTCTAGGCTAGAAGACCAATTTTCTCGCCACCTTTTATTCTCCCACACTTTTTGAAATCTGAATTTGGCGAAGGGACAACAGCGATGTGGTAACCCTGAAAGGACCAGTCTCTCTTCAGAACTTTTGGTCCCCTCTGGTTATAAAGTAAGTCGTTTTCGGAGAGATGCCAGGTCTTGGAGAAGTGTTTGTTTGTGTGGTTTGTTTGGTATCATTTGTGAAGGGATAAAGCGTTGCCGAGAGGACCAAGTGTCAGCTTAGCATCACTTAATCCTGGAGATATTATCGCTAGGGGTGTGTGATCTCTTGGATATCCTATTGTGATGAATCTTGTAGAGAAATATAATGAAAAATTGAAACTGTGATCCAGATTAGACATAAGCGGCCTTGAAAAGAGGATAACTTTTTCTTGACCATAATACGAAGGTTTGTTTATTGTCATTTAATAAATATAATTTTAGATTGCTTTATAAGATAAATACAGTTAAAATTAAAACATTTATTATTAGCTGAGTTATAAGCAGAAGTGTATTTTTATCAAACATGAGTTTATTATGAAAGTGTATTTTCATCAAACATGAGTTTATTATGAAATTATTTCGAAAGTGTGTGAAGTTCCTGATAATTAAAATATTGCGCAAATATTAATTTGTCTATTTATGAAATCAATAATATCAACATTTCGAGCAAACCAGCTGATCTACAGCAAAAGTTATAAAGCATTTTAACCTTACCTTTTTATATAAAATTTTAAAAATACAATCCTCTAGTCGTAATCGAGAAAAATGCGGTATTACCAAACAATATTCAATGAGAAATCTGTTTCAGCAAAGTTTTCTTCTTTTAGAATATGCTGAATTTAAATGAAAACTAAAATTTCTAGTAATAAAGAACTTAAAAAAAAAAAAGAAAATTATTTCAAAAATACATTTTGAAGAATATTTTTCGCTACAATATTTAGAACTCTAACGATTCTAAAAATCATTATGTTTTTCTCTTTGCGAAAACTCCCATTTTCTACGAAAATTAGAATTTTGAAAAATTTCTTTGCTTGCGCAAAATTAAGAATAAGTAAATTTTTCTTTTAAAAATGTCGTATTTATTAGCAATTCCTAATTTCTAAGCACTTAAGATTCAAAGAAAAGAAACGGAATAGTTTTTAATGAAAATCCTGGATATATATATATATATATATAAGTAATAATTTGAATGATTTATGAGAAAGTCTCTGCAATCTCTGCAGAAAACAGTTGTTCGAAACAGCTGTGATTCACCATTGTTGAATATTTTATTCTTGCATTTATATTTACCAATGTAATAAAACAAATGCTACAATAGCTATTTTATTGTTGTATTTATATTTACCAATGTAATAAAAAAATGCTACTATAGCACAAAAGAATACTTATCCGAAGAATTACACTATTTAACATTTGCCTAATTTGGTGCTAAAAATTTGTTCCTACAGAAACTAAGTTAATATATATATAATATATATATATATATATATATATATATATATATATATATATTTTGTCGTTATTATGCATGTAAACTTTTTTGCTATTAATCATTACATTTAAAAGTAATATATTTAATTAACAATCAATATATTATTATATAAAATTATAAATAATAGTACTTTGCGCAAATGGAGACATTGTTACAACAAGTGGGCGAGAAATAAAATGTCACGTGTATAATTCAAGTAAGCAGTAGAAATATATAAGTTATATATAATACAGTATGACTATCAAAAATTTTAAGCATCTTATTTGCATATTGAAATGTTAAATTTAAAAAGATTTAATTTTAATGAGAAATTTAAAATAACCTCAGTTATTTAGAAATTTGTCATCTGAGTGTTCAATTATCTGAAAAAAAAAAAAAAAAAAAAATCTTGACTTTGATGGCCATGTTAATCGTTTTTTTACACTTTAAATTTTCAATTCAACGTAGAGTCTTTATAACAATCGTGAAACATATTTGTATTTTTGTTTATCACTACTATGTTTACTATAAATATACCATTCAAACATGTTAGATGTATGTAGAAATTTAAAACCTCTGGTAGTTGAATTTAGTGAACTCTAATTTAATAGAAGATTAATATGTACATGGGTTATGTAAATTTTCTAGATAATTTTATCACCCAATTCAGATAATTGATGCTCTTCTTTAATTTAAACCTTTCAGTATTTAATATTTTCAATAATATATCTATTCAATCATGACTAAAGATGCTAGAATGGGGAAAATGCCCCCTATCATCTCATTAATTTTGGGAGAAAATTCAAACTCGTTCTTTTTTTATAAATCGTTTATGTATATAATATATAAAGTTATAAATTAAGATCACTCTGATCAGGATGATTTTGAAATCAATGAAACATTTTCCACAATTATATATAATCTCCAACAGAAATATTTAAAAGTCTTGATCTAATCTTTAACCATTTTACATATAAAATCCTTGTTATATGGTCATATATGCAACGTAAATTTTGTTTATATATCACAATAGCAATAATATGTTGATTATATAATGTATGTTAGTTAAAATATGCCATGATATATATAATATATCATGTTATAAATGAATATGACTCTACCCAGGTTGCTTTTTATGTCGATGAAAAATTGTACAGTATTATATAATCGTCAACAAAAGTATTTTGAGGTCTTAATCTAATCTTTAGTCGATTTATAAATAAAATCCCAATTGTTCATATATGCAGAGTATTTTTCTAATAACAATAGCAATAATATATTTATTATCTAATATGTGTATTATATAGAAAGTTATAATATGTGATGATGTAGATAATACATAGAGTTATAAATGAACATATTTCTGCTAAGGTTGCTTTTTAAGTCAATGAAAAATTATCCATTATTATATAATCTTCAACAAAAATATTTTAGTCTGAATCTAATCTTTAGGCGTTTAATAAATAAAATCCTAGTTACGTTCGTATATTTATTTTATACATAATTACACACATGTGCTTTTTTATGCCTAACAATAGCAATAATATGTTTGAATAGAAATCATATGCTTATATATGAATATAAGGAGCATAAAGCTGTTCTTAAATTATTATTTGTTTTTATTATTTGTTGTTATTATTTGCACAAATAATTTTGTGAAAACTGCGTGTCAATCAACAAGATGATACTCATTCATAAAATTTCCAAAATTTTCTATTTAGATTTCCAATAATTTAACACCTCAAATCGATGAATGTAATACATCTTTGACTATATTCATTTATTAGGTAATTGATACATTTTACTGACATTTGCTTCCTTTTCGGTTGATAATTTTTGGATAAAAATGTAAGTTTGTATTGCTTTGACAATATATAATTTACTTTAATCATGTGATATCCTGATGATTGCATAAGTTAGGATTTTAAATGTGTGAAATATGTTTTGTGTCAAATATTGCGTCGGAATCACAAAATAATAATTTTCGTTTACACTTGCATAGAATTTACAAAGCGGAGAATTCACTTTTCGAACAATTTTAAATGTTGTTGTTGCTTTTCATTTGATTAGCGTTTTTGGACACTGTTAATTGCTATATTTAATTATAAGTTTTTCCACAAAATTTCACATTTTCATTGTTTTAAGAAAAATACTGTATAGTGCGTAGCTACTAAACTAGTTTCTTCATGTGGAAAATGTGAATAAAAATGTTTTGTATGATTTTTTTTCATATGAGAAAGGTTTTCTATCTGCTTTCAAAATAATAGATATCTTAAAACACTTTGAAAATTTTATGCCTATGTACATAAAATTCAATCCGCAATTAAAAGAATCCGCTTTTCATTTTACACAATAATATATTTATTGATAAAGAATATTATTCATAGATTATGATCACTCAATCGGGAGATTACTTTTTTTCTATAAACACAATATTCTGTGACTGGAAAGTTCATTTTAGTGCGATAAAGTGGAATAAAACTTATTTTCATTAAGCTTTGGGGCATTTAAAATGTTTCAAAGTCAATAAAAGTGTGTTTATTTATAATTATTGGTATATTTTAATCCTTTAAAACCAACACATTCTTCAATATAATGTATAATAAATGTAATATGTCTTGCGCGGTAAATAATTTGCAGCGTATAAAACCAACTAATCGACTACAATACAAAAGTGCATAAAACTGTTTCAAGATTTTTGGAGCATTCTCGTGTGCATTGTAGTGCAGTAATGAAAAATATACATTCTTGTATACTAAAAAAAAAAAAAAAAAAACGTAGATCTGGAAGTCATGAAACTACTGTATGGTATTTTATTATAATTACTTTAGCTAATTTATGCTGTTATTATAAATTTTTAATGAGATATTCATTCGAAATTCGTATTGTTAACAGCTAAATCGGAAAACCTTTACTGGACATACTTAAGCAAATTCAATGTAAGGTATCAACACCTTTTGTCCATTGTTATATCAAAACACGCATGGTTGCATCCAAAAGGAAAACGTTTTATCATTTGTTAACATAATTTACCAGGTGCTAAGGTAAAATACGTGTTAACATAATTTTTGCTAACCCGTTATAATCGGAAAATGTTTGATGGTTGAAGAATCCTGCTAAATTTTTAATATAAATGTTACATTTTCCCCAAAAGTGGACTTGGCGCAATATGAAAATAGATGGACAAATAATCACTTTGTGCTTACACAAATCATTGTGCAATTTGTGCTATTTACAACATAAAATAATAAAAGCTAAAAAATATGTAAAATAAAACAATGTTTATTTACTATTGATAACTTTCTAAAATTATTATTGTATGATGCAATATAAGCTTTTTGTTATTTTTAAGGTTACAATGTGTAACAAAAGTAAAAAATATATAAATGTATAATTAAAATTCTTTATATAATTGAGACTTTTAGCAATAGCTATTAGTATATCATGCCCATGCGCTTACACAAATAATTGTGCTTATTTAACAATAAGGAACTTTTATTTTATTCAGTATCAACGCAAAATACTTTTCTCTACTTTTTCTTCTGTTCTTATTTTAAATATATATTTATATATTTTCTAATTTAGCAAATCAGGGAAACCTTAAAAATAACAAAAAGCTTATATTGCATCATGCAATAATAAGTTTAGAAAGTTAGCAACAGTAAATAAAAATTGTTTTAATTTATTTATCTTTTAGTCATTATTATTTTATGTTGTAAATTTTTGCCGACAAAATCTCATAAATTCATGCTCCTTATCCTTTGCTATACAGTCAAGAAAAGAAAATCTATGTGATTTAATCATAAAATAATACCAAAATAAGAAGGAGTATCATTACATTGAGAATTATGTCTTTTTTATAGCTATATCAATTAAAGGCTTAAATTATCGTCGCCATAGTGAAAAGAAGAGAAACTTTAAATTATCAATTTTAATGTGCATTTAAAATACAATCCTTTAAAAATTCCTTAAAATATTTTCTATTTATTTCAAAGGATTTTTATTAAAAAAATCATTAATTTAGCCATTAAATATCCATCATATCTATCCAAGTGATACTGCTTTAAGTATAATTAAAATACTACATGATTGAATGAACTGAAACTTTGTGTACACATATAATAAGCCTCAATTATTTTTTAAAGTATTTACAAGTCACAGTACATTATTTATGAGTATTTCGTAACTCATATTCCATATATGTATAAAAATGAGATAAATGCATTTAAGCCATATAATTATGTTTGGGATATTTTATCTGAATGTATTTGTACTAATATCACAATGAAAAATAATTACTACAAGAAATAGTAATGAAAACATAAAAAATCTGATGAAAAATGTGTAAGATTAAATAAAATTAGCAATAAAACAATTTAACATCTGGAGCTCAAACTTTTCTGTCTACACAAGTCCTTAACTTTCGTTCCGTATGACGTGAAATCTGGTACCAGATTCTAAAATTTATTCTACAATCAGAATATCGTGTAAGATTAGTGCTTTGCGATTCGAAATTTTAAAGATTCTTGTATATTGCAATATGGAGACGATCTTCTAAATTTACTTTGAAAATCGTATTTCCTAAATCAATTGCACCTTTTACGTTTATCTGCGAATATTTTTTTCCTTCTCCGACACATTGTACAAATATAACTGCATTGAAGGTTTCATGCTTTAATATTGTTGCTTCTTCCTATTTTTGAAAAATATTTATTTAAATATTGCGTTCTAGCAGCAGCTTTTTCACATGTATATCTTTTAGTAAATCTACTCTATTTATTTTTATAATATAAAGAAATATGATAAAATTGTATAACATGTGATTTAGAGGACTTTTATTTTTATTAAATCTTTAGGAATTTTAGTAATATTTATTTTATATAATCGTTTAAATAAATAAATGTATATATTAGTACATTTATCTATTCTTAAAATCAATTCCTATAATTGTAATTCAAATGTTATTTATAAATACATAAAGTATTAATTGGAGAGTTTTGTGTTGATTGCACTGCACAACACAAATTTTGTCCTTTAAATGAAACTGTGTGATTTAATGATCTGCTTTGTTTGCAATTCTGAAACCTCACTTCGGTTTCTTTCTATCATTCTCAGACTTCTTTTACTTTTTCTAATGAAAATTTTAATTTCTTTCTTAAGAGTAATTTCAATTTATACGCTTTCAAAAATGCCCTTCATTTTTTTTTTTTTTTTTTTTTTTTTTTTTTTTTGAAAGTTTAGGCACTGCAAGTTATGTATAAAATAAACAAATTATACCATGAAATAGCAATATTTTTTTTAGGTGAGACGGGGCGCAGAAATAGTTGCCTATGGTGAAGGGGCGTTTACAGAAATTGTGGGACATGGTACAGATAAGGTTTATATACGTAACATTACAACTCTGCATGCCCAGTATTTGTGTATACTTAAAACGAAATCGGTCCCTCATGCAATGTTAAAATTTCCTCACTCTTTTACCAGACTAATAAAACTCACTGTAAATTATTTTCTTTGGTTTTTAAGATTAAAAAAAAAAGAAAGAAAGATATACTAATTTTAATCACGTTATGGTGAAGCGTCATTATTGTATTGATAAAAGCTGAGCAATAAAAATATTTAAGTCATTGAGCTAAAAAGAGAATATTTATCGATTCTGATTGGTCAGAAAATGTTTGAAAAATAGTTTAGCTATCCAATCACTTGTCCAATTTGTTCGAAAATGTATACAGCAACCTATACATATTCTTCAGGACCTTCAGGCAACAATCTAGACATTTTTACAAATGAGAGCTCAATCGAAATCACAGTTTGGACGCTCAATGGCTCACTCACATACCTACATTACATTACTTTGCGAAATTATTACGCCTTAAACCCCAAATAAGAAAAATTAAGATTAAGCTGAGGAAATAGAAAGACAGACTATTTCTATATTCTTAAGTGATTTTTGCATATTCTCACATGAATAAAATATGTTCTAGTGTTATTATTTTTTAAATGAATTACAAAGATAAAATTATTGGTATTGAAAATGAAGAAAATACCTAAGAAATTCGTGTAGCCTGTTTTAGCTGCAATGATGGCTTTAATCTGCTTAGGCATAGTTTCAAAATGTGATTAAATTGTTTCACGAATATGAAGATTTTCCCCCTTTATATATTAATCTTTCTATTAAGTATCTTTTGATGGCGATGGCTCTTTTGCTATTTTCTATTCCAGACAGATTTTTTACATAAAATTACTCAACTTGAAATCGCTTCTTCAAAATTATGTAAGAAATTTATTTTTCGATTGCAAAGTATAATTAATTTGTTAAACAATGTTGCGGACAAGATGCTGTACATTCATGTTTATGTACATTACTTTCCTTAAAAAAAAAAAAAAAAAAAAAAAATCATATTTATATTTAAAGTTCTGGCATTATTAATGTTGTTTTTCTATTTCTATTTCTATTTATAATAGTTATATATTTATAGTACTTTCCTTACACTATATGTCTCCATAAATTAAAAAAAAGGTAGTTCTGGAAGTCATGAAACAACTGCATGGTATTTTATTATAATTACTTTAGCTAATTTATACTATTATTATTAATTTTTAATTAGTTATTCATTCAAAATCCGAAATATATAAGCAGTGTTAGTCAAAATTATATCAACACTTAAATGGGAAAATTAGTCAAGGTTTTGTTAACAGCTAAATCGGAAAACATTTACTGCACATATTTAAACATATTCTATGTAAGGTATCAAGAACTTTTGTCTATTGTTATCAACACACGCATGGTTGCATTCAAAAGAAAAACGTTTTATCATTTGTTAACATAATTTAACAGGTGTTACGCTAAAATACTACGTGTTAACATAATTTTGGCTAACCCGTTATAATCGGAAAATCTTTGATGTTTGAAGAAACCTGCTAAATTTTTAATATAAATGTTACATTTTCCCCAAAAGTGGACAGGGCTCATTATGAAAATCGATGGACTAATAACCACTTTGTGCTTACACAAATCATTGTGCAATTTGCGCTATTTATAACATAAAATAATAATAGCTAAAAAATAAGTAAAATAAAGCAATGTTTCTTTACTATTGATAACCTGCTAAAATTATAATTGTATGATGCAATATAAGTTTTTATTTTTTTTATTTTTTTTTTTTTTTTAAAGGTTACAATGTGTTACAAAAGTAAAAAGTATATAAATATATAATTAAAATTCTTTATATAATTGAGATTTTTAGCAATATTTATTAGTATATTATGCGCATGCGCTTACACAAATCATTGTGCTAATTTAACAATAAGGAAATTTTATTTTATTCAGTATCAACGCAAAATACTTTCCTCTACTTTTTCTTCTGTTCTTACTTTAATTATATATTTATATATTTTCAAAGTAGAAAATATATACAAAAAAATGCGGGTCAAAAGTATGACCCGCAATGTAACTTTAAAAATAACAAAAAACTTATATTGCATCATACAATTATAAGTTTAGAAAGTTTGCAATAGTAAATAAAAATTGATTTATTTTATTTATTTTTTAGTCATTAGTTTATTATATTGTAAATTTTTGCCGATATAGTCTCATAAATTCATGCTCTTTTCCTTTCCTATGCAGTCAAGTAAAAAGAAAATGCATGTGATTTAATCATAAAATAATACGAAAAAAAGGAGTACCATTCCATTGAGAATTGTGTCTTTTTTATATCCATATAAATTAAAAGGCTTAAATTGTCGTCTCCTTAGAGAAAAGAGGGGGAACTTAAAATTGTCAATTTTAATGTGCATTCAAAATACAATCCTTTAAAAATTCTTTAAAATATTTTACATATATTTCAATGGATTATTATTAAATAAATTATTATTTTAGTCATTAAATGTCCATCTGATCTATGCTGGTGATACTGTTTTGAGTATAATTAAAATACTACATGATTGAATGAGCTGAAACTTTGTATACACATATAATAAGCCTCAATTATTGTTTAAAGTATTTACAAGTCATACACTATATGGCCAAAGGTGACCGGTCACTTGCGATTTTTGACGTTTTGTTAAATATCTAGAAAAATACATGAGTAATTAACCTGAAATTGTAGGTGTGTAAACAGTATTGTATAGGTCATATATTTCCGCGAAGATTTTTTCTCGAAACCCCATAGGGGACCGTCAAAAAATTGAAAAATAACGAATATCTTTTGGATAACCCTGTAAAAACTAATGGAGCAAAAACCTTTAAACTCGAGATTATTAATAAGTGGCTTATTGTAATATACTGTGTTTATTTGTACGAGGATAGCATGTATACTCGTAGCGATATTAAGGTTTTTATAAAAACAGTCCCAAATTTCGCCAAGTTTTTTGCTTATAATTTACAGAGTTCTTAATATAAAAAAAAGTTCTTTTCAGAAAATATGACGAACAACATTGTACACAATACCCCGCAATAAGAATGAAAAAATAATAAAAATTGGATGAAAAATGAGCAAGTTTACTAAAAAATGTTTCACTGCGCATGCGCGAATGCAATCAAAGTATAATGTGCATAATATGTTAGCTAAGTGTATAGCGCAACTTTTGCAAAAGTCTCAAAAACATAGTTTGAGAAGTCTGATAGTAATCGTTTATAGAATAAGCTCAAAATCCGTTGTTCCCAAAATGAAGCAAAATCATAAGGGGTTGAATCCATATATCCATTGATTAGTGCCAATCTAGCATACACAATATTGCACGTAATACTGTATTTGGATACAATCCCTCATCCTTTTGCTTCATTTTGGGAACAACAGATTTTGAGCTTATTCTATAAACGATTATTATCAGACTTTTCAAACTATGTTTTTGAGACTTTTACAAAGGTTACTCTATACATTTAGCTAAAACATTATGTACATTATATTTTGATTGCATTCGCGCATGCGTAGTGAAACATTTTTTATTAAACCTGCTCATTTTTCATCCAATTTTCATTATTTTTTCATTCTGATTGCGGAGTATTGTGCACAATGTTCTTCGTCATATTTTCTGAAGAAAACTTTTTTTATATTAAGAAATTTGCAAATTATAAGCAAAAAACTTGGCGAAATTTGGGACTGTTTTTATAAAAACCTTAATTTCTCTACGAGTATACATGCTATCCTCATAAAAATGGATACAGTATATTACAATAAGCCACTTATTAATAATCTCGAGTTTAAACGCTTTTGCTATATTAATTTTACAGGATTATCCAAAAGATATTCTTTTTTTTTCAATTTTTTGTCGGTCCCCTATGGAGTTTCGGGAAAAAATTTTCGCTGAAATATATGACGTATACTATACTGTTTACACACCTGCAATTTCAGGTTAATTCCTCATGTATTTTTCTAGATATTTAATAAAACGTCAAAAATCGCAAGTGACCGGTCACCTTTGGCCATACACGGAAAAAACTGTTTTGTTGAAACAACTAAATTTGGATTAATATAGCTCCAAGCTAATATTTTGGTTGGAGTGATCAAATTTTGGTTAGATTAACCAAATGGTATAGTTAAGTCAACAAATCATTTGGTTAGTCCAACCAAAATTTATTCATTCCAAAATATTTGGTTGGAGCTATATTAACCAAAATTTAGTTGTTTCAATAAAGCAGTTTTTTTCCATGTATAGTGTAGTACATTATTTATGAGTATTTCGTAACTCATATTCCATATATGTATAAAAATTATATAAATGCATTTAAGCCATATAATTATGCTTGGGATATTTTATCTGAATGTATTTGTACTAATATCACTGTGAAAGATAATTATTAAGAGAAATATTAATGAAAACATCAAAAATGAAATAAAAAAGGTATAATAAAGATTAAATAAAATTAACAATAAAACAATTTAACATTTGGAGCTCCAACTTTTCTGTCTATACAAGTCCCTAACTTTCGCTCCGTAGGACAGGAAATCTGGTATCTGATTCTAAAATTTATCCTAAAATCAGAATATCATGTCAGATTAGTACATTGCGATTCGAAATTTTAAAGATTCTTGTATATTACAATATGGAGACGACCTTCTAAATTTACTTTGAAAATCGTATTTCCTACATGAATTGCACCTTTTACGTTTATCTGGGAGTATTTTTTTCCTTCTCCGACACATTGTACAAATAGACATTGAAGGTTTCATGCTTTAATATTGTTGCTTCTTCCTATTTTTGAAAAATATTTATTTAAATAGTTGCGTTCTAGCAGCTTTTTCACATGTATATCTTTTAATAAATTCTACTTATTTATTTTTATAACATAAAGAAATATGATAAAATTGTATAACATGTGATTTAGAGGACTTTTATTTTTATTAAATCTTTAAGAATTTTAGTAATATTTATTTTATATAATCGTTTAAATAAATATATATATATATATATATAAGTGCATTTGTCTATTCTTTAAATCAATTCTTATAATTGTAATTCAAATGTTATATATAAATATATAAAGTATTAATAGGAGAGTTTTGTGTTGATTGCACTGCACAACACAAATTTATGTCCTATAAATGAAACTAGATTTTTAATGATCTGTTTTGTTTAAAATTCAAAAACCTCACTCCAGTTTCTTTCTAAATTCTCAGACTTTTTTTACTTTTTCCAGTGAGAATTTTAATTCCTTTCTTAAGAAAAATTTCAATTTATACGCTTTCAAAAACACCCTTCATTTCTTTTTTGAAAATTTAAGCGCTGCAAGTTATGTATAAAATAAACAAATTATACCATGGAATAGCCATATTTTTTTAAAGTGAGATGGGGCGCAGAAATAGTTGCATATGATGAAGGGGCGTCTACAGAAATTGTGGGACCCCGTACAGATAAGGTTTATACGTAACATTACTGCCATACATGCCCTGTATTTAAATATACTTAAAACAAAATCGGTCCCTCATTCAATACTAAAATTTCCACACGCTCTTACCAGACTAATAAAACTCACTGTAAATTATTTTCTTTGGTTTTTTTTTAAGGTTAAAGGAAAAAAAGTTTTACTAATTTTAATCACATTATTGAGAAGCGTCATTATTGTGTTGATAAAAGCTGAGCAATAAAAATATTTAATTAAACACAATTTGCATAACTACAGACATACACACATTAAAATTTTTATTAAAAACAATTAAAATATAGTTAAAAATATATATAAACGTTTCGGCTATTTTCATAGCCCTCATCAGTAAACGAACAGAGTCACAAAACAGCAAGAGCCACAGTAAACGAAAAAACAGTTAAAATCACGGTCTAAGTAGGATAAAATAATCAGCAGGAACTTGGGTTGCTTCGTTGATTGGCGATTCAGCTAAAACGGTTCTCCAACCCTCAAGGAAGACACGGCTAAAATAGACGGAACAATTGGATTCCACAATTCGCGCACTCTCAAAATCGGGGACATGATCGAACTCAAGTGCAGGTGCCACCAATCTTGAATTCAGAGTACCTTTCTTAAAAGAATTTTTATGCTCATTGAGTCTAGCATTAAATGAGCGTCCAGTCTCACCAATGCAAATCGAGCTGCAACCTTTACAAGGAATTTCATAAACGACACCATTCAGGTCAAACTTCGAATATTTATGTTTAAAACTACTGAAAAACTTACCAATGCGGTTCAAGGGAACATGAGCTGTCCTAACATTAAACATTCTTGAGTACGGCTGACATTTTCTCCGAAATATTACTGTAATAAGGCAAAGATATAGTTCCTATGGGATTGACACGCTGGTAAGGAGTGGGATACTGGTCTGATTTGCTCGTAAGTTCCGAAATAACTCTAAGACACCAACGACGTGGATAGTCGTTGAGACGTAAATCACGGGAGGTGCTGGGTTCGAACCCAATCGCGCCCGTCGGCCTAACCATTCGGAGTTTTCGTGGGTTATTTCGAACCTTGGATTTCCTTGCGTAAATACGAGTCAGGTTCCCTTAGAAAGACCCCCACGGAGGGCACTCTCCCCCTTAGGGCCTATATCCCTCGTGTTGATAATTGGCCGTCATAAACACAATCAACCATGAACATTTTTGTCGTAAAATAAAATCTAATATAATAAAATTTGTTATTTATTTTAAAAAGCCAGTTTTTGATTATCCGATGCGGCATTGTTCCCGATTACCGTGGTTAATTGGAGTTCTATATCATTTCTTTTGAGCGTTATTGGGTGTTCTGGAAAGGGTTTACAGCCATAAATCGTCTCTTTTTTCTCCTCCAAGAGCTGAGACTTCAGAAATTATTTCCTAGAAAAACATATACTATTAAATGAAGGTTTAAACTTTTAAAGCACCATTGGTAATTGTTTTATTTATAACTCTTACGTATTTTTATTATATTTCTTAAAACTTATTTTACAATACTTGGCTAGTAGAAATTTAAAAAATTGTTTCATATGCTTGCAAGCTCTCTAGAATTTCTCAACATAAGGAAAATAATCTTCAAAAGAAAAGTAATTTGAAAGGGAAAAAAAAACGACTTAAGGAATTTTTTCTTACCTTATTGCCAGTTACAGTATTTTATGGAGAGTGGTTCGACTCAAGAGAGTGTTTTTATGTCAACATTTTATTGTTATCCGCATTCACGTTAAGTTTCACTATTGGCAATATCGCTCATTTTGACGGTCGTATTTTAACTTTTCTGACGTGCCTCTGTAAATATATATGTATACATGATACGACGACTATTTAAAAAACATAAGATAGTACTATGTACCTTAACAGCATATTAAAACATCATGGTTATTGATCAATTTTTACGGAAGATACAGCCTGGTGGGTCAAGAATGACGAGCAAAACAAAAAACAGACAATTATATCAATTTTGGATCTTACTGAAATTTATAAAGGACCACCACCAAAACGAATATTTACCAAGTGCAACAAAAAGAAAAATAATTATCAAAATTAATATTTAAATCCGAATAACATCACGAAAATTCAAATTCTGGAATTAACTACAGAACCTGACTTTTTTTTTCTGTTATGGTTATTCGTTTTTAGTGATACAAAAGAAAGAAATGTTATTGTCTAAATATTTTAAAAGTGTTGATATCGAAAAAAAAAAAAAAAAAAAAAAAGAAAATTGGCATTTTTGCATGAAAATCTTTCTAGTTTTATATTATTTTTATTAGTGGATCAGTTAATCAAATTGTTGGCAGTAGTAAATTAGACAATAGCTCACATATTTCTAAA
Source organism: Maratus speciosus (assembly GCA_963932465.1). NCBI lineage: Eukaryota > Metazoa > Arthropoda > Arachnida > Araneae > Salticidae > Maratus > Maratus speciosus. Next base: position 396,437,918 of record OZ010787.1, read on the forward strand.
GTGACATAACTTAAAAAACGAGTTTTTGAGGTATAAATATGAGCAAAACACAAAATAATTTCCCCTGACTTTAAAAGTGACCGAATTAGAACAATTTTATAATTTTTGACTTTTGACATTATACAACCCTACTTTCTACAACTCTTCAGATAACTGGGTGTAATGTGTCTCATATTAAGGTAAATAAACTTTTTTTTTTTTACTCTAGATTTAAAATTTTGTATTTTTTCAGATCCATTTTATATAAAAACAAATATGCTTTAAAACTTTTCGAACTTTTTTGAAGCTGTTGTGCCAGTTGCGTTACTTTAGAAATAAGCATGCAATTTAGACTTAATGCTAAGGTGTAACATTTCGCAAATAAAAAAGTTGAAATAATAATAAGGGTCTTGAATGTATGCTAGAATAACAAAATTTATGCAATATTTATGTAAGTTCATTTTCAAATTAAGTTGCATTTGATTGAGGTAGTTTTTGCTTTTTAAAGCTAACACCTTTTATGTCTTCCAATCCCCTCTCCAAGCCTTAGAAAAATGTATTATTAAAATTTAAACATTCTAAAATAAAAACAAGTTCTCAAATAGCTTTGACTTTGCATAAAATATGTCGTAAATTGTATAACCGATGGAATAAACCTGGAAACATAAAAAAGGAAATTACACTAAAATTTTGCTTTGCCCGTTTCTCCACTTTCTATTTGCAACAATTAGTCCTAAATACGTAGAAAATTAATTCCCAATTGTCTGTTTTTGCAAAGAAACTTGCAGTTTCTGGAAATTTTAAGTGTTGTGTAAATAATAAATTTTAAAATCTCGAATGCATTTATCATCTAACGATTTGCTTTAAATATTAAGAAAATAAATTGTTATTCCATTTACACTGTAATTTATCTGTCGACCTTTCAGTTAAATTTTAACCAATATACAAATGTAGGAGAAAATTAACATCCTGATTTAAAATAATAAGCTTGAGAGCTTGAGATAATGTATATCTTTATACATTTTACTTTTATTATTATTATTATTATTATTATTATTATTATTATAAAAAGAGAGATAGTTATATATATATATATATATATATAACCATTATATAATTACAAATCATCATCGATTTCCTATTACTAAAATTAAATAATAAATTCAGCTACGATTCATAACACTGACATTATACAAAATAAAGATGGAACCTTTAACTAGCAATACCGAATCAAGCAAAATATCACTAATTCACTAGCATATTGCGGACGATAAATCCATATAAACATATGGAAAACCACCAAATTTTGATAAAATATCCTATTAAAGACAAAAGATATATATATATATATGGATTTAAGATGGGGCACAACAACGCCAATTTGCATCTATCCTCTTTCAGGAGTACTATTCTTTCTCATACCGTGAAAAATATTACTTTTTACAAAACATGAAAATGCTTATTGTTCATTTACAAAATTTGCAAAATATGGAAACTTAAATTTTCTTATACCTATATTTCAGGCATTATAGTAGCCACCAGTATAGACACTTTTGCCACATTTGTTTTACATTAATATATAAAGATTCGTGACACTTAATTTTCATTTTAAAATCTCTCTTAAAATCTCTCTTTTATCAATCTCTAGATCTGATAAAAATGAAAATTAAGTGTCATGAATCTTTATATATTAATGTAAAACAAATGTGGTAAAAGTGTCTATACTGGTGGCTACTATAATGCCTGAAATATAGGTATAAGAAAATTTAAGTGTAATATGGGCATTAAATGAGACAGAAATTACTGTCGAAAAACACTGGCTAAATATGGAAACTTATATTGCATTAAAATATGTGTGTATATATATATTTCAAGGGATGATATCCATTTCAAACAAGAAATAATTTTTCTAATTTATGGAGTTGAAAATAATTTAATTATAATATACGTTAATAATTATATAAATTGTATATAAGTCATTTAACTTATACGTTAAATATAATTTAATTTCTATGATGTAAAATGCTATAAATCTGAAAAATGTAAACATTTGAAATTTTTGCACATGAAAAAAGAAGAAAAGCAAAGGGACCCCTCGATCCATTATTCTTTCTCATAGTGGATTCGGAACAAAAATCTGATAAATTAGACTTCATACAACCATAAAGAAATTTAATAATCTCGTAGATTAATACTTTGCGCAAATAAGGCACTCAGAATGAAAATTGTTAAACTTTTATTATTATTATATTAAAATAGTAGCCACCGTACAATGTTTTTCCGTTCTATTACTATTATATTTAGGAACGTGCAAAATCAAATGAAATGCTTACACATGTTCATACATTTATGCATTCTTATACAATCCTGATTTTGCTTCTATAGATACATTTTGACACTTTCTAATACGTACGTTTTGCAAAGAGAAAAAAAAAAGTGTTACACTTGAGCGCCGAAAGGAGGGAGGGAAGATGGCTTTGTTATGAATCTCTGAAATTGATACTTACAAACGTAACAACACTTAAAAAGAAGGAAAGAAAAACAAGAAATTGATATCTAAATCTTCTGATTTCATATCAGGATATCATTTTTTAATGGGGATTTTCTGCCATTCGTGTTTTTTCATTTTCTTTTCCTTTCTTTCTTTCTTTTTCTTTCTTTTTTTTTTTTGGTAATATGGCAATAATAAACAAAAAGTTTAATCGCACTGTGAATAAAGTAATAATTTATTTTCTCGACTATTAAAAATTCTTTGGATAATCAATATGCTTGAACTCTGAAAGGAGCATTTTTATAAATTGTAAGATAATTTCTTACATCTTATACGATAACAGTGTCGGATTTCCAAGGATACAAAACATAGATTAAAAACAATTTTATTACCATTGAAAACTCTAATGGAGAAGTGGGTTTCCAATCTGGCATTCTGTACATGATTTTTTCCCTTGATAAATCTTGATAAATACTATCACCCTTGAAAATTTGCCTAATGAGTAATAAATCACCTTGTACAAGGGGAAAAAAAAAAAAAAAAAAAAAAAGTTTTAGCGTAAGATTTAGTGAATATTTCCCTCTTATGCTTATTTAAAAGTTGTCTACTTTCAAAAGATATCCTTTGAAAATTTCAAGAACCGTAACATTCGCTCGCTGCAACTTCACTTTAGTCAATCTGAACCAACTATGTTGTGATTAAAAAATTATATTGGTAAAACTGACAGAATGAAACATAGATGTTCTTTGTTCAATTATGCTTCTAAATTTAAGTCGTTTTAAAGTTTTGAGCTAGTTTAGCATTTGTATTTTCACTTTCAGCCATTTCTTTTAATTTTGGAATAATTATAACAAATCGCACGTACGGAATCTAAAAGAAATGTGTTTTCCCTCTTTCATTATTCATATTCATTGCATGTCATTAGTTACGTTATTTACACGATTTTATAATTAGTAACATAGAAAGGGAAAACCAGAAATCCTTTTTGATTTTAATTTACTTGTACAAAGCCATATTTTGTTCTTGTAATCACATTTCATTTTAAATTGATTAAATCCATTTTCATAATGCACTTTCATTTTTAAATAATTTTAATTTAAATGTTTGCACGTGCGTGAATACGCATATTTATACACTAGTAAAGCTTCTCTGGTCGGTTTTTAAAACAAACGTCGAATTAAGCGAACCTGGCGTTGGAGGGCAATGTACACCTGTGTGGTCTGCGCCCGCTTCGGTCTCGAACCAAATGAAAGTTGAATAATTAGGAATTTTTATTCAAATTAAATTAAAATTTTCAGCATCTTCGTTCACATTGCTATAGGAATCAATTTTGCATTCTTCTAACATGAATTTAAATGACGCAGTAGCAAAATTTCGTTTTAGAAAAAAAAAAAAATGTTAAAAGAGCGCCACGGAACGTGAAAAAGAAAAAAAACGCTTTAAGTCGCATAAAACATTCGGGGAAAATTTAAAAATTGCAGAGGATAAAATTTACAATATTGGGCTAAAAGATTGAAATCAGATTCCTTTTACGAAGATTAAAAAATGACCTCGAAACGCAAGAAAACGCTAAAAGACGCAGAAAAATTTGCGAAAAAATCAAAAATTAAGGAGAACAAAATTTAATTGAGCTAAAAGATTGAAACCAGATTCCTTTTACAAATGTAAAAAAATCGCCGCAGAACACGAAAAAACGCAAAAAATGGCATAAAAATTTCAAAAATCACAGAGGACAAAACTTACTATATTGTGCTGAAACTTGAAACTGGCAATTTTTTTTTTTATGTCAAAATTTGCCTTAGCACGTGAAAAATTCTAAAAATTGCTGTGCGAATTACAATAAAATCTATAAAAGGAGGGACAAAATTTACTAAATTTACTATTGTGTACTAAAATATTGAAACCGGAGTCGTTTTACTAGTGTAGGAATATAGCCAAAAACGCGAAAAAAAAAAACCAAGAAAATTCGCTAAAAAAAAAAAAAAAAAATCACAAAGGATGAAAGTTACTATATTGGTATAGAAACAAAAATACTTTTGGGAGTGTCCAAAATCTCCTCGAAATGTGAGAAATCGCCAAAAATCACATAAAAATTTTCACATTCTCGAAAAATTCCAAAATTTTCGTAAGAATTCCGAATAAACTTAATTGAAAAGCGAACAAAATTGACTATATTGGGCTAAACGATTCAAACCGGATTCCTTTTACTAATTTTGAAAAACAGCCGCGAAACACGAAAAAAGCTAAAAACTAAAAAATCACAGATAACAAAATTTATTTTTTTTTAGGCTAAAAGATTGAAACTTGATTCCTTTTAGGAATGCCAAAAAAGGGCCGCGAAATGCGAATAAATTCTAAGCATGGCTGTACGAATTCCGAATAAACTTTATTGGAAAGAAGACAAAATGCACTATATTGGGATAAAAGATAGAAACTGAATTCCTTTTAGGAATGTCGAAAAATTGCTCTCTACTAATTCTGAATAACTTTTATTGAAAAAGGATAAAATTGATTATATTGGTCTAAAATATTGAAATCAGATTCTTGTTACTAAATTTAAAAAATTGCCGCAAAACAGTGAAAATCGCATAAAGAATTAGATAAATAACAAAAATCCAAAAACTCTGACTTCGATGTGCATAACTTGAGTATAGTTTCAATACAGATACCAACTTTTGCAGCTTTACGAGGAGCTGTCTCTGCAGAACACTGCACACAGACATCTGTCTTTATTATTACAGTTTAATATTAATTCGAAAAACAAAATTTAAAAGAATTTCATGCAGTCCATGCTAATGAAAATTTAAAATAATTAATATTAAGAAAGGAACATATTGCTCACCCGCTAGTCCAGGCAATAGAGACCATATAGGGGCTCTACCTAGCAAAATTCATGGTAATTCTAGAAAAAGGCTTACTATATGTTTTTTGGGTCGCTGAATCCGAATTTTTAACTTATTCCCACCAAAATTTCCCCCCGGCAACACCCCAAATTGTGATAAAATGACCCCCAAAAAGTATTTTATTAAAAACAATCAGTTAGATAAGTTAAAAATTCGGATTCAGCGACCCAAAAATCTTAAAGTAAACCTTATAGAGAAAGTTCGGAGGGGAGATGGGAGGGGGAATATAAACGTGTGAGTGGTTAAATGGAATTGCGCAACTTACTCCACGCAGCACCGCGGCGCATGTTCCGAGGCAGATCCCCCTTCCTCTTCATCCTAAGTCATAATGTCATGTATCTAATTTGTTGCAAATTTAGTCTACATTCTGAATTTCTAGATACTTTCCCCCTAAAACAATAAAAAGAATTGATTTTTTTAATAAAAACCTTTTTGGGGGGCATTTTACCAAAATTTGGGGAGGGGTTGCCGGGGAAAAGTTTGGTGGGAAGTTAAAAATCTGGATTCAGCGACCCAAAAAAACATAAAGTAAGCCAATTTCCAGAACTACCATTAATTTTGCCAGGTAAAATCCCCTATTACCTGGGCTACGCAAGAAAAGTGATACATCTCGAAAAAATTCATTTTGCGTTTTATTCCATTAATAGGTCTGTCATAGGTGTGTCTTGCTACACAAACAGTTTCATAAGTGCAGTTATACGGAGATTTCCTTTTTTGCACTATATGGCCATTTATGATCACAAAAGAGGGGTGGATTCTGTAGGGAGGTAAAATAACCCAACCTTCCAAACCTCACCGTACGTTTTCATTTTTAAGGGTTTTACACTTTTATGAACGTTTTTGTTTCCGCATGCAGAGCTAAGTGCTATAATTTCATGTTATATTAAAATCTAGCACATTTTCTTTGGCCTCTCCCGTGAAATTTAATTTTGTCGAGATGTGTTACTTTTCTTGCGGGTGAGCGATATTATCTTCGATATTTTTTCTCATTTTTTCTGCCTACTTGTGTAAAATTTAACACAATGTTACGTGAAAGTAAGAAAGGGCACGAAATCTGCGCGATTTTTTCCTTTTTTTTTTTTTTTTTTTTTTTTTTTTAATCTTTCCAACATCGTACGAAAGTCTATTTATGAATTCGGTTCGTCCATCTATACGCCTTTCTGGACTCTAATTCTCATAAATATATTCGCATTGACACGTAATTTTTCAATGGAGTGTGTAGCATTCCTATTTCGTTTACAAGGATGCACAAAAGAATTCCGTTACATTATGGTCTACAGTCGCAGGAAAAACGGTAAATTTATGAGCGTTTTGTCCTTCAGTCTTCACGGGTATTTGATGAAAACGGTCTGATCCATTAAATCCCTTAGATACTTAGAAAATTAAGGGCAATCCACATATTTTTACAGTTCTAGACCATCTGTTAGCAAAAATACGGATTGGTAATTGGATATGGATTTTTGTTTGACGGGTATGACTGAAATCTCTGCTGCCGGCCTCCAATATTTCAAACATAATGTGATTAATACGCACCACTGATGTGAACTATGACATGCTTTCTCATGATTAGAGAATAAGACACTTTTATAGTTCGTTTACAGGGATGCAACGAATTCTATCACATTATGATCTATTTAGGAAAATGATTTGCGGTGCATTTTAACGATGTTATGATATTTGAGAAAAAAAAAATAATAAAAAAATAACTGAGGTGCTCTGCAACATGTTTTCTACAGATTATGCTGTACGCAGAATTCAGTAGCAAGACTGATTGATAGCTGCTGAAAATGCATTTTTTGACTGTGGTATGCATTTTAAAACTAATTTAAGTTTTAGTGTATTACATGGCCTGTATAAATTTTACAGATCATATACACGGCTGCACGAAAATAGTCACATACATTACCGATTATAGACAGCAATTACTGAAAACGGCTGCTGTAAATGGATTATCATTGAGTTAGGTGTTTTTTAAATTGCTTATTTAGATGTATTATTTCACTGTATGAAAAAAGGGAAATTTCTTTAAAACATTCTGTTAATTTTGAAAAGAGTTGTATAATGTACACTGTAAAAAAAAAAAAAAAAAAAAAAGAAAAATTTCCGTTTTTGTGGAATTTACGGGGAAAAATTTCCGTTGGCGTCTCGATTTCCAGTACAATTTCCGTATTTTAGTCCGTTTTTTTTTTTTTTTTTTTTTTCTTTACAGTGATACCTTATGCATGATTTTTCATCCGTGTTTTAAACGTATAATCGTTTAATGTGTACCACGATTAATGTTTAATGCCTAAATTTTATTGCTTCTTGATATTCCTTAGCAATATTAATTTAAATAATCCAATATAGACTGCTTTGTCACGCTTTTTTATACTTATTTTAACTTGCTACTTTTTAGTAATTACCAAAAGAAAAATAAATATTTATTAATATTTATAAATGTATCATTTATAATTATTTCGTCTATTACTGCATAATAATTTCTCATTATGTATTTACTCATTTATTTGCATATCATCCATTACAATATAATTTTTATATATAAAAAAAAAAAGAATAAAAATTGTTTCATTTTATTAATTGAATAATTCGTATAATTAGATACAATAAGTAGGAATTTGACTACTAAATATGAAATATATGATCTAAAGTAAATGCGAATTTTAGTGCCCGAAAATGCTGAAAATTCATAAAATGCAAAGTATCATAATTCAGTAAGTTTCAATCGTTAAAGAATGGAGGTTTTACAGATTTACTAATGGAGAAAGATTTTCTAAAAATAAGTTATTGGTCCCATGCGCCGTATAAAATTTTTAAAAATGCATATTTTGATGTAAATGCATTTTTAAACATTGAAGAACAATACATGAAACTATACCCCTTAAACTAACAGTTTAGGAGTTACCTACTGGTCAATGAAAAGAAGGGACACACTGTATATACATATCAATGGTATTAGTTTATGTTGTTTTAGCTCATCATATTTTGATCATCGCACTGTAGAATTTTTTCTTTTAAGTTCTTTCTTAATGTAGGAAAATATATTACGAACGAAAGTATACAATAACCTCTTCCCAGTTCGATTATGAAAAGCGTTCTTTATCTTAAAAAAAATATATATTGTCGAGATTTAAAGATGCATTTATAAAAACAAAGATTATTTTGATGCCACTAATTTTCAGAAACGTTTCCAAGTGCGTTTTTTGGTGCATAAATCAGTTTTCTCAACACGGAATATTGATTTTTCGGATGCTATCAAAAATTATGCAGGAAAACCTGAATTAGAAGTAACAAGATTTCATTTGTTCTCACGTTCTTACAATTAACGTTTGAGTAAGACAGAAATATCAGTGCTATTACTAGAAATATTTCGATCATCGCACTGAAGGAAAAAAAAATGAAAAAACGTTCTTTCTTAATCTAGGAAAATATATTACGAACGAAGGTATACAATAACCTCTTCCCAGTTACTAACAATCACGAAAAGCGTTCTTTATCTTTAGAAACCAATATATTGTCGAGATTTAAAGATGCATTTATAAAAACAAAGATTCTTTTGATGCTACTAATTTTCAGAAACGTTTCCAAGTATGTTTTTTATAGTGTATTAATCGTTTAATCTCAACTCGAAATATTGGTTTTTCGGATATTATCAATTCTCAAGTAAGCATTTTCAAGTTCACAAAACATGATAAATTAACAGCATTAATATTAACATTAAAATTAATATTAATTTTTTACACTTACATGTTTAAATTCAATTATGCAGCTGAAAATATTTAACTGAGAATTCATAGCATCCTAAATTCTGTATTCCGGCATGAGCAAACTGATTAATATACTTTAAACAATACTCGAAAACGTTTCTGCAAATCAGTGGCAGCAAATGAAAATTTGTTTTTATAAACCGTATAAAACAAATCCATATAATATATTTTTTAGTCTCAAAAATATGTTTATCAGGTTTCTAATGATGAAAACGCTTTTCAGAATCATGGGCAACTCGCAAGAAGCTATTGTGCATTTTCGCTCCTGATTTTATTATATTTCCTCAGATTAAGAAATATTTGTATTTTTTTACAGTGCATCGTGTTCTTCGATTGGTAAAATGTTTTCGGTGATCGCTTGGACAAAATTATCCCAAATATCATGTGACATTAATGTTTCAGTGGCTTTTGATGATGTATTCAAGTATTAATTATTGAGTTTCTGTTATAGTTATAGGTCTTCTTATAATTCTTTATAAGACGCCATTAAATAATTTCCTATTGCGAGGAAATTTTCGATCACGTTTTTTATGACGATCATGTTTGGAAAATGATTTCTCAATTTACTGGTAAATTCAAAAAATACTCTGTATTTAGATCGTTATCAGTATTTTTGTGCTCACAGTAGTTTCAAGAGCAACCTGTTTCAGAACTTTCTTTTTAGCTTAACACCTTAACGGTCGCATTAAATTACGGTTTAGAAATTCAAACTGCTTCTTGGCACCACTTTTTTGAAAAAGAAATATTCACCTTCTTTAATGACAGGCAAAATGATACCATAATAAAGCCAATTATACTATTTTATAAAACTGGTGGGAATCAAACAATTTTAATAAAAGACCCAGCCCGTGATTATTACGGGAGCGATAATTAGGAATAAGGAAGGCTTCAGTTAAATTCGTTGAGTTTAGTAAAAATTTAATAAATAAATAAACAATCTTGAAAAATTTTCCAGTCGTGTTAAATAAATTTACTCATGTAAAAAGATAGTTGTTCTTTAAAAAGAATTCGTGTTGAATCAAATTCGCGTTAAAAAAGCTCGTGTAAAACAGAAGTCACTGTGTACTTGTAACATTATACATAAATCTGACAGTCTGTACTTTTAAAAGAAAGTTACCTAAGTTGCTTTTATTTTCAACAGTATGTTAAATAAAGTGTATTTCTATGACCTTTACACATTTCTGTAGTATTTCTTACGTCATTAAAAATATCTAATTATGATTACATTTTAAAGTTATATTACAGAAAATATTTCATATTACTACATAGTTAAATAATAAAACTTTGTATGAAATGTCATAAAACAAAAGAATACAAAGGACGCGTTTCGAACTGGAAATTTTAACAACCCGTCATCAGCCAATGTAAGCACGTGTCCTTAGGGGGACAAGGTCACAAAATCTTGCATCCACGACACAGTATAAACTCCAGAGAAGGTGATGTATCTAGTCTGTGCTTTGGTTTCACAAATGGCATAGACGCGCCCTAGTGCCAATAAAACGGTCTATAAATGAAAGACAGCGCTATAGTCAATTGTGTCAAATTATAGTCAACGTGTATTCTGTTATAAAGAAATCTCTATATATTTCTGAAGAAAATTAACCACCTAGAAATTCGTTCCTTCACAAAGAAAAAAAAACTGCATTATACGGCAAATAAAGACGATACAACATATCTTTTTAAGAAACTAACTATTCCATTATTATTAATATTTATCATTGTATTCAGAAGAAAAAAAAATTAAAGATGCTAAACGATCTTTGTTATATACGATTTATTTTAATTAAAGTTAATATTACTTACTCCTAATTTATAATATATTCGTAACATGAAAAATTTACTTAAAAAAAACTTAGCTGTGAGTAAAAGTTTCATTTGCAAAAGAATATCATATTTATTTAGGTAGATTTTATAAGATTTCATATTTAATATTAGGTTTGAGAAAATAATAAAGTAAAATTACATAATTATTAATAGAGTTCTGTACAAAAGTATAATTTCTTCAAATAGTAATATAATACATAATCTAAAGTTGTTTTGGTACATTTAAACTTAAAAAAGGTGTTTATCCCAATGCAGTTCATCGTCTAAATAAAATTGCATTTGTATTGTTTCAAAGTACACTGCAATAAAACTGGATAAATTGCTTGCCTAGTTATCTAAAAAAATAAATACTTTATTTTAATGTAGTTTTTTTTATCTCATTTCTTGATCCTATTACGATTTAACTTATGTCCCTAAATCACTATGAAAATTCTACACATGATTAAAAAATATGGATTTTGAAAAAAAAAAATTATTTTAACCACTAACGTTAACGTAAAAAACGTAACTGTGTCATTTTGATGTATATTTTAAGCAAGAAAGATGATTTAATTATGATTTAAATTTCTTAAAGTTATTTTAATGTATTTCATACATTGCATCCATAATAATTGCTTTTGCCAGCTTTAAACCGTATCGAGCGTTTATAATTCTTTCAAACAAACAATAAGCAAATACTGGCTATTTTTTCACCATCTTCTAGGAAAATTTGTTATTTTTCCTACGGAAAAAAATTAAACACGTTCGACGCAAGTTAAATAACACTTAACAGGCTTTCGGAAACAATAACTCTAGGGCAGCGACGTGGAACCTTGTGATACGCCTTTCCAATTTTTTTTTTTAAGACTGACGTGGACAAAAAAAAATCTTGGTTAAACAAGGGCTCTATGCTAACTGGTCATGCCGATCGTCATCCATCATGATTAGCATTCCATTAGTTATTCTCTTTCACACTTCGGCATCAAAGAAAATTTACTTTATAGCTGAAAATTTGAAAAGAAGTTAAAATGTTATCGTCTTCTCTGAGATTCCCAAAATTGAAGTTGCGAACAAGATCTTTTGTTTCTAAGCCGTTTTATGAGACAGTCAAACATTTACGTGAGCGTGAAAGACATACATAAGACTTAGGTGAAAGTTCACAAGACGTTGCCTGCAAATTAATGGAGAACTTCCTTCGTTTTTTGCACTGAGTTATGCCACAGTATAAGCGTCTTAACGTCTACGAGGCGCACAACTTTATAAATCATAGTATAACACCTTATTTGTGAAGCTGAGTTTCTTAAGTTGCAAATCCTATTTCTTTTTTAAAATAAATTGAAACCGAAAAGCTACCTCAACAATCGCGTAATGAAGACTAACATGTTTATGATTTTTTCTACTATACTTATTTCATAAATATAAGATAAATATATATAATTTAATGAAGTTCCTGCTAAAAAAAATCATATTTTAAAGTTTTAATAATAATAAATAGTACGTTTTCCAAGGTTGTTTACAGCCGCTATGTAACTTTAACCGTTGAAGGGAGCTGATGTGTTATTTATACCGGTTAATTTTAACCCTCAACATCCATAATTTGTTTCAAAACATGAAAAAAAAAAAGATTTTTTCGTAAATTTTAGTACGTTTTCAGTATTACAGTATCAGAATTACTTTGCCGTTGAAAGGTGTTATTATTATCATTATTATAATAATAACATTGTAACATTAGTATTATTAATAATTTCTAATTAGTTTTGTAAGACGTATAATTATACGTTATATGATATGAGAAAATCACGAGACTTTAGATTATACACACATGCACACAATTTTCAATATAATTTCAGCTAATTGAGCCAAGTCTTTTATTTATCCACTGTTGACGATACCTGAAATAAAACAATTTAAATTTTTATCTAATCGCGAAAATCATAGCAATATGTTATTCAAATAATAATAATAATAATACATTTTAATCAAAGCTATACTATTTTTAGAAATATGAAAAATGCAGTTATTTCCAATTTTTATTATAATATGTGAAATTTGTATGTATCTTTGAGTAAAATTAATTGCATGCATTTAAAATTTTGGGAATTTTGGGACAAAACAAATTAAAAACATCCTTAATGTAAAACCACTCCACCATATCACAAAAAAAAGAAAAAAAAAATTCTCTCTCCCTCTTTTTATAGTTTAATTTTTTGCAAATTTTTTCACTAATTTTCATAGCCTCTTTAAAGTCGAACGATGATATACAATAGATAATAGATCATATATATATATATATATATATATATATATATGTATAATCTTTATGGGATTTCTTTTTTGACTTGTTGACGCTATACATATTATTTTAGTTTCAAAATATTCCTCTTTAAAACTTTCCATAAATAAATCGCATATAGTTATAAAAGTCATACCATTTCATCTTGAAACAGCAAAAAAAAAAAAAAAAAAGAAAAAAAAAAAAAAAAAAAAAATTACAGACTTTTCGCAAGCAGAGAAGGTAATGTTGTTTGAAGTAAGGTTATGGCCACTTCAGGACATTAAAATATTAGTGAATCCCAAAAGAAATATATTGTTTTAGCCTACTCCTAACCTTCATTTATCAGAATAAACATTTGAAATTTCAAAGTATATTCATAGTAAAAAATAAAAAAATGAAAACTTTCTTTCCTCTATGCTAGATTAGTGAGCATAGTATATTTCTGATGCTCTAGTAGTAAGCCCCAAAAGTGAGTCTCTCAAGTCTAGAGTCTCGTGTGTTACTAACAGTAGGTAATAATTTATTTTACAGTTCTAGAACAAAATATACCAATAATGAAAATATGTTTAGATGTTTACATTAGATAATTTCACTAGTAAATCTGCAAATCAGGGGCATCAGCTTTAGTTGTGCAAATCGTTTTTAGTTTGATCTCACTTTACATAACCTCTAATGTTCTACTATCTGCAAAGTATTTAGTTAGGTTATATACAAGGTGTCTTTTCTTATCGTTGAACAATAGCTAATTCCTTACCACTAGTTTTAGAGGCATAGTTCAATATTTAAAAAAAATTTCTTCATCATTATGAAAATTCAATTACTTCAAATTAATTACATTTTTTAAGTTACGAAATTTATATTTTTATACGGTTCCTGCCTTATAATTATACACTGCTGGCCATTAAAATTGCAACACCATGAAAGAAAGAAAATATAAAAAAGATATTCATTGTACGTAAACAATATGGCATGAAAACAAAATGATTAAGCTTTTGAGCAGTATGGGGATTTACAGAGATACGAAATTAGTAGAAACAGCTATCCCCTCTGGCAGCTAAAACAGCCCTTACCCGGTAAGGCGTGGAGTCGAACTGGGCTTGGATGACAGAAATGGGCAACTCATTCCATGCTGGTTCAAGTTTGTGCTACACTTCATCAACCGTATTATCTGGAGAGGGATGGCGGGCCAGTCTCTCAGCAATCCATGACCAGATTTTTCAGTGGGTGACAGATCTGGAGACCGTGCAGACCAGGGCAGCAATCGAATATCCTGTATATTGAGGAAGGTCAAAACACTACGTGCAACATGTGGTATTGCGTTATCTTGTTGGAAGATTGCATTTGGCAGGCCTCGAAGACAGGGCACAACAACTGGACGTAAGATGTCAGAAATGTACCTATCTGCGTTCAAATTACCGTCTATCCGAACAAGGGATGTGCGTGTCGTGTACCCAATGGCTGCACAAACCATCACACCAGGTGCAGGGCCCCTATGCCGATATCGAATGCAAGCAGGCGACGAGCGTTCTCCTCGGAGCCTCCAGACACGTATACGGCCATCAGAATACTTCACGCAGACCAGGACTCGTCTGAAAAAATGGCATTGTGCCACTTCTGTATCCAGCATTGTCGTTCGGCGCACCAGAGTCGTCGTGTCTCCCTATTCTGCATTGTCAAGAGAAGCCGCAGTAATGGTCGCCGTGCTGACAATCCAAGCTGCTGCAAACGTCGTCGCACCGTACGAGCGGATACTGGGCGCGCTGCAAACATGCCCATTTCCTGACTAATGGTCCGTGGTGTGGCTGTACGGTTTTGCTGGGCCGACCTTACAATATGTCTGCCCTCTCAGGCGTTAGTCATAGAAAGGCGTTGAGATACTGCATGCCGTTCGGTATGACCCTCAGGAACCCATTGATTCCATAATTCGCATCACAGTGGTTGGAATTCAACCAGTGCGACGGGCGATATCACGGAATGATAATCCACACTTTCGATGGGCAACGATCCTGCCTCTATCGAATTCCGACACTTGCTGGTAAGCATTTCTTCTTATTATTCGAGGCATAACACGATAGTCTGAGATACGCCTTACAAAGCGCTTTCCGAATGAGAAATCCACAAGGCAACATTTCTTTTATGCAGTGCTTCAGATGCCATTTCTCCCGCTTGCGTCGTCCAAATGCGCTGAAATACAAATCGTTTGCATATTCCAACCTCTTCTTCCTTTCATGTGATTTTGACGTTCGTCAGATTATTCCTTCCTGGTGTTGCATTTTTAATGGCCAGCAGTGTATTTAGAAAATTTTTCTCCATGTTCCAACAACTTAAACAATAACATTTAATATCTTCTACAAACAAAACTTATCGAGTTATGGCAGATTGAATTTTGTGAATTTTCATCATTTTATGAAAAAAAAAAAAATCTTTACCCGTTTTTAATTCCAGAAAGGTACAAATGGTAGACAAAAAAAAATGAAATTTATAAATTTCTATTATCCAAAGTAGTAGGCATTAGAGCAATTTTTTGTCGAAGGGAATATTTTTTTCTATTAAGTACTCCTTGAATATGTCTATCCATATATTTTTAACTTTTTGGTCACAGAATCTTCTGTGTTTCGGCAGACTTCTGCTTAAAAGAAATTCATTCAAAACTTTCATCCTCTCCTGTTGTTAAAATTTCCACTACCCCTTGCGTTCTTCAGCATACAAAGTTTAAAATCTTTAAACTATATTGCATTTTCAGTCATTTTGTCTTTTATTTATTTATTTATTTATTTATTGTGGTAATAAAACACTAGCGGGCATGACCGAGCTAAGCTCGGTCAAAATTAGCCTTGTGTTAAATTCGATATTTCATTCTCACTGTATAATACTTGCTGTTTAGATAAAATTGGCATGATCCTAAGCCATAGGGACCCACTAACCGAAATTTTTCGAACACACGACCTAACCAATGCTCTTCTCGAACCCGAAAACGATAGAATACAAAATTTAGTCAAAATCACGAAAGTCATTTTATAGATAAAATTAGCTTGACCCACGGTAACCCCAAAAAGACCTACTAATCTAAATTTGTCGAACATCTGACCTATGCTAATGGTC
Source organism: Maratus speciosus (assembly GCA_963932465.1). Classification (NCBI taxonomy): domain Eukaryota; kingdom Metazoa; phylum Arthropoda; class Arachnida; order Araneae; family Salticidae; genus Maratus; species Maratus speciosus. The sequence continues at coordinate 396,454,235 of OZ010787.1, forward strand.
TTCTCGTTCTATGAAATGGCGTAATAAGAAATTTAGTCAAAATCGTTTGAGCCATTTTTTAGATAAAATTAGCTAAACCTTGACCCATAGTGACCCAAAATGACTGGTTAATCGAATTTTCTTGAGCATGCAACCTAGACCAATGATTTTCTCGAACCCGAAAACGATAGAAAAAAAAAACTTAATCAAAATCATTAAAGCTGTTGTCTAGAAAAAATTAACTTGACCCACAGTCACCCAAAAATGACCCATTAATCAAATTTTCTCGAACATGTCACCTAACCCAATGATCTTCTCGTGCCCGGAAAAAGTATAATACAAAATTTTGTCAAAATCGTTTGAGCCTTCTTTTAAGATACAATTAGCTTGACCCACAGTGACCCAAAAATGACCCACTAATTGAATTTTCTCGAACATGTGACTTAGCCCAATGGTCTTCTCATACCCAGAAACGGTATATTACAGAATTTTGTCAAAATATTTTAGGCCTTTATTAGATTCAATTAGCTTGACCCTGACTCATTGTGACCCAAAATGACCCACTAATCAAATTTTCTTGAACATGCGACCAAGCCCAATGGTATTCTCGCGCCCCAAAACGATAAAATACATAATTTCCTCAAAATCGTTAGAGCCGTTTTCGAGATAAACTTTGCTTGACCCACAGTGACCCAAAAATGACCCTCTAATTGAATTTTCTCTAATATGTGACTTACCCCATTGGTCTTCTCGTAATCCAAAACGACAGAATACAAAATTTAGTCAAAATCGCTAAAGCCGTTTTTTAGATAAAATTGTCTTGACCCATAGGGACCCAAAAATGACCCACTAATTTAAATTTCTCGAATATGTGACATAGCTCAATAGTTTTCTCGTGCCGAAGAACGGTTGGATATAAAATTTAGTCAAAATCGATTGAGCTGTTTTTTAGATATAATTAGCTTGACCTTGACCCATTTGACCCAAAATGACCCACTAATCTATTTTTCTCGTACATGTGACTTAGTCCAATGGTCATCTCATGCCAGGCGGTATATTACAAAATTTTGGCGAAATGTTTTAGGCCTTTCTTTGGATTCAATTAGCTTGACCCTGACCCATTGTGATTCAAAATGACCCACTAATCGAATTTTTTTAACATGCGATCAAGCCCAATGGTGTTTTCGTGCCCGAAAACGATAGAATACAAGATTTCGTCAAAATCGTTAGAGCAGTTTTCTAGATAAACTTTGCTTGACCCACAGTGACCCGAAAATGACCCACTAATTGAAATTTCTCGAACATGTGACATAGCCCAATAGTTTTCTCGTGTCGAAAAACGGTTGGATGTAAAATTTAGTCAAAATCGATTGAGCCGTTTTTTAGATATAATTAGCTTGACCTTGACCCATTATGACCCACTAATCGAATTTTCTCGAACGCGTGACCATGCCCAATGGTACTCTCATGCCCGAAAATAGTAATATACAAAATTTCGTCAAAATCGTTAGCGCCATTTTCTACATAAACTTTGCTTGACCCACAGTGACCCAAAAATGACCAAATAATCGAATTTTTTCTAATATGTGACTTATCCCATTGGTCTTCTCGTAATCGAAAACGACACAATACAAAATTTAGTCAAAATCGTTACAGGCGTTTTTTAGATAAAATTGGCTTGACCCATAGGACCCCAAAATGACTTACTAATCGAAATTTCTCGAACATGTGACCTAGTCCAATAGTTTTCTCGTGCCGAAAAACGGTTGGATATAAAATTTAGTCAAAATCGATTGAGCCGTTTTTTAGATATAATTAGCTTGACCCTGGCCCATTATGACCCAAAATGACCATCTAATCGAATTTTCTCGAACACGTGACCTAGCCCAATGGTATTCTCGTGTCCGAAACTGGTAAAATACAAAATTTCGTCAAAATCGATAGAGCCGTTTTTAAGATAAAACTTACATACACACACATACATACACACAATTTTTGCTCGCATTATAGTATAAGATAATGATTTTCACATTTCTTAGTTTGCTATTTCCTCCACATCGAAATTTCTGTCTGTTTCTCTTTATTGTCTCCGAACGTTTCCGAACAGTCTTTAAAACCCGTTAACATAAAAAAAAAATCTAGCATATTTGTTATTTTACAGTAATGATAAATAATCAGTCAATCATCTTGTTAAGTCAATCGTCTTATTATTTGCGGGGGGAGGGTAGGATGCCAAGTAAAAGAAAAAAAATCTCCTTTTTTTAATTTTGAGAATATTCCTGCTGGAAGATTACAGTGTTAATGAAGTTTGACGTAGAAAACATATTAATATACTGCTACAAGGTCTTCATGAATGTTAAAGCTGCTTTTTTTTAAATAACTATTTTAAATGGTTAATTTAACTATCAGAAGAATTTTATATTCTATTAATCGCGCACAATATTTATTACAAAACAAGCCCTTTTCGGAGACGAAGAACGCTGAAATTTCAGTGTTTTCTGTTTGTGTTTATGTGAATCCGTATCTGTAACTAAAGCAGAGCCAATTACGAAAAACTCTTATTATTGAATTTAACATAAATTATGCTTTTCTGAGCATAGAAAATGGTGATAACAAAAAAACCAAATCCTGAATTTTAAAAAAAAAATGTTTTAGTCCAGTGAAAAACCAATGCAAATAATTAGGTATACCCATTTCATTTAAAACTCTATGAAATTATAAACAACCGACATGCCAACCAACATTGAAGTACTATAAACTATTTCAGTTATTATTTTTTTTCTTTTAACAAGGACGTGTCTGATAACTTAATTAAGTTACACTTTCGCTGTTCCAGAAGTGGACCCTTTGATGGACAAAGACTAAAAAAAAATTATGTACAACAAACAAAAAAAAAAACTTAATTCAAATAAATTAAACTTTAAAAACAGTTGACATATGCTCCAGTAGTGTGAGAACTTGAGTAACTGAGTGGTATATGCTCCAGTAGTATTTTTTAAACAGTACCAGTACTATTGTTACTGCTTAAAAAATATTGACCCAGAAACGAGGTACCCCTGAAAATAAAATAAATCATTCATTCTTTAAGTTTCGTTTTTTCTAACAAATTATTTACAATGTAATAGTAGTAATGGTAGTTTGATGTAAAATAAAGCATAATATTAAAGAAACAATATTTAAATAAAACAGGCAGCTCTCTTAAAGAAGTCTGTAAAAAATTGCCAAAAAAATCCGTTTTTAAGATACTATAGAAAATAAACTTTTCCACCAGCAGAAAAAAAATAAAACAGTTATTTCGAGCAGTTTCTGGAAAGTTAACAGTTAAAGTTTTTGTCAGTCAGATTTCTTTCAAACGTTTTCAAAAATGCGTTAAGCGCTTGTTTTTAAATTCATTACTAAACAGTTTTACTATACGTACAATTATGCTATATAATTCAGGGTTTTTTTATTATCATTTTAACACACTACAAACAGAAAAAATTTAACTGAAGAAAAAATATGACGTAAATGTCATATTTTTAGGTAGATTTCATTACAAAAAGCTACCTATTGCAGCCGTTCGGAGGAAAGCGATTTCAAAAAATTTTGGTATATTTTCATCGATCATGACCCCCAGACCCCGAAACCACCCTCCGTTCAAAGTTGATATATATATATATATATATATATATATATATATATATATATATATATATCTGACCTTTGTCATACTGTAACTCTCGAATTTATGAACCGATTTGGATGTAATTCGGTATGTTCATAGTATAAACCAATGTCTCGACCGAGTTCGTTGGCCAGCTTCATCCGCCCTTTTGTTTCAAAATGGCGGCCCTTTAAAATTTTTTAAAAAATTTTAAATTTGAAATGTTGTACCAAAGAATTGAAAATGGAAAAATATTTTTTTCTTATGTATTTGACCTTTATACAAAAATTTCGGAGCAGTTTTTGTTTCGTCTATATCTTAAAAAATGGCTGAGTTATAGCATTTTGAATTTCTAGCGTGGCTGACATTTTGAAACGTCCTGAATTTTGTCACGCGATAAAAGGCGTATTTATGAACCGATTTGGATGTAACTTCGTTTGTACATAGTACATACCAATGTCTCGACCGAGTTCGTTGTCCAGCTTCATCCGCCATCTTGTTTAAAAATGGCAGCCATTTAAATTTTTAAGAAAAATTTAAATTTGAAATGTGGTACCAAAAAATTGAAAATTGAAACAATATTTTTTTCTTATGTATTTGACCTTTATACAAAGATTCCGGAGCAGTTTTTGTTTCGTCTATATCTTAAAAAATGGCTGAGTTATAGCATTTTGAATTTCTAGCGTGGCCGACATTTTGAAACGTCCTGATATTTGTCACGTGATAACAGGCGTATTTATGAACCGATTTAGATGTACCTTGGTGTGTACATAGTACACACAAATATCTCGACCGAGTTCGTTGGCCAGCGTCATCCGCCATCTTGTTTCAAAATGGCGGCCATTTAAAAAAATTTTTAAAATTTAAAATTTAAAATGAGATACCAACATATTGGAAAATGTAAAAGATTTTTTTCGTATGTCTTTGACCTTAATACAAAGATTCCGGAACAGTTTTTGTTTCGTCTATATCTAAAAAAATGGCTGAGTTATAGCATTTTGAATTTCTATTGTGGCTGACATTTTAAAACGACCTGATTTTTGTCACGCGATAACAAGCGTATTTATGAACCGATTTGGATGTTACTTGGTCTGTACATAGTACATACCAATATCTAGACCGAGTTCGTTGGCCAGCTTCATTCGCCATCTTGTTTCAAAAGGGTTGCCATAAAAAAAAAAATTAAATTTAAAATTTAAAATGAGGTATTAAAAAATTGGAAAATGAAAAAGATTTTTTTATGTGTTTGGCCTTGATACAAAGATTCCGGAGCAGATTTTGTTTCTGAAAATTTGTTCTTTTGTTTATATCTTAAAAAATGGTTGAATTATAGCACTTTGAATTTCTACTATGGCTAACATTTTGAAACGATCTTGTATTTGTGACGCGATAACAAACGTATTCGCCTATTTCCATCTAAGAAGGCATGTGGATAGTATACATCAACATCTCAGCCAAATATAAGTTACTTTAAATAAAAGCAGCTTGGATAAAGCTGACTAATTTCGCAAAATTATCATTCATAATGATTTAGTATTGATAAAAATTAGTATTGAATCTTCTATATTCGGTTTCCACTAAATTGAGCTTCGTGTGTTTGAATAATATAAGTTTGCTTTTTTAAAATGAGGAATTTGAAAGCTACCTCTTCCTCCCGGCACTGGCCGGAAGGACTTTTTCTTCTAAACTCTTGCAGTACGGCAGGAAACTGATAAGAGAGCCCACTTAAATACACTGATATAAATGCTAAAAGTAGATTTTTCTAATGATGAGGGGACCAGAAAGGTTTTAAATGAAGAAAATTAACTGAAGTTTGAACGTGGTTAGGGACCCAATAATTAATTTAAACTACTCCTTTTTTTAAATTTATTTTTATGTTTTATAGAAATCTATAAAAGTAACGATAGTACAGTCTAAAAAATAAATGTGTAAATTAGTCAAATTTACACATATATATGTGTAAATTTTTAAAATAACATGCTTGTCATGAAAATTGCACACATTTTGCAAAATTTTAACTGTTTTTATTGGTATTTAGCTTACGAAACTAAGTGCGTAATTTGTTATCACTTGAAAAACACAAATAAGTGCGTAAATGCTGAAAAATGCCTGAATTTACACATAATTTTTATATATACACAGATAAGTGTGCAAATTTCTAAAATTACACATTGTGATAAAAATTACACATTTTGAACAAAAAATTACATGTTTTTATGTGTATTTAGTTTATGTCATTAAGTCTAAGTTGTTATTGGTTTATAAACGCAGACAAATGTGTAAATGTAGAAAAATACTTGGATTTACACTAATTAGAAAAATTATAAGGCTGTAAATCGTAAAGTGTGTAGACATTAAAATAGAGATGGGGCTTTAATATAATTCAGGGGTGCACTTTTTATTTCAGTAATTCTGTTTCATGAATATAGTACTGTAACAGTATTTTCGAAATAAAGAACTAAAACGTTTACTTTTTTTATAAGATGCTCTGCCCCCCCCCCCCCTCCTCCCGTTTCAGCTAAATTAGAAGCACATGAACATTAAAAAAAAAAAAAAGAAACAGAACAGGGTGGGAGGAGAGGCGCTCATGTGACAGAAAATTCTTAATTCCTTTTTTTTAGCGTTTAATTATTCTATACCCGTATAGTAAGCATGGTTTCAATAGCGTCACTGCAAGTCACGGTGGTCACGTGACATCTGTGATTAAAATGCCGCTACTCAGTGACGTCACATTGTGACTAAAACATTAATTTTTTTCAAGACTTTAAAAAATATACAAAAGCCACTTTAAGACTTGTTATTCATTGTAAACAAAAGTATCTGGCCACTTTTACATTTTTGTTGCGTCACTGCATGTTACGTAACGTCACGGCACAACAGTGATAAAAAATTAAACACCGTATTATAAAGTCACATTGTGACCAAAATGGAAATTAAAAAACTTCGAAAATGATAAGAAATATTTTAATTCACACATTCCGAACGCTCCCTCACTGTATATCAAAATATGTTCAAAAGCACTAAATGGAAATCCAAATATAAAACAGAACTCTAAAATTTCTTAAGTATATCATTCTCACAGCAAAATTCGGAAGAATTAATACAGGGACAACATATTAGAGATATAATCCCTCTTTATGCTTATTAATTTATTTAAATAATATTTCTTGTATTGTTGGCAATTTTTCAGCTTCCTCCCCTCCCCATTAAATTAAGTTAAATTACATAAGTTTAACCTTCCGTAGAATATAAAAAATATTTCTAACTCATTCATTGTGTAACGTAAAATCTAACTCATTTAATTTGAGAATTTTAAATTCGTTTCCCGAATTGCTTTTTAGAATTTGTACATCGAATATAAGAAGGCTGCGGAGGTTACCGTTCTAAGTATACATTAACCCCTAATTTCTGTTAGCCGTCTCACAGACAGCTGCTTTTTTCCCATTTTCACAGTTTAACTTGTAATTTTAGTTGAACTACAGATACTAGTGAAATTTTGTTTTGTTTGAGCCCCAGTATTATCGTTAGAGACTTTTGAAAAGGTGAAATTTGATTATAATAGTATTGTGCAAAAAGTTTAGTACAAAAACAGTATCATTTGAATTAATCCAGCCTTTTATTCCTCTTCCGATGGAACGGTCTCATGGACAGCTCACAGTAGTTGTTCGACAATCTCTGCCACAGCAATTAAGGGTTTAACCTTTGTTAGAGTTATACTATGGGTTTCAAATTTTGTATACCGATTTATTGGGGGAAAAGGCAATGTGTTGATTGTTTGGAATGGCTACAAGAAACCTGCACAATGCATAATATTGATTGCAATATTTTCTGAAAAAAAGAAAAATGAGAAATGTGTAAGTAAAGTATAAAATGTTTCTATTCAAGATTTTTTAATACATTTTTTTTTCAAAAAAAGTTCCGCTGGAGAGATTTCTGCTTAGCGCTTTGAGTTTAAAGTTTTTCTTTCGCAGGTATTGCTGGTCTGCGTGGAGTAATTTTAGGAATTTTACTTTCAGACTAACTCTGCGATATTCTTAAAGGTTCAAACGTAATAATAATAAACACCTTTTTATTATTTCAAACATTTATGGTCTCCTTAAACAACTTCAAAAGATTGATCTGTTCATAATTTTTTTTTTTCGTTTTTCTTTTCTTTTATGAACACATTAGGAGCTTTCATTTATTTGTTGGTAAACGTGTCTCATTTGAATTGGCATTTTAACGTAAAATGCTTTAAAAAAATTATTGAAATAAGTTGTTTCAGTTAATATTGAATCAGCAAATTATTATTATTATTATTATTATTTGTAATGGATATCTATCTGGTATTCAATTTTGGAAATCTCGCAAACATGATGGTAGATGATGGTCTTCAGCCTCGTTAAATCTACACTAATCTGTGTAAAAGTTCAGTTTTCTACTTGTTATTTTTATTTTGTGAATTTTCATCGTGTTTACTTAGTTACATATTTTACAAAGTTTTAACTGAAACTTATAAAAAAAAGTTATCATATATACGATTTTGAAAATACTTCAAAAATTGATTTTTGAAGTATTTGTGTCAGAGAATTTTTTCTAACGCTTTGTTACAAATTTTTATTTATTTCACCATTTTTACACTGACTTATTAACTTATTACATCAAATATTTTTGCACAGTTAACTCACGTAATGTTCACGAATAGTATTACTTTTTACCTCTCCATTCATAATTTTCATATAAAATGAGCATCTTTATTTCCATGTATTATTTATGTTATGGATATATTATTTATAGAATGAATTAGGAAATGATTTCTCCGATGTGTTCCAACTGATATCCATCTAATCTTTTGCAAATCAGATTTTAAATATGACAGAGATGTTCTGCAAGCATCGTCGTATTTACACTGAAACACTCAAAAATTCAATTTTCGATTTGTTACAATCAGTTTGTGAACGTTCATCGTGATTTCTTATTTATTTTGCAAAGTTGAAACTGAAATAATAAAGTTTTTGGAGTAAAATTTTAATAAATTTTAAGTTTCCGATAAGATGTTGAGTATTTAAGAGATTTTTGCAGTATTTGGCTGTCAGAGTTTTTTTTATAAAATGGAAAATTTTGATTTCATCATTGTCTGGCTTGTAACATACAATGTAAAAAAAAAAAAAAAAAAAAAAAAAAATCTATAAAAGTACAGAAATTGTATATTGGGCAATCGCGTTACCAGTGCAATTTTTGTATTTTTAGGGAATTTGCTTGATTAGTGATAATGGTAATTTAATAGACCTTTACCACTGTTATCTGTCAAGGATATTTTGAAATCTACTTATATTAGCTACTTTTTGATATAATCATCGGGAAAAAAATGCGAAAATTGTAAAAGGAAACTATTACCAGCACGATTCCCTAATTTTATAATTTCTTTTTCACATTTTATAGCAGCTTTTGACAGTGAACTCAAGTAACATCTTCACACAAGCTGATACATTTTCTTACAATTCAAAAAGTTCCAATTTCATCTCGTTGTTTCATTAAATTTTATGTCACTTAACCCCTTGAAGGACGGTGTTTAATTTTTGGGCTACCTAATTTTAATCCCTAAATGGGACATTGACACCAGAATTTTAGTTTGAAAATTTTCGTTTTATTAAGTACGCGAAGAAAAGCTTTTACTTATTTCCTAATAAATTTGCTTCCAAGTTAAGTTGTCATTCATTCATTTCAGTATTTTGCTGATAGAAGTGCCTTACCCCTGAAAGAGTTAAGGGGAACAGAGACGTTTAAAATTGCGAAAATTGATTTAAGTTTGATCGTAGATTGGTAAGCTTGCAATTAATTTAGATTATCACTTCTTTTGCATTTATTTATTTATGTTTCATATATGCATAAAAATTACTAAATTATAAAAAAGCGATAACAAAAGTTTTAATATTGTGTGATAAAATTAATATTGAAAAACAAGTTTCGCTCCGATTTTGAAGTACAGGTTCCATATTTTTGAGTCGTATTTTCTTCTTTATACCGTGTTGTACAATCGTGGACAAAAAAGTAAACACCCCTACTAACTCCTCAACAAATTACCGTAGAAGAAAGTTACTCGTACAGAACGATTGGAAGTAAAGTCTACTTTTAAATGATGTGTATAAAATTTGCTTAGGGGGGCATCTACATATTAAAACGAACCATAACTTTGTTTTTTTCAATAGCAGTACTGAAATAAATACTATTCTGACTACAATATTATTCTGACAGCATAAATGAATTCTACACTATTTAATTAGCCTAAAATTTTTTTGTATGCAATTCGTATCATAAGTTTCCGAGAAATTAATTATTTTAAAACGAGCGTATTTTAAGGGCTGGATCCAAATTGAAGTTTGGTACTCGATTGTTAACCGAGAGAGCCCCCTTCTTGATCAAGGCACCTTAAGCGTCACTCAAGCAGTCAATGAAGTCTGCTAGATTACTGGACAGCATAAGAAATTTCAAAATATCTAGCCACTTTTATCATAGACGGCCATAGACTTAAACCATCATTTTGCCGTTTTTTAAGCATAATTTGAAAACTACTTGGAAGAAAAATGTGAAATTTGAATTTCCATAAAGCAGGACTTAATAAATCTAAATCCATCAAAAAAAAATTGTAGGTTACAATTCATAATTTTTTCGAATATTAATTTCATAATTCATAATTCATATCATAAAATTATACAAATTGCAAATTCAACGTATTTATGTTTGAGTATATTAGTATTATTGCTACACAAAAAATTAGCATATTAGGAGCACAATTTCAGGAGATATAAATAAAAATACGAAAATGTAATTAAACATTAGAAGCACTAAATTTTGAATGTTTATAATTCAAAAACTTATTATTCAAATGACTTGAAATTCGGTGTCTAGGCATAGTTTGAACCAAAAAGTTGAAATATCTCGTTAAAATTAGGTATTGCCATTGAAAAAAAATGAAGTTTGGATTTATTTTAATATGTAGATGGCCGCCTAAGCAAATTTTACACAAATCATTTAAAAGTGACTTTATTTCCCATCGTTCGGTACCAGTAACTTTCGTCTACGATAATTTGTTGAGGAGTTGGTAGGGGGTGTTTACTTTTTTTTTTTTTTTTTTTTTTTTTTTCACGACTGTACATTGTCTCTCGATTATACCTAAAAAAATTTCAAATTCAAAATTTATAATAAAAAAATCAAAATTAATAAATAAATATTGTATTTCTTGTTATAACATGATTTTCTTTTCAGGTACAGTTTGTCGAGAATTTAATATATATATATATATATATATAACCATTATATAATATTACAATTCATCATATTTTTTAAATAAAAATTAATAAATTGAGTATCAATACCTTACACAGACATTATTCATAATAAATCTGGATCAACTATTATTAATTTAACTAATCATTAATGAATTTTTTTAAAACCTATATCCCAATCACCAATATATGAAATATTAAAAAATTAAAAGAGTCAAAATTGGCGAAAGAAAAATCAATATGAAGGGGAGTGCATAAAAAGAACAAAAAAATAAAGATGTATATAAAAACTGAAGATATATGTGTAGTACAGTCGTGGAAAAAAAAGTAAACACCCCCTACTAACTCCTCAACAAATTACCGTAGAAGAAAGTTACTGGTACCGAACGATTATATTTTAACCTTATTTTAATATATATATATAGGAAATCATAGATATTTGAAATATTTTGTAAAGCTATTTCTAACTAAAACAATTTAACCAATGGAAAAAGACCAGAAATAATGAATCATTGTCAGCATCAACAAATCCTTTAGATAGATAATTGAGTTTAAACTTTTAAACAATATTCATATAATTAAATGTCATTTATCTTAGTTGCCTTTAGTGCGACTGCAATTATAGAAAATTTCCTATGGGACCAACTGCATGACATTCATAAATGTTCAAATATAATAATAATAATAATAATCCTAAAAAGTACATTTTTTCGTCATTTCTGACTTTTCTAGTCGCATTAAAATCGACAATTTTATTTTTAAAATAAAAAATCAAGAATATTGCAGGTGCTATTGTTTTTTACTTGATCGTAACTTCGTAACATAGTTTATCGGTAAAGAAGAAAAAAGAAATGCTTTATCTTAGCAAGCTCTATCATTGACAAAAGGAAAAACAAAGAGTTACAACAGTTTCTGAAGAGGTCATCTTGTAAAGGGTTAAGAAGAAATAAAGAATACATATTAAAAAAATAGAGAAAAATAGGCTGTAATTTTCTTTAATAAGAAAATGACTTTGTCATGGAATGCTTGTGTCAAAACGTTCAAATTATAGCTCTTGTTCAATAATGCCTTCGCACATCCACTGAGTTACGCAATAATCGTAAAATACATAATAATAGTTCAGTGCACAAAACAAACAGGTACGACGAAAGCATACAATCTATTCTTTTGTTGATATTACACACAATTTTTTCGATAGTACATTCGACGTTCGGACGTTCTTAGTTTTAATTGGAAATAATAATATTAATAGTGACATACTTTGTTAGAAAATATATTAATAATTTCAGTGGCGGTTCATTAACATTTGAGATTAGATACAGCGCATCTATAACTTGAATGAAGTTCACTTTAAAGCCTTCGCACATTTGTTCGTATATATCAGCTGAAACCTGGAATCCATGCCTGTGGGTTGGTCTTTTAAAGGGCTTGGGAAGAATGTACTTTTTTATTATTTTTTTTTATTTCAATCTTCTCAAAAGTAAGAACGTTAATTTCTTTTTTCTTTTTTTTATCACTTTAAATGTTTCTTTTCCCTTCCAGATCATGTCAAATATTATGTATCTTTCATTTTATATAAAGTTTTGTGTTTAAATAGATTATATAAGTTCGGATCAGCAACCAAAACTATTACAAGTATTGATTTTATTATTTTATGCTAATTTTCATAAACAGGGAAAAAAATCCTTTTTACTTATTTTAACCTGTGAATTTTTTAATTGAATGAGCATTTGATCTGAAGATCTGCCATCATTGGAATCTCCCATAATTATTTATAAAATACTTTTTCAACAAAAGAAAATAACAACTATCTTGTCTCTAATAAATGAAATATAATAAAATAAACGAAATGCAATAATGATAATAAAAATATGGTGAACAAACGCTGTAGAAAATGAGCGAGATTTTCTTCCCATAAATTTATCCATTCGTCATTTTTATCGAGCTGAAAACCGCCACTAATAGACTCAAATCCGACCCGAAGTTAATAGAAATCTTCGGCTAAAACCCGTTAACTTAGCATCCCGTGACACTTTTCTTCACGCTCCTTCACCGAGCAATTAGAGAAATATTCGCTACGCTTCATTTGGTGGCGCCGAGACGAAGAAAGCTGCGTGATCGAAATCTTCATTCTGGCATTATCAAGAAATTCAAGTCAATAGGCCGAATCCGAAAGGATGAATTTTTCTGAAGATGCAAAATTACTAAAAAAAGAAAGTCACGTAGACGGAAAATGCTGGATGAACAGTAATGCAAATTTAGTTAATTAGCGAATCCCCTTTACGGGAACCTGCTACCCTTTGAACATTTAAAAAAAATATTTAAAAAGTTTCTTTAAATATATTTTACAATGCTCTTTTAGCATATTGTTAAATTATCTGATAAAGAAAAATGATTTCGTCAAGAAAATAGACAATTCTGTTGGCACAATTTGAAAATGGCTTTATTCATAGAATTTAAAAAAAATTAATACGTTTTCTTCAATATATATTAATATTTTGCAGCAGTTACACACACACACATACCCATACACTATACAGGGTGTCCGGTCTCAACGGTGTCCAATGGCTAATTCCTAAACCGTTAGTCATAGACATATAGTTCCAATTACAAAAATGTTTTAAATCAGGCAAAGAAATATTTTAAAAGCGATTTGGGTCAATGAAAACATTTCTTAAAAAATTACGAAATTTAAATTTTTATACGGTCCCCTGGTCCTATAAGTTATATTTAGTAAATTTTTCCTTTTACACTGACAAGTAATACACAAAAAGTCCCGTTATTCTACGATTAAAATTGACCGAGTAACAGCTGTTTAAAGTTGGAGCATATTTTTTGCTGCAAATTGGGGGTCATTCACAAATTTAGTCGAAATATAATTTCGTCAGATATAAAAAATGTTTGGGAGTAAAATTAACATTGCAATATAAATTTGAAATCTTTAATCATTCTGGCATATTAATGGAAAATATACAATTTGTAATAAACATTTAAGAAGAAAGAAAAAACAGAATTTTTGTTAAATAAAATGATTCTAAATTAACAGCCTCAATTCTTTACAAAATGATACGTATTTTAAAATATTATTAGATTGCACAAGCCTGCAAAAGTTAGGTTATGTCATGTTTTTTAGCTTTTGATAATTGAATCTTATATATTCTGTACCGCTGAATCCGAAATTGACCTTCATTTTTAACTATCATATCAGGATTTTTCGCAAATTGCAAATTTCAAAGTTAAGAAGTTCAATGTTAAAATTGAATTTCCTCCCCATCTCATCGGACCACTCAGCTGTTTAGCTGTAAGAATCCCAGGATAAACAAAAATATCGAATAAATTTTTTAATAAAATAAAATAAAATAAAATAAAAAATGTTTTACATATGTTTTATAGTATGCGATTTTCGCTATATTTTAACTGACACATTTGCGATTTGCAAAATAAATTCTAACGTGATGGTTAAAAATGAAGGTTATTTTCAGATTTAGTGCTAAAAATTGCGTAAAAATCAATTATCAAAAGTTAAAAAACACAACCATCTCCTCTACTTTATAGTATTCGATTTTTGTTATTCTTTAAATTTGAAAATTTATTATTTGCGAAATATCCTGGCATGATGGTTAAATATTAAGGTAATTTTCTGATTCAGTGCTAAAAAATACATAAAAGTTAAAAAACCCAACAATCGCAGTCTTGTATTATCTAATCTAAAACTTTTTCTTAAACTCCTTGGCAGAAATCTATCCGAAATTTTTCGTGTTATCCTGTAAAATAAGTATAAATGGTAACCACCGAAAATCTTAATAATATTAGATTGTTATCGGATTTGCGCCAGTATGTAAAATGCAATCTCGATCGGATATTTAAAAGTGGGTTAAAGTTCGAGTACAAATTTTGAACTAGAAAAACATACATACGATTGTTGAAGTAACATAAAAACTTATAAAAAAACATAATTTTTGTTAAAAGAAATCATAAGAGAAACAGTCTCAAATCTTGACAAAATAAAACATATGTTATTTTAGCCAATTTGAGACTTAATCATAATACTTGTAGGATTTTTTTTCAAAGCGCAGATACACATGAAGTAAGATCTTCGAATACTTTAAACACTTGGTATATGATCCCTCAAAGCCAAGCCGAACTCATTTGTTTTCAGAGTAGAAAAGTGGCATAAGTCATGCATTTTTAAAGTTTCATAACTCGCTCAATTTTAGCGTTATATAAATGGGACTTTTTTTGTCTTACTTGTCAGTGTAATAGGAAAAAATTACTAATTATAACTTATAGGACCGGGGGACCGTATAAAAATTTAAATTTCATAATTTTTTAAGAAATGTTTTTATTGATCCAAATTGCTTTTAAAATGTTTCTTTACCTGATTTAAAACATTTTTGTAATTGGAACTATATGTCTATGACTAACGGTTTAGGAATTAGCCATTGGACACCGTTGAGACCGGACACTCTGTATATTACTCACTGTCACTGTTAGATGTAATACATATACGCTAATACGCCATTTTACAAAATTCTTACACAAATTTATGATTTAACTTTTAAAATAGACAACACTCATATAAAAAGCAGTTATAACTTGTTACAGTACTAGTAACATTATGAAGCTGTATAAAAAACATTTCTTAATCAGTCGATAAAATACAGGTATAAAACCATAAAAAATATTATTATATATAACTCCAAGGACATATTGAATAATATTATTTTAGAGGATTTGTATTCTACTATAAATGCATATCTATAGAATATTTATGAAATATTTCCCATCACTAGATTTACCAGATAATATTTAATTTATCTAATAATTTACCTGATTACTTCAAATCCTTAACTAATTTTTTCGTTTATGAAAACTATATTGAATGCTATCTTTATTCAGATTAAAGCATACCACAAGGTGCAGCCACAGCTGGCATGTTATCAGAATTATATCCGACTTATATTTCTATGAAAGAAAGTTTATTAACAATATTTTACACTCTCTATATATAGATGATATAAATATGGCTTTTTCTTTCATTGATAATCAAGCATCTCTTCCTGTTGCTTTTTCTCATAATCTAGAACTCACAAGGGGACCACTTTTGGTGTTGCTCGCACCTAGCATTGAGACCTGGTGCATTTTAAAGCCCTATATTACGAAGTTTGAGAATCGATAAAATTTTTCTGTTAAAATAATATTTCTTGATTTTACAGCAGCATAACTTTCTGAAAATGCAATTTTCGAGACCACTTATCGGACTATTAACATTGAAGTTTTTTAAAGAAAAGCATTTAAAAATAAAAATTAGTTAATAATAAGTATAAAACATTGAAAAAAGTTTGAAAATCCCTTCAAGAACAAGCGAATTTGATTTTGAAAAATTGAAACATTATATTAATATTTTTGGCGGGGAAAAAGTTGGCGTTTATTTTCAAAAGTAGAGCTTTCCGGCAACCCTAGCCAAATGTCATAGCTGAATTTGTAATAGCTGGAATTTGCAATGTCCGACCTATTTCGCCATAGTAATTTTTCTAAATTGTGTAAAAACATTAATTTACTTTATGATTACTTTTACCGAAGGACCATTTAATGCAGCAACATTTGATTTTAAATATTCGAAATTTTATTTCATTTGATTTCAAAAGAACATAGTTTGCTTATTTTGTATTTCACTAAAAAATAGTTTTCAATGATCTTCGAAGCTTTTATAGAATTATATTTATTACTTATATATTTATCGTCTGCATAGAATAAAAAACAAAAACCTAATATTTGTTTCTTATGCTATCAATTATAAAAAAAAAATCGCAATCTGGTATAATTCTAGTAATATTTTCTGTACATTTTCTCTTTGGATAAAGCGGGCGGAAAATTGTAACTCCATATTTGGCGACTTAACTCACTTTTGGCGTGAAATAAACAAATAAATATGTAATAATAAAAAATTAAAAGTATAAAAAAGTATATAAAATATTATTTTAACAGAGAAATTTTTTCGATTCTCTAACTTTTATGTATAGGGCTACAAAATGCACCAGGTCTCGATGCTAGGTGCGAGCAACACCAAAAGTGGTTCCCTTGTTAGTACTGCCAGTCTAAATAATTCCACTATTAATTTATTTTATGTTAATATTACAATTCTACCTAATAAAACTTTCACATTCAATTATTTATGATAAAAAAATGTTTTTTCATTTAATCTAATTAATTTTACTAACTTTATTTTCTGTCATTACATTTTGGTTTAGTGAATTATTATTCTAAATCACTGCAATTGTATTAAACGCCTATGTAAGGTCAAATTTAATAAATTTAAAGCAAAAAGCTCTGTTATAACTTAATCCCCTATCTCATATTTCATAACAGATTAAACATTAAATATTAATTTTCAATTACAACTTTGTGCATATATTATGAATAATAATAATAATAATAAATAAATTTGAAAAAATATTAAGGTGGGCGGGCGCGGATTTTAGAAAAAAATTATAAAACGCACAAAAACTACAAAAAAAAAAGAAAAAAAAAAAGAAAAAGTATATCTATTTTTTTCTCTTTTTCATTTAATATTTTTTAATTCATTTAATAGACATCTTAATTTATCATTTCAATTATCCCTTTCTTATAGATATGTGATAAGGCTCTTAATATTATCATTTTTAGGCCCCATGGCGACAATATACGACGATATAATTTATATTTAATGTAAATTGTTCTATGAAGCTACCTCTGAAGAATCCATAGCAAAATCCCGCATTCATATTTTCTTGTTTCTGAATTATCACTCTCCTCTGTTTATGATTGCTTGCATTTTCTTTTGCATTTATTTTACACCTATTATTTAATCTTCATTATATATATATATACAGGGTGGTTATAATTAAACTTCCACGATAAACGGCATCCTACAGCGCAAGCGGGTGAACGGAATGCAACGAAATTTTGCATGTAGACTATACACGAGATGCGCTCACGGAATTTCGAAAAAAAAAAAAAAATAGTTCCAAAATGCCCACCAGAGGGCGCCTTTTCGGAAAAAACATTAAATTTAACACAGTAAACGAACAAAACGGAATACAGAAACAATATTAACAATCCAGAACAAAAATTTTGAGTAATAAAATGTAAAACCGGCTGTTTTGGTCGTTTATTGTGTTAAATTTAATGTTTTCACGGCAAAATTTTCACCAAAGTTTATTTCTCTTACTAATATTCACGTGAAAATGCTTTTGTTGTCAGAAAGAAGTATTATTTGTGCTGTCGTAGAATTCACGATAATAGTTGAAAAGATTATCTCAAAATATGAATTTAAATATAAATTTAAACTGTTTTGTCATATTTTTTGGTCATTTTAAATATGACGTAATTTCCTCCATTTACGAGTTTTAACGCATAATAATGCTTTTTTTTATTTTAACATTTTCTTTCTCTTTTAAAATTCAAGTGTAAATATGGTTCTTATGACGCAATTTTGAAGATTTTCCTGCTTTTAAAATGTAATCATTTAATTCTAATTTTAAAGTTTTTTTTCTGTTTATAATAGCCACGTGTAAATAAATTTTTAATTTGAAGGAAATATTATTCTTTGCACTGTTTTAAAAATTGGTAACAATTTAAAATGATTCCCTTTTCTAAAATATGTAAAAAGCATCTCTGGAAATGTTGAAAAGTTGAATTTAAAATGGAAATAAATCCTCAAAAAATGAATCAAATAAAAAAAAAATAAATGCAGTCTGTCCACCGAGAACTTCTCATGTATAAAATGATCTAAGAATGATTAAATTCCTATGTATAGTTTTTTCTACTATAATTTTTTTAATGGAACGATTTTGACCAACTTTAACATTAAATATCTCTTAAAATAATTATTTGATTTGAAAGCTGTCTGCGTCAGCGTGTTTATCAAACATTTCTCTATAATACCACTGATTTTCATATTTTTTGTGTGCCACTGTTTTTTAACATTAACGAAAAAAGACCATGCTTAAGCATTCAAAATGGATGCCGTTCTACCGGAAATATCTACGCAGATTTTCATTGGTCCATTTCCAAATCGTTACTTTTTTATATATATAGAAGGATATCAACATTTGCGTATAAATTATCCAGACAACTCCTCTCTCCTCCATAATTTAACATCTACCCACCCAGCCAAACTATTTTTTTAAAATATATTTTGTATTTTTAATTTTTTTTGTTTATTTTTAGTTTTTTTTAATTTTTTTTAAATATATTTTTTGATACACAAAATGTTAATAGTAGCATACAAGAAACCGCACTACTATCCTTTGTTTAGATCATTAATTAATTGTAGATTAAGGAATATATGAATTTCTTAGGAAAACCATGATTTAATGCATCAAATATTAATTGTTTAATATTTTTATTGATAAGATGTGATGAACATAAACTTTTGATTCTATACAAATGATTAATTATTATATTAAGGTAAACTGAAATATATAGACAGGATTTAAAATGAGTAAATGTATTAACTTTGAATTGAAAGTCTTAACGTTTGTCGTAAAGATCAGTAATTGTTTTGTTTTGTGCGATTATGATTTTTAGAACTAAAAGGTAATAGTATTATTTGTTAAAAGGTTTTCTGTCAATTCTAAATTAGTTGGATAATCAACTGGAAATTGAGAAAAATTTGACTGTTTAGTGTCAATTAAAATTATGTCATCAATATAGCGATACATTAGTATATTATCATTACAGAAATTTCGTTCATATTGATATAAATATAAATCAGACATCAAACTGAATGTAGATCCGCCTTGTGAGATTCCTTCTTTTTGTAGATAAATAATATTATCCTGTTATTGTATATTATAAAATTAGTTAAAGTGCAAAAATATTTTATATCCTTATATATAGGAAGAGTTAATTTATTTTTATATGTCTTAAATAGTGTATTAATTATATTATGCAGATCTTTAAGATTTATATTATTAAATAGATCTTTGAAATCATATGTACGTATATTTTTTACACATTTAATGTCTTTAAGTACATTAACGAATTGATAACTATTTTTTATACTATGTTTATTATCTATTTCTGTTGTTAGATTATAAATTTGACTTAGAATTCTTAATAAAATATTGTTAGCATAATCATTATATGCATTACATCCAATTATAATTGTCTGAATTTAAGTGGTGTCTTGTGAAATTTAGGAATGAGAACTAAATATGGATAGTTAAAATTAGTAGGAATAATATTTAATAGTTTATAATAAGCAATGGTTTTACGATTGTTAGCAATAATATCATCGTTAGTTTTTTGGAAAGACTTATTTGATGAAATACAAGATGTAAGAAGATGGTGATAATATGATTTGTATATGATTGCATAATTATTAGGGGATTTGTCAATATATGTGATTACATAGTCTTTTTGAATATTTTTAACTTGTTGGAAAATGTGTTTGGTATTGACTTTAATAAGATTAGATACATTTGCCCTAAGAGCATCAGTTAACTTTTCAATAACCCATATTTTCCATTGATTAAAATATGCAATAGGTTTATTGTAATAAATAGAAATTTTATATATAAACAGATCAATATCATAAGTAAATTGTTTTATAATTGAATTTAAATTAAGTTTTGATGGAAGTCTATATTTAGTGCCATATCCCATTAATTTTCTTAATGTAAAATCATTTACAATATTAAGATTACCAGTAATTATATGACTATGATATTTATTAATGTATTTCTTTAGTGAGGGGTCGTTGCAGTTACAAGGGAAAGTACTTGTAGCAGATGTATCTTTTGAAAAAAAATTATAATTAAGAATCTTTCTTCCTAAAGGAATTGGATATTTGAATGTTCTAGGTAATTGAATATTATGAATAGGAAATTTACATTTTTTGTCATTTATAATAGAATTGATATTAATTTTATTGAATATTTGATTTGTATAAGTAATTAGCATTTGTGTATTTGTATTTTTAAGTTTAGGTTTTTTTGTAAATTAATGTTAAATTGATTGACTCTGGTCAAAATAAGATAAAAGATTATATCTGAGAAAAATTTATCGAGAAAGTTTTACTAAGAAATATATTTAAATATTGTGCAAGCTTTCTCTTTTTTATTGCAAAGATATATTTACGAACTAAAATTCAATTGTAATCAATTAAATATTTATTATGAAGGTTATTTAACTGTTTAATTATAGTATTTTTAGAGATAATTATTGAAGAAGAACATCTACCTCGTTTGTTACGTGTTGTTTTGCGATTTAAATTATGATTTAGTGTAAGATAAATTGGATTATAATCAGTTATATTATTAATG
Organism: Maratus speciosus; assembly: GCA_963932465.1. Lineage (NCBI taxonomy): Eukaryota > Metazoa > Arthropoda > Arachnida > Araneae > Salticidae > Maratus > Maratus speciosus. Next base: position 396,475,432 of record OZ010787.1, read on the forward strand.
GATGAAAAAACTTTAATATTCCTATTGAATACTTCAGTATTAAGTCCGTATGGATAAACTGTATTATAAAATTGCATGAATGAAGACTCCAAAAATATACGTTCTGATATGTTTTTTTGAATTTTTAAGATTGGTGTTGTATTTTTAAATTTATGTTTGTGGAAATGGTGAATTTCAGCAGTAGATTGTTTATTCTTAGACTTATTTTTAATTGAATCTGAGCGATGTTAGTTAATACGTTTATGTAGTGAACCAGATGTTTGTCCAATATACTGCATATTACATATATTACATTTTATACTATATACTACATTGAATGCTTTACAAAATGAAGGTAAATACGGATCCGAAACAATTTGGGATTGCGAAGCAAAGGGACATGTCTTGCATCTCTTATCCATACATTTTCTAAATAATAGTGGTGGTGGAGGAGAATAAAATAGGTGACTGGATGTCGGTCCAGGAACAACCCTATATATGTGTGTACATACAGGATGTCACTAACTAATTTAATCTTTCAACTGCTGGAGATAGGTAGGCAATGTAAATTGAGAAACTGTTCAAAATGAGGTAGGATTTATGATTTTGTTGATGAAATAAATCCGCCATTATTATTTTTAAAGGTTAAGCTTTTTGAATTTTAATACGATGCCTTGAGTCCTATAAGTTATATTTAGAAAAACATTCTCCTTGTTATGACAAGTATAACAGTAAAAATTCTATTCTTCTACGACCCAAAATGACTGCGTTATGATACTTTTAATTTTATGAAATTTCTGAGCTTTCCGACATTGAGTTTTTGTCGCACAAGTATAGAATTTTTACTGTTGCACTTGTCACAACATGAAGAAGTGAAAAAATATTACTTATGTCATAGATGCTTCTACTAAATATAACGCAGAACCTGTAAATGAATTTGAAAAGTGTAACCTTATGTAAATTAATAGCTTTACTGTTTCATCAACGCAATCCTAACACGTACCTTATGTTGAATTTTTTTTTTTTTTATTTATATTGCCTACGTATCATCAGCAGAAAAAATTAAAACGCGTTTCAATATTTTTGATATACCCTGTGTATATATATACATAAACTCTACTTAGAAGTTTTAGAAATGGGAATTTGAATATTAAATCAGATTTCCAGGAAATTAATTAATTTAAGGAGGGGGAATTAAAATGTCATGATATATGTAAAAATACAGTTTAAAAAAAAAAGGGTAAATTTCTTTTTTATTTAAACAATAAACGTTTTATGTTATTGGAGATACAATACTTAATTTCATAAAGTGCATCAAATGAAAGTCTACGTTAAAAAATCCTCAATTGATTATATATTGAAATTTCGGCATAAATAACACAAACTGAATATAATAAATTTGAGGATTTTTTGGAGACATATAAAGCTTTTTTCATATATTCTGGGATGTTTATGAAAATTCGCCAAAATATACTAGGCATGACTCAGCTTTGAAAAGTGTAGTGTATACTTGAAAATTCCTTTAAATTTGCAAATGACAGCAGAATAAAATTTTTGCGGGCAATTTCTTGCGACAATAAGTAGTAAAAATAATTCTCGGGCGAAAAATATTTCAAGCGAAATTCCACAGGCTTTTCGATGAACATTTTCTTCCTTCTCTACACAATGGAAAACAGGTCAAAGTCAAGAAAGCATCTTTGCAAGAGTCTGATCCAAATGAAGAAAAAATCCAGTGTCTCCAGGCTGTACTGGAAGAGTTCAAAGGTTTAGGGATTTTTTTTAACTTTCTTTTTTTTTTTTAATCGTGGGTACCATGTGGAGAATAATTTATAAAAATCGAAATAAATTCAATAAGTAATCCATTGGAAATACAACACCTATTGCATAAACTGTCCAATCATTTTTTAAATTTTAGCTGTTGACATATAAGCTTTCAGTAATATTTAATAAGCCTGAGCATTTCAGTTTCTTTTGTCAAAATATATTTTTTTCTAAATTCCTTTCAAGGAATGAGCGATAAACCTGTATTGTATAATCTAGCCCTAAAATTTTACTTCGGAGTACAAATGGTGAAAATCCGTGTTGTTGTTTATAACTTTTCTATCATATTAATCGCTAAGGTTAGTTGGGGTAACTGGACCCACTAGGTAACTGGGCCATAGGCTATTTTATAAAAAAAAACTGTTGGTGTTTTTTAAGTTTTAGCTTTTGTGAACAATGCCCCTTAATCTCTACTTCCTAAAACAACGTGTATCAACTCAATCATAACTCTCACTTTGCTGTGATAGGTTGTCAAAAATGTACATTTCTTTTTTTTTAAACGGCGTCAATATGGTTGAACTTCCTCGGCTTTTTATTAAAATACTGTAAGTACTTTTATTAAACAATCTTTTTTTTTAAAGATTATACATGTAACTACATTAATATTATTAGTTATCTATACATATTTACTTCATGTTTCAAATGTAAGCCCGGTGTCCCAGTTACCCCATAAATTTTTCAAGAATGGGGTAACTGGGACATGTATCCGGGGTAACTGGACCATGCTGTATCCAGTTACCCCAATAGTTATAAATAATTTTTTTTGTGTTTCTCTTACTTACGTGAAGTAAATTTCTCCATTGTTTTTTGCTCACAATAAAGAAAATGATAGAATACCTTATTAAAATTACGTAATGAAATTTTAAAAAAGCATATTGAGTGGTATAAAACCAAATTTATTGACCCCTTGAGAGGCGGTGATGCCGTTATGGCATCACTTAATTTTAAATCCTAATTGCCACATTGGCACCTGAATTTTATAATGAAACTTTCACCTTTATTAAGTACGCGAAAATATACTTTTACATGTTTTCAGATAGATTCTCTTGTAAATATTGGTGTCATTAAAATATTTCAACATTTTACGAATGCAAGTACCTTGCCCCTAAAACGAGATAGCCAGACCTTGAAATTGTACTATACACAGAGGTCGCATTCTACAGGGAAACTTTTATCGTTCCTACTACTATTTTGAAAATAATACTTCATCGCATTTATCTTTAAATGTTCTGGTAGGAACAGTAAATTTTTTCCTATGTAATGCGATCCCTGGATAAAGGTAAAGTACATAAGTACTTACGTAGCCGTTTGTTCATAGATTTACCTTGCTATTTTTTTCCTTAAAATACCCATGTGACTTTTATACTTATTATCTATACTAAAGTACATAAGTACTTACTTAAATTTTATATTTTCGGTATAAATAAATCTAATATTTTCAATTTTAGTGCTTTTTTAGACACATTGACTGCAAAGGTTTCCCTTACAACGCTGTTTATTGACATATAATTTACATGATCTGCCTGGTTTAAATTTTTTTAAGTTGTTTACACTTTTTCACACAGGACCTGATATCCGATATGAAAGAATATAAACGCGTGTGGAACATAGACCCCCCCTCCCTGGTCCAGTTAACCCATTTTTGGGGGGCAACTGGACCCATGAGGAAAGAAAGATGAAATATGCATATTTTTATATTTTTAAATATTAAAATGTAATTTTGAGCATTTCTGTCTGATAGAGGGATCCTAACTGAACACATTTACAGAAGTTCAGACTTTAATTCAAATGAACATTAGCTTTTTGAAGCTCAATTGTCAGAAGCTCCAGAGTCACATTGTAAAATCATGGCCCAGTTGCCCCAACTAACCTTACGTGTTTTTACATTTTAATTCCCTTAACCCATTTATGCCTGAATTTTTGTTTTCTCAAATTTGTTGATAAAATCACTTTAAAATGTTACAAAATTAACTGCAAAAATATTTTAAAAAATTATGCTAAAATATTTTTGCACTCATTTGGTAAAATGTAAACGTACTAAATACGGGAATATCCATATGTGGAAAGTTGCATAATTATATGTTTTGTCGAAATTTATATAAATTAAGCTTTTAAATTATACATTATATACTGTAATTAGTATTTTAATGAACTATTAAAAAAATAGGTTTATTTCTTTACAGAGACTAATAACATTATAAGTATTATTAATAATAAATTAAGAATAATCGTATTTGAGGCTGAAAAACAATTTATTTCAAAATCATCTTGAAAAGGACTTTTGATATAGAACTGCCCCCTAAATGTCTAATAGAAATATATACCCATTGTGCCTTGCGCTCTATATTTTGTACGTTACAAATATGTATTAAAAAAAATCCCTGCCGGAAGGCCTACACGCGGAGGTAGATTTCGAAGTTAAGTATACTAATTTCACAAACAAAAACCAAATCATGATTAGAGATAAACCCACTTTAACAATTTTATCTGGCCGCTTTTGACGAGTTTTTATTTCATTTTTATATACTAACTGGTTTTATCAGAATCATGTTAGGGCGGTATTCAAAAAAATACTTTTCTATGCTCAACAACTCGAAATTTTCTGGCATAACTCCAGATTCATTTTTAATAGGAAAAACATTAAACTTGTTGACGTGATTTTTGAAGAGATTTATAAGCGACCTGTGTTTTTAATTTTTGTTCAATTAATTAAAACTTGATATATAAACAATTATTTTCTTAGTAAGACAATATTTTTTGTTTCTAACACAATCGCTTCGGGAAATTCTGTTCAAAATGCCCACTTTGACATAATTTTTTGAAATATATTCTGCCTCTGTCAAAAAATCGATCATTACGGTACATTATATAATTTCTGAATAAGCGAATCTACCAATTGGATGCGTTTGAGAGCAAAAATGAATTTAAAAATGAGTAAGAAAATAAGCAGTTTCGATTTGAATATTCCCTTAATACGATTTTTCCAACACAATCCGCTTCGGGAAATTCGGTTCAAAAGGCCCACTTTGACAGCATGTTTTAAAATATATTCTGCCTCTATCAATAAATTGACCATTACGGTACATTATATAGTTTCTGAGTAAGAAAAGTTACCAATTGGAAGCCTTTGAGAGTAAAAATGAATTGTAAAATGAGTAGGAAAATAAGCAGTTTGGATTTGAATATACCCTTACTAAGATGATTTTTTTCTTCAACCGCTATGTATTTTTAATTTGTTTTTGCTGTAAGAATTGGCCCTATCCAAAACCTGTCTATATAGATGTTGTAGACAATATTAAGAAGATACATGATAAATTCATGGGGATTTTATATCTTTTGAATTGACGCAGTTATGGATTTTTTTCTTCTTCAAACGCCCTTTTTGTTTTCGTTTTTAATTTTTTTTGCGGTACGAATTGGTCCTATTAAAAACTTGTGAGTATAAAAGTTGTCGATAATGTTAAGGAGATTCATGATAAAATTAATTGGATTTGATATCTTGAGAATTGACGAAGTTATCATTTTTTTTTCTCCCAAAAACCCTATTTTTGCGCCCCTTGAGCCAATTTTTAACTTTATCAAAAATCTGTGATACATAAATTTTTGGCCCTATTTTTAGAAGTAATAAAAACTTTAAACTGATTCGATATGTACAAAATTTAAGAAGTTATGGGGTTTTTTCGGTTTTCACAAAACTTCTCCCTATTTCCATCCCCTTGGTCCGATTTTGCCCATTAACGAACTTGACCGAGATCTTATGCCCCTTCATTTTATGTATCAGTTTGGAAGAGATTGGTGCAGAATTGTGGAAGTTATCGTGCCCAGAAGAAAGTGATATATATAGATAGATGCATAGATAGATAGATAGATAGATAGATAAAGTTTTTTACTGAGGGTGGTTTTGGGCTCTAGTTGTCATGATCGATGTAGATCTGCAAAACGTTTTCAGAAATTCCAACATAGGAACGATCCCAATAGGTAGTATTTCATACGAAATCTACCTAAAAAAAAATGAAACATGCTGACGTGATTTTTGAAAAGATTTATAAGCGACCTGTGTTTTTATTTTTCTTTCAATTAATTAAAACTTGATTAATAAACAATTATTTTCTCAGTAGGGCAATATTTTTCGTTTCTAACACAATCGCTTCCGGAAATTCTGTTCAAAATGCCCACTTCGACATCATTTTTTGAAATGTATTCTGCCTCTATCAAAAAATCGATCATTACTTTACATTATATAGTTTCTGAATAAGAGAATCTAGCAATTGGATGCGTTTGAGAGCAAAAATCTATATATATATTACGCTAACGTACGTGGCACAGAAATCGCGATTATTAGTTATTGTTTAATGCAACGCCTGAGAATCGCATCTGATTGGCTATTGTGTAAGAGTCCTTGGCAGGATTTATGGCGATCGGGTTTGTTTACATTTTGCGTTTTCGGTACGATATCTTTCGCTGCAATTATGTAGTTTTAAAATATCATTTGAAATGCCCATTAAAAATCTCGGTGAATGCTTGAAAGTGAAGAAGAATCCGAATTCGAGTCGAATCGATATAGATTTGAAATTCAAATAGAATAGATCGAGAACGCCGTTAAGCGATCGGCAAAATAGGCTTAATAACTGTAGGATGCACGCGTTGATTCTGAAATCCAAATTACTGATTTAAACGTTCCGGGGCATGCATTGTGGGTGAAACGTGCAATTTCTGCAAAACACTGTATTGGAAATGCGAATTAAACAGCAGCAAGAAGTTTGCAAAATGTTGTCATGACGTAAAAAGTAATTTAGTACGGACAGGTAGTTTTGACAGTACGGACCTGCGATACGAATTTCAGGTTCATTTAAGAATATTATTACGCCCCCCCCCCCCAGAAGTAAGGTACAATAAAATCTGCTTAGACGGAAACGTCCAGTGATAAACTCCGTTTTATGCAGGTTATTTAAATTGAAGAAAGCATAATAGCATTTTTTTTTTTTTTGGGGGGGGGGGGGGGGGGAGAACTGGAACTTTTTTTTTTCGTTTATTGTAGAATTCTGTTATAAACAGGCTTTACTCTATTAGAAAATAAATTTGCTGGATGGTACTTTAAAAAAAATCTATATAGTAATATTTGCTTACAATTTTATTATTTCTTTTTCAGTATTACACTTTATGTTGTATTTGTAACTGATTTTTCATATAAAGATTTTAAATAAAAAATTAAATTATTGAAAATATAATTACATTTTAATTAAATTCATCAGTTAATTTGTAATAAAAAAAAAGCATTTAAAGTATGAGACATATAAAAATTAAAAAACTTAACCTTTGACTTTACACAACTTTGGAACTGAACATGAATCGGGCCCTGGTAATTTGCACCGTCTACACCCGCCCCCCTCTGTAGTCTGTACGGACCTGCGATAAAAATTTCAGTTTCATTTACAAATATTATTACGGGCCCGGGCAACGCCGGGCGGGTCAGCTAGTGAATTTAAAAATGAGTAAGAAAATAAGCAGTTTAGATTTGAGTGCATCCTTAATGCAATGATTTTTCCAACACAATCCGCTTCGGGAAATTTGGTTCAAAATGCCCACTTTAACAGCGTTTTTTAAAATATATTCTGCCTCTATCAAAAAATCGACCATTTCGGTACATTATATTGTTTCTGAGTAAGAAAACGTAACAATTGGAAGCCTTTGACAGCAAAAATGAATTGTAAAATGAGTCAGAAAATAGGCAGTTTGGATTTGAATACACCCTTACTTAGATGATTTTTTTCTTCAACAGCTATGTATTTTTAATTTGTTTTTGTTGTAAGAATCCTATCCAAAACTTGTCTATATAGATGTTGTAGACAATATTAAGAAGATATATGATAAATTCATGGGGATTTTATATCTTTTGAATTGACGGAGTTATGGATTTTTTATTTCTTCAAACCCCCTTTTTGTTTTCGTTTTTAATTTTTTTTTGCGGTACGAATTGGTCCTATCAAAAACTTGTGAATATAAAAGTTGTAGATAACATTAAGGAGATTTATAATAAAATTAATTGGAATTGATATCTTGAGAATTGACGAAGTTATGATTTTTTTTCTCCCTAAAAACCCTATTTTTGCGCCCTTTGAGCCCATTTTTAACTTTATCAAAAATCTGTGATACATAAAATTTTGGCCCTATTTTTAGAAGTAATAAAAACTTTAAACTGATTTTATATGTATAAAAATGAAGAAGTTATGGGGGGTTTTCGGTTTTCGCAAAAGCCCTCCCTATTTCCATCCCCTTGGTCCGATTTTGCCCATTAACGAACTTGACCGAGATTTTATGCCCACTGATTTTATGTATCAGTTTGGAAGAGATTGGTGCAGAATTACGAAAGTTATCGTGTCCAGAAGAAAGTGATATATATATATATATATATAATCATTAATTAAACATAACCTACCACCATCAAATATTATGAATTAAAGCTATAAGTATTAAAAAAAAAAATATTATTATAAGAATTGTTATGGGAGAAAAAGAAAAAAGTGGACACCGACAAAAAATGGAAAAGCTTATACATTGAATTACGTTGTCAAAAGCACAGAATTCAATGATATAAGCAAAATGGTTGTTTTCTGTGAGAAAAATAAGATATATATATATATATATATATATATATAGATAGATAGATAGATAAAGTTTTTTACTGAGGGTGGTTTTGGGTTCTAGTGGTCATGATCGGTGTAGATCTGCAAAAATTTTTCAGAAATTCCAACATTGGAACGATCCCAATAGGTAGTATTTCATACGAAATCTACCTAATAGGCTTTAACATATAATTTCACAATTTAAAAAATTACGTATTTCAAAGAAGTCTACAAGCTAAGATTATGACTTATTTATTTAAATCCTTGATACAAAAAATACAAATAAACTTACATTTTACATTTTGCTATCTTAAAAAATGAAAAATCTATAAACCTCGAAAAAAGGCCATCATTTAAGCAAATAAATATCAATCTTATGCTTTCATCTCTCGGTAATAGATACAGAAATTTATAGACAATTACTTCATACAATTTTCATATTGTAAAGAAGAAGAAAATTAAAAAAAAATTATTAAAATTCGAAACGTCCCAAAAATGGGACGCTAGGCCCATTAGATGCTAGGCCCCAAAGAATAAAATTGAAATTGTAAAGATAAATGCATTATTTAAGATTCTCCATTCTTCTTTGGAAAGGTTTTAACGCTTTGAAAGCTCATTTAAATCATTTATTTTAAAAATTAAAGTCTTTAAATATTTTATTCTCAAAGTTTTCCTCTTTCGATTAGTTTTAAATTTAAAGTGAAAATAATATCCTTGTCTCATTCCTTTACTTTGATTTCATTGAACAAATAATTTAGAAATTGTGAAACGTCTCAAAAACACAAATAGGCTAAAATTATGAATAACTAACATTTAATCTTAAAGTAAAATCTCGGGGGAAAAATATTATCACTCCATGCTATTTTATCAACAAATTGTCGCAGAGAGACGCGAAAAGTACAATTCGCCTTGGAATTCCGTCTACTTTCCGAATATGAATGTAATTTTTAAATAAGAATCGGCTAAATATTAAAAAATTGTACTAACTTCGAATTTTTAAATGTTAACACCACTTTTAGCATCAGAATTGTATAACATGGATGAAGGCAAGATAGAAAATTGTGCAGTTTATATTCTTTTTCCTTAAATTTCCACAGAGTTAGACGAGTTCAAAGTGCGAGAAGGCTAATGTTAAATCCATGTGACAAACTTACATACTTATATAATTTATACTTAAAAAAAAAAAACATACAAATGAATTTCTTTTAATAAGATACAAGGAACAGAATAAAACTTATTCCAGGCATTTTTTCGATTCAAAAATAGCTTTTTTATTAAAGAAATTATTACTCAATTCATACTAAAAGTAATTATGAATTACCACCTACATTCATTTTCGTATAAATCGAACCACAATAGTAAAAAAATGGCTGTGTAGGTTTACTGCTCATTCTAATCATTAGATTTTTAGACATAGAAAAATTTTATTCTTCGACTGTGTAGAGGGACCGTCTCCTATTATCAAAGCATCTACACGTAATGTATCTAAAGTGATCTTAAACAGTCACTGGAAAAATTTATTGCATTTTCTTTCTTATGAAATGAGTTTAATATATATTTAGAATTACTATATGTTTTTTTCTGGCTACAATTGAGTGTTTTCGGTACTTTTCCTTGCTACATCTTAATTTTATTTCTCTAAATTTATGTATAATCCTCTAATATATTTTCTTTTACACGCTTATGAAGATTTTCAGTAGAGGTTACCTTTTTCGGGCGTCCTTGATCCAATAAACTCAACTATGGCATCAAAAATTGGTGTCAAATTTTTATATGTAGACGAACCATATTTCAAAAACTGCTTTCATATTCAGAAAGTGGGCTCAATTCCCTGCAACAATTTTGGGGAAAATATTTTGGAGGATAGCTTTTTTTTTTTTTTTCCGGGGCTGTACACGAATGTGTATTATCATTTAAATTTATATATATATGTATTTATTTTATTTATTTTTTCCAAAACCATGAAACTGTTGCCGAAACCTATTGAAATTTATGAATACATGTGCATACAAAATTAATGATATATTGAAATTTATGAAAATGAGGTAAACTTTTACAGCAAACAGTTACATTTAAAAACACACAAATGTTTGAGTGTTTCACTATTTCCTATTAAAGATAAATAGTTTATAAATAGTGAATCTATGGATGCACGCCAAAGTGTATATATGAGCCGTTCAGTGCACAAATTGATTAACTTCATCAAATGAAAATGTTCAATATAAACAGTTACAGTTATTGTAACTATAAAAATATTTACCTATATAATATTTTTTCTCGCGATATTTTGATTGAACGCATTAATTTTCTCTTAATCAAGGGTAACTTTTTGTCACTGTATAAATATATAGAAAATTTTCAATGTCCCTTTGTTTAAAAAAACGCCACTTAAAATGGAGTTAGTCGGCTTCTAAATGCCTCATATTCAAGTAATTTTAATTGACATGCAACGAGGGATGATATAATTATATCATTAACCACTTAGTTAATAAGAGAATTGAATCTTTGAATGATTTTTTTTTTCTGAAAACGTCTGACTTATGTGAATTTTTCTAAACTTACTCACTGATATTTCATCTTAACCCTTTATGCCCCGACAGTACTTTAACGGGCCATTAAAACAACTTGTTATAAAATTCAATACATTGATAAGTAGTAATATTTTAGAATGCGTTATATATACTTTACTTTATCTTATTCTAAAAGCATTATTGGTTGAACAAAACAAAAGTATTTTTAAAAGGATGATTTATTTTTCATTTACATCTTTTCAGCTTTCTTGGCGTTGAAAGACTGAGGGTGAAAAGTTTCAGTTGGGAATTGTTCCTATATTTCTATTGTAAGTGCATTATATTTGTACATTTCCTAATTCTATAAAATACTAAAAAAAATATTTTAAATAAAATATTTGATTGAAGTTATAAATATTGCACAAATCCCTATAAACACAAATTTAATTAATTAATTTTAATTGGCAAAATCCTTCTAAAATTTATTAAATGATTCTGTAAATTTTCTAATGTAGTTTCAAAAATTCCCCAAAAATGCTTTTGAAGATAAATTTTCATGAATTCATAACTTGGGACATAAAGGGCTAAAGAGAGTTTTTGGTAAACCGAAAGAAACTTCATTCATTGTAAATACTTTTCGCGTTCTGCATAATAAAAGAAACAGAGTAGGGAGTAGAGGGGAACCCCGTTAAATCTGAAAAAGAAGAATTTCGTCACTTTTGGCCATTTTTTTATCATTTGGCTCCCCTTTAACGAAAAACTTATATCTGCCCGTGGGACCCCTCAAATTGGGGGGCCGGAGGTAGCTACCTTAGTGAAGCCCTGCTTGCATTATCTGGAAATTTAAATTAATTATAAAAGTAAAAGCATACATGCTGTTTAATAAAAGCTCTCGTAAGTATATTGAAACTCCCTTCACTGTAAATAGTTTTTGCGTTCTGAATAATAATATAAAAAAGATCAAAATTCACACCTACTCTTACTAAGATTATCTTTATTTAAAAATTGTTGATTAATTTATACAACCTATGCAAGAAATATTTTTCATAAAACCCTAAAATTCACCTAAGTATTATTTTTCTATGTGCGTTCCTTGAAAACTAAAAAGTCACAAAAAGGATTTTCATAAACAAGTATTTGCATTATCTGGAAATTTGAATTAATTATAAAAGTGAAAACATCTATGCTGTTTCATAAAAACTCCCGTAAGTATAATTGAGTAGCAATTGTCTATAGTTTGTAAAGAAAATGAAAAACAATGTTTAAAACCTTCTAAGTATTTCGAGTATGTGAAGCGTCAGTAAAAGGTATTATGAGAAAACCATTAATCATTCTCGCAAACAAATGGAAAAAAAAGAGAAAAAGAAAAAAAAGAAATGTAAAACTTATTGTTAGGGCATTGGCATGTTAATCTGGCTGTTATTTGAAATAATGGAATTCGTGTTAGTTATGTTATGATTATTGTACCTTTTTTTGGAGGTCAAGCAAGCGTCAGGAAGGAATAAAAAATGCGACATCTCCAACACAGAACAGAAGAGGAGTTTGCACTTTTCAAAATGAATTATTTTTTATTCATGTGTGTACACTGAAAGAAAAAATATACCGCTTTCATCAAGAACGAATAGATAGTCATTTTCTAAATCCCTAAACTAGAATATAGATTTCCGAGTTATGCGAATAAGGTAAACAAATAAAATGAATAGACGAAATGATCGAGAATATTTAGTCTATAATTTTCTAGGTGATGAAACGATAACGATACATTGTATCATGAATCGTTCGAATTGCGAGAAATTATCACTTGATCTCTATAGAATTAAATCTTAAACTAGAATTTAGTTACTAAATCTAGCTTCTTGTGTTCGCATTTATTTGCAGAAATTTTTTAATAAATTTGACCACGATAACATAGAAAAACGCTCTTGAATTTAAAAACTCTCTACCAAAGGGAACTAGGATTCATAATGATGAAATTGAACTATTTTTTCTAGAGCCATTTTCTAGACACCAGTAGTGGAATTTTTTTTCTTCAGAAATTTGGGAAAAGCACGATAAAATATTCATTTGGATTGATTTATCCTTTAAACAGACAGAAAAAATCTTTCTTTTTATTTAGTGTGGCGTCAATTTTTATTTATTTATTTATTTTAATATAGTGGGTCACTGTTTCAAAGTACTCTATTCTGCTGATAAAAACAAGCCTCACTCTAAACCGAATTATTAATACACGAGTTACATCAAATACATTGATTTCAAAATCATAAAAAAAATCTCTTGAATTGACAGAGAAAAACTGTTAATTTTGGCGGCAGTGGAAAACCGTTTACTTTACAGACAATATTTGTCATTTTTCTTTAAAACGGTTTTCTTCTGCAAAAAAAAAAATGCAGGTTTTTTCTGTAAAAATGACAAAATTTGCATTTTTTTACAGAAAAAACTGTTTTAAACAGTTAAAAAAACTGTTTTCTTTAAAACAGTTTTTTCTGTAAAAAATACAATTTTTTCTGTAAAAAGTACAGATTTTTTTACAGTGTATTAATTGTGGTGTATGAAAAATACTCAAATAACCCATATCTGCAAAAATGCCAAATAGAAATTAAAGTAATTTGAAAAAAAAAAAAAAAAAAAGAATCGCACTAAATGTTGAAACTGAAGTAATTTGTGCTGACTATCTAAATAAATTAAGAGCTCTTCAGTACTTAACAGCTATAATTGTGAGTAAATGTAGAATTTAATTACTTTTCTTTTTAAATAAAAACTTAATAATTAAAGATTATTTTTCTTTTGTAGATGTGTATAAAGTAATCCTACAAAAATGATAGATGCAATATCGAGAAAGCTATAAAATAAAATCTTTCCCACACCAAAAATAAGGTTTAATTAAAAATATGTACAATTTTACTCTCAAACACTACACAAAAAGAATAAAGAAAATGTATTTTTCTATGCTGCCAAATAAATATGCTTTTTCAACATACAAAATATATTAAAAACTTTCTACGTCTAAATATTCGACAGGAAAAACATTTATTTACAAAATCTTTTTTTCCCTGTAACAATAATGTGAGAAAATTTTAAATATGTTTGGTGATGAGGAACACTATTTTTGCAAAACTCAAATATATACATATATTACATTTGTTTCAACTATATTTAACGTCGTGCGTTAAGATTGTTTTCTTCCCCATTCCAATATCTTAATTAATAAATATTATCATTTCGGCATTTTAAATAGTTTCAATATGAATAATTTGTACTTTCATTTTGACATTACTTACATCCAAAAATTAAAGGTCGGAAGTAACTGATGTAAGTATGTTGTATTTTATTATTTTTTTTAATTTAAAATTTTATAACTAGAATTTTTAAAAGTAAAATGCTCCTATGCTTTGCATTGCTTCCAAAAGCTTTCCATTTTAAAATCTATTGGGTTTAGTTCCGAAAACGAAAAGCATTTTCGATTTAGTTCACGAAACACTTTACGTTCTGTTCCGGTTCCCGCACTCTTAAAAATAAAGGTTTCCTTATATGAGGCATTCTAACAAAATTTTCAACTTTCAGGAATAAAAATTTGGTGAAATTAAACTTAATAAAATAACATTTTAAACTTGAATGGCTTAATAATTAAAATAAAGAAAAACTGGTCAGCAGTGACGATTTTTTTTATTTAACTGAGGTTTAAGTTAAACTTGTGAGTTTAATAGTTTAATTGTTTTGCCGCTAACTTTTTATTTTCTTCTAAATTTATACTTATAATGAATTTGCATAGTACCCTCAAAACATTGAAAAAAGGAATAATAATATAGTAATTTTAGTACAAAATTTAGGTATAAAATTGTCTTAAACGGGTGTTAAAGAAGGGACGGTAAGGAAAAAAAAGGGGATGGAAAGGAAAAAATGGACAGTAAGGAAAATTACCATTTATTTTTAGGTAAATCATGTTAAGACTAAGGGATAGCCACAATGTTCATTGATTTTTAGCAACAGTTATTTACATTGGATTATTATTTTTTTTTTTTTTAATTAATTTACCTCGAAAAGTGCAGGAATACCAATAAAGCCACAATGCTTGAAATTGATATTTCAGGGATGAGATTGACCAAAAAGCAAAAAAGCTGAAAACTGCGCAAACGACGTTTGAACAATGACAGTTATGAATTTCAAGTGCAACAAATATAATTGCTATTAATATATATAATTTGCATGCAATTTAGCTTTGCGTAAATTAAAAAGAAATTATTAACACGAATTATGCAGAAATTATTTACTTACTCTAGTGAAAAGTTTATTTTACCAAGATACAGATCATTCACGTGAAATTTGCGTTTTTTCGCGATCTTTGACGAAATTGCCATATTTTCGAGATCTTTTAACGAAATTTGCAGTTTATTCGAGATCTTTTGACAAAATTTGCCGTTTTTTCGAGATCTTGTGATAAAATTTGCCGGGTTTTTTTAGATTTTTTGACGAAATTTGCCGGGTTTTTTTAGATCTTTTGACGAAATTTGCCGTTTCTTCGAGATCTTTTGACGAAATTTACCGTTTTCTCGCGATCTTCTGACGAAATTTGCCGTTTCTTCGAGATCGTTTGACGAAATATGCGTTTTTTCGGATCTTTTGATGAAATTTGCCGGGTTTTTTAGATCTTTTGACGAAATTTGCCATTTTTTAGAGGTCTTTTGACGAAAATTGACGTTTTTTCGCAATCTTTTAACAAAATTGTCGTTTTTTAGCGATCTTTTGACAAAAATTTCCGTTTTTTCGTGATCTTTTGACGAAAATTGTCGGTTTTTTCGAGATCTTTTGACGAAATTTTTCGTTTTTTCGAGATCTTTTGACGAAATCTGCCGTTTCTTCGAGATCGTTTGACGAAATACGCGTTTTTAGGAGGTCTTTTGACGAAATTTGCCGTTTTTTCGGAGATCGTTTGACGAATTTTGCCGTTTTTTAGAGATCTTTTGACGAAAATTGAGGGTTTTTTTCGCGATCTTTTAACAAAACTGTCGTTTTCTAGCGATCTTTTGACAAAATTGCCGTTTTTTCGTGATCTTTTGACGAAAATTGCCGTTTTTTTTCCCGATTCTTTGACGAAAATTGGCGATTTTTCTTTGAACGACTGACGGAATTGATTTTTTTGGCGACCATTTGTCGAAATTCGCGATACATTTTATGTCCAAATTTTCAGATTTATGACCGAATTTTTTTTTTTTTTTCGGAAATGACGGCCGCAATTCTTCGGACTTTTCGGAACAGAATCATCCCTGGGTTCAGCGATCGCGATGAAATAGGTTGAACACCACGCACGATAAATGACTTCTTGTAGTTGAAGTGTTCAAATATAGGCATATTTTGATGAGGATTAAAATCATTTTATGATTCTTTTTTTATTTAAACGAATAAAAAACGGATGTGTGCACGAAATAAATGCTTGAAAAATGAGAAATTAAAAATTGAAAAAATGGCAAAAAAGCAAAAATTTGAAAAAAATCGGGAATTCGGAAAAAAGTGGAAATTCAAAAATGACAAAAAAGCTGAAAACCAAGGATCCGCGGAAGAATCTCATGCCTGATATTTAAATGCTGATTTAAATTCTGCAGTAAATTTCCTGACAGAGAATTTTAGCCATTCTTTCTCTAGCATACTTCTGCATGAAAAAAAAAGTTGAAAAAAGTCTGTCGCTACAACTGAAGTTATTTTCTGTATAATTTTAGCAAGAGGGACGATAAGGAATCTAAAATCCAGGGACAGAGTTAAAAAATAATAACAACCGTAAAAATGTGTGCAGGTTAATTCTTTGCTACATATTTACATAAAATAATTGTCCCAGTTTCGGAAAAAAATTTACATGGAATTACTTTTATTGAAAAAATTCGGTGCAGACAGTTCCAAACTTAAGAATCAGCATCAAGGACACGGGACGGTAAGGAATTTCGTGGTATATTTGGACCCCCACCCCCACCCCCAACATCGTCCAAAACTTATTTATCTTGTTAATATTATTATACAGTCATGCAATGGGATGTTTTATAGTATAAGAAATAAAAAAAAAACATAAAAAACAAGAATATGCATAAAATAAAAATTATTATTCAGGGACTTAAAAGTCAAAATTATGTGAGAATGTCTCATACATATAAAATAAGCCTTGCTTTATTTTTAACTTTCCTTTTTCATCAAATTTTACTAATTTAGAAAATAAAAGGTTAGTTTTTAATTAGTTTAGATAATTTTTATATGAATTTTATAACTCATAGGCATCGCAAGATAGGTTTTTATATTTAAAGAATACAAAATATTTTTAATAAAATATTTTCTATTTTAAGATCTGCCGGGAAGACAAGTAAACTTTTATAATCATTTTTGTACATATTTATTTATTTATTTATTATCATACTCCATTTTGAACAAATAATTTTTAGAGAAATATCATAATATTTATATTTAGTAAACCTTTTTATTTATCTATTATTAACTTATTAACTTATTTTTTCCCGATTTCCATGCATTCCATGTCAATTCAACCAGACCTTGTAACCCGACCCCCAGGGATTTGGATGAAACTCGGTGTATATACTAATTCTATCATGATATGAATACATCAGAAATTTTTCCTTCCTAGACCTCATAGTTTGTGAGATATGGGGGGGTCCAATTTTTGGAATTTTCTCAAATCGCACATTTCTAAGTCTGTATTTTTAGACTGCAGTTCCATTTTCAAAAAATTGTTTCTCTGGATCTAAAATGCGAATCATCTTAAAAATATAACCGTAAGTACATAAAAAAACGCAGATTTTAATAAAAAAAATATTAAAAAAATTAATTTTAAATATTTAGGGCCAAAAAATTAAACCAAAGTTGAAAGCTATGGTTATTTTTCCAAATTTTTGTGACTTTACGAAAAAGGCTCTACAGGAAAAGGCAAATGAAATTTCCAATTTCTTTTTGTTTTAAATAAAAGTTTACTCTTTGGGCTTTCTATTTATGAAATAAAAATGACTCATGGCTTATGCAAAATTTTTGACTTATTTTGAGATGCTGTACCTATCAAGAGATAAATATCTTTAACTTTGCTTATGGTACCTAAATAATTGCTGCACATTTTAAATATAAATTTATTAATCATTTTGATTTATTTCCTAAAATGAACCCTTAAAATCAGACTGATGTATTTATTTTTATAACAGTAGAAAATTTGTATGTTATTGGTACATATCACATATTATCTGAAATTGTGTTGTTCTCAATCTTATCGCATATGCTTGTCACATAAATGTACATCTATCATTGGATTCAGTGGTATAGCATTTCTATAAATACTTTCACAAAGGTTGTATGTAAAGAATATGTACAATATTTAATGGAGGGGGTGTAGATATTGAAATCATAGGTTTTTTTCCCATTTTACTCAGAAAAAACAAAGCAAAAAAAAAAAAAAAAAAAAAAAAAAAAAAAAAAAAGAAGCATTTATATTAAATAAATTCAACAAGTCATAGGAACCACAGTAATTATTTAAGTACCACAGTTTAAATTAGACATATTAGAGATATATTTTTTTTTTTCTTGAAAGGTGCAATTTCCCAAAACAGGGCAAATTTTTTACATAAGCTAGGAGAAAAAATTCATTTTTATTAAAATTGAAATAATCATTAATTAAATCTAATACATTAAATAAAATTGCTTATAAATAATTTAAAGATTTAGATTGTTGTATTTTTTTTTCTTTTTTTTTTTGTGTGTAACAAATAAAGAATTTTTTAAATTATATGCAAATTTTTAAAGCTAAAAAATCAGAATAAACATTATATTTAAAAGATTGAAATTCAAAAATATAACTGAGCTAAATATAAATATAGAAATAAATGACGTACTTTTGCAGTATCACTTAGAATTATCTTGCAACATTCTTTTTTTGTGCAATTTAAAATTTATATTTATTATGAATAAGCAACATTAAGAACCTTCTAATATATATGTCAATTTTCCTATCTTACTGTAACTCCAAACATAATAACACAACAAAACATCGGTATATTAGAAGATATTTGTGATTTAGTATCTAAAACATTAAATCGGTGGCTATCTCCCCTCCTTCCCCCCATCCTCCAGAAAAGAATTTAAATATCTTAAGGGGAAATTCTCTTCATTTTGGTAAAGGTTTATGAAAATTTGCAATTTTTATATTGCCAGAGCACCCATCACAAAAGTCAAAGACTTTCTTTACATCAGGAAATAACTCTTTTACAAATGATATCACTTCCTTATGTGTTAAACACACAAGAGTAACATCATGTTGCATATCATAAGATAAAATGTGTATATTGCTTGCTGATAATCTAATACTGAGAGATAGAGTGTATATAACAGTTGGATCAAGAGTGCAGTTTCTTTGGTCCAATGGTAACTTTAAGCCTCATCTTGAATAAGAAAAGTAAAATTTTTGCTGAAATCCTACAAAACGATAGCTTTTTGAGGGCCAAAGTTTGCTTTAGTTTCTTTTAGGAAATTAGATTTAGCTTTCGTTATAAAAGAGTAGAATAACATTTTCCAAATATTTTACTTAGCTTGTCACAATTCAATTAAATGAACAGTGCTGCTAATACTGTATTGAATACCTAGAGTTATAATTCTCAAGTTTTTTGTCCCTGTCATTCCTGTCCCCCAATTCCTGTTTAAAAAGAGAATACAACTCATGTAGATACACATAATATCAATCGCTTTTGTGCATAGTACATTCTTAGCAATGCTAACTACATTTTTTTCAGTCATAATTCTTCAATATTCATTACAAGTATAAAACTTTTCAATTAGTTCAATTGATTCTGGACCTGTAGCTGTGGCTTTAATTTTTCTTATTTCTGGCATAGACAAGATTCTCTTTTCTCTCAGAAGTTGTCGTGACGGTCTTGCAGCATAATTAGTTACTTCAAATTCATCTATTATTTTCATTCGCAGCACAAGGAAAAATAGATCCCCCTTCTATTATGAGAAACAGCAGACTAATAATAATTTGATTAACAGATTCGAAAACACATGCCTTCACTAAATAATTTTATCCTGCCTTTATCAGAATTTGTTTATACAAGGCAGGTGTAAAAATATGTTTCATACTGTAGAAATGAACTAGGCTTTGTTAAATATAAGGTATTTAAACTATAAAAAACATATTAAAAATGATTAAAATTATCCAAGATAATAAGATCAAACCTTTTAAAAGAATGTTAAATATAAATAAAATGTTTTAATTCAAACACACATACACACACAGAAAAAAACTTATTGAAAATTTGATGGGTAAAAAGTCATTATTGCATTTTCTTATTCTATATCAACAAAAGATTTTTTGTTTACAGTTATATTGTAAACACAAAATTAAGGGATTGTTTAAATTTAAAAAAAATGCTAATAATAAAAGAAAACATATGAATGAATAAATAATGGAAACATAAGGATTATGCACAAAATTTAATGGAGGGAGGATAGACTGCAGTCATAGACATTTTCCCCCCTTTTACTCAGAAGAAAGAAAAAAAAAAGCAAAATCTTTTCTTTGCAAAAGAAAGGAAGAAAGAAACATTGAATAATATATTCAACAAGTCATAGGAACCACAGTAGTTAGTTATAGGTACCTCAGCTAAAATTAGGCAGAGATTTTTTTTCTTGATTCGTGCAGTTTCCCAAAACAGGGCAAAATTTTGCATAAGTCATGAGAAAAACATCATTTTTATTTCATAACTAGAAAGCCCAAAGTGTAAACTTTTATTTAAAACAAAAGAAATTAGAAATTTCATTTGCCTTTTTGTGTAGAGCCTTTTTCGTAAAGTCACAAAAATTTGGAAAAATAACCATAACTTTCAACTTTGGTTTAATTTTTTGGCCCTAAATATTTAAAATTAATTTTTTTAATATTTTTTTATTAAAATTTGCTTCTTTTGATGTACTTACGGTGATATTTTTAAGATGATTCGCATTTTAGATACAGAGAAACAATTTTTTGAAAATGGAACTGCAGTCTAAAAATACAGACTCAGAAATGTGCGATTTGAGAAAAATCCAAAAATTGGACCCCCCATATCTCAAAAACTATAAGGTCTAGGGAGGAAAATTTTCTGATGTATTCATATCATGATAAAATTAGTATATACACCGAGTTTCATCCAAATCCCTGGGGGTCGGGTTACAAACCATAAAAAATTTGGTTGAATTGACATGGAATGACCCGTATGTGTTTATAAATGCTTTTCAATATATATTCTAATGCAAGTGAAATAAACAACTTTTCATAAAATAGGTAATTTTAAGTAATATGCATAAATATAAGTAAAATATGTATTATAATTGTTAGACCCAAAATTTTGACGGTGTTTAGAAATTTCGGTATCGGAAGCTATATAGAATAATTATCTGTATTTTATTTTTATTATGTGAAAAATAATGAAAGAATAAGAAGATCCTTAAAATAGTAGCAATGTCGTTAGAATTTTTACTAATTAAATTCTTTGTTGACTAATAATTGCCATTTGTTTCCGATACATTTATAACCTCTCAAACACACGTTATTTTTTATTTTTAAGTTCCCAAATGTAAAGTCGTGGAAAAAAAAATAAACACCCCCTGCTAACTCTGCAACAATTTATCGTAGGAAAAAGTTACAGGTACGAGATGATTGGAAATAATGTCTACTTCACTCTAAATTAAAATGTCTGAAATTCAGACACTTAAGTGTCTGAAACGGTGTGTTAAATTTTCAGACATTTTAAAATGTCAGAATTTTTTCAGACATTTTTTGTGTCTGAATTTCAGACACTTCAAACGTCTTAATAGCATCCATTTTTTTTTTCAAGCATCATACGTAGCCATGTTTGACCACGTTGAATCCTGGAAAAATATTTGGCTGGGGTCCAGCCCCCCCCCTCCCCCCCCCCTACAGCCTGATTTTTTTGGTGCTCTCAATTTTGGTATGCAATTTTTGTTAAGCTGATAATTTAAATCTTTTACGACATTTTACTGATTATAACCAATATTTTGAACTCAGGAGTAGAACAAGATTAAAACAAAAAATATTTATCTAAATATTAGATTTTTTAAATTTGTTTTATTTTTAATCTTATTTTACTTTAAAAGTTCAAAATATTGATTATAATCAGTACAATTTCGAAACAGATTTAAAACATAAGCTTTACAAATATTGCACATCAAATTTGTGGGCACTAAAACCGTAGGGGGGCGGGCGGGGCACGGCCCAGTATGCCCATTCTTTAATTAAGAAGTTCTTTTGAAAAAAATGCAACCCTGCATTATTGTTATCTAAATTGAGATGTCCGGTACTCGGGAGTATCCGTTGTGGAGGTTAATGGACATTCCCGAATAGCTGAAGCATCTATTTAGTGAATACTTTTTTAATCCGCATGGCATACATATTTGCATATTTTTACCTCACAAAAGCAGACATCTCCGATTATCGGACAAATTCAACGGCAAGGGCTATTGATGGCTTTTAAAGAACATGGATAAATATATATATTTCTTATAATCTTGTCCTACTCTACTTCATATAATTTAAAAATAGATTTTTTAAAAATTTATATTGACACATAGGCAATTTTACATATATATCAGATGATAATCACAACTATGAATAAATAAATAAATATTCTACTTTATCCCTTTGCACTCGAGGGCTCCGGAGCGGAGCCATTTAAAATTTGTCTTCAAACTCGAGGGCTCCTCTACGGAGACGATGCAAATAATTTTGTGATACCTGTCTAGAAAAGCCAAGATTACATGGTATCATAAAATTATTTGCATTGTCTCCGTAGCGGAGACCTCGAGTTTGAAGACAAATTTTAAATGGCTCCGCTCCGGAGCCCTCGAGTGCAAAGGGTTAATATTGAGAAAAAAATTACTTCGGTATTTTGTTTATTTATATTTTGTGTTTTTAATCTGGTCCTACTCTAAAAGTTCAAAACTTTAATTAAAATCAGTGCAAGATTTAAGGTATCAGCTTTACGAAAATTTCATACAAAATCCCCCCCCCCTCCCCGAAAAAAAATGAAAATCCTTATCATTTAAAAATTAGAGTTTTAAAAAGTTTATATTGCCACATTGGCTTATTGTTATCATTCCTATTAAACACTTTTCATTAGATATCTTTAAAGCAAAATAAAGCCGCAAAAAAAGAAGTTAACACATAATCACTATGATACACACTTGCGATGCTTATCAGTAAAGTCTAATTGGAAAATGACCTTCGAAGGGAAATATATTTTCTACACGCAGCAAAATCAAAATAAACAAATGATTTCCTTTTTCCTGACTATGTTACCTCTCTGATCATCTATGGGTTATATCTATGTTTCCAAGTCAAAAGCTTTGTACATTTAATCTACTCGGTAAAAGATTTAATAGCTTTAGAAATATATCTAAGAAATATTTGAGATAAATATTCTTTTTCAATTATATATAAATTTCATAAAAATCAATTGATTTTTTTTTCCAAAAGCGAAAGTCTATAAATATATTTTTTAGTTTCAGCTAAATATTGTTCAATTGAAAAAAAAAAAAAAAAAAAAAAAGGCAATCCCGAAAATCGGGATTAAAATTGAAGCGGGATCCCGGGATATCAATCCGGGATTGTAATCCCTAGCTAGGAAGTAAGAAAGCTTTAGGAGATCTTTCAAAGTTTTTTTTTTTTCTATTTCCTTGTGGTCGTTTAGTATGAGATAAGCATTAGTCATTGAAACTAAGAACTGCCATATTGAAAACAAAACAAAACAAGGGAATGAACTTAACTTTTAAATATGTCTGTTTTTTAGTGATGTTATTACTTTAAATTTGAGAAAAAAGATGAGAATAAATAATACATAATTTGTAATAAAAGACAACGTCATAAATTAAAAAATATATACTTCTAGAATTATTATTATTTTTTTTTTTTGCAAAAAGATTCAAAACTAATTAAATTTCATGTAAGATTTTGTTTAGTACAATAAATAAAATCATAAAAGACACTAATTTTAGTACTATAAAGAAATTATAACACTTACTTAAATCGCTGTTTGCAAGAGGTAAGAAAAATTCCTCGATTTGAAATTTTAAAAACTACCACAACCACAGTGAGGGAGAAAGAATTGCACCAGTTTAAAAGGTAATCCCATAATATATCCGACTAGCCATATTTAAAGAATGAGATGTTTCATCCTCAAAACAGGACCTGCCAGACAAAAGTTTCTTTTTTTCTTTTTTTTTTTTTTTCTTTTTGCCAGCTTCGACAGGACGAAGGTGAATAACACAATATTATTGATATAAATTAATACGAGTTAACACTAAGCCCATTGCACACGCTTTGTAGAATTTCCGGGTGTAATCTTCAACCGTTGTCTACTTCTGTTCTGTGTCTATCCCGCCCTTATATCGACCACAGCTTATAAGAGACATTTGATGTCGAGCACACACGTCAGATGTATGTATTCAATAAATAAATAATCCAAGTTAATACGAACACAGTAAATCACAGTACTTCATATTTTGCAAAAAACGAATTAAAATACACGCGTACATAAAAACAAACTTCGTTTGAATTACAACGTATACCACTTCGGAGGAAGACATCTAAAGCGCATGCGCAACTGGGAGAGTGAGTCCCCCCTGGTGGTTTTTGCGTCGGAAGAATCAAAACGTCTTAAATTAAGACACGTTTAAAGCAATGAAGTGTCTTAAAATAAGACGTTTGTGGATATTTTAGACATTATTCTCAGTTCATTTGCACCATGGTCATAGTAAGACACTTATGTATTAAGACATCTATAATGTTTGAATTTTCAGATTAAGACACTTAAGTGTCTAAAATTCTTTTTCAGTCACATATGTGTCTAAATTTAAGACGCTTCTATTTGCAGTGTTGTAAATGATGTATATAAAATTTGCTTAAAGGGCCATCTACATATTAAAATGAATCCATACTTTGATTTTGTTTTATAACAATACCCAAGTTTGGCACCATAAATGAATTCTATACCCTTCAATTAGCCTAAATCTAAATTTACATGAAATTCGTACGGTTAGTTTTTGAAAAATTAATTATTTTAAAATGAGCATATTTTAGGGGTTGTATCCAAATTAGTTCGGTACTCGATTGTTGAAATGCTACAGAATGACTATGTCACTTCTATTCATGTATTATTTCTTGCAAATATGACCATTTCACTCGTTTAATATGTTTAGACTATTGCCAACCCAAATATTTCAATAAAAAGAGTAAAATATATTTTTTCAAATTATGCTTTTCTGCTCATCATAGGCGGTCCTTAAACCATCATTTCATCGTTTTTAAATGATAATTCGAAAACTACTTGAAAATTTTTTTTCAAATCGAGAATTCGCATAAAGCAGCACATAATAAATATAAATCTATAAAAAAAAATGTAGGTTGCAATTCATATTTTTTTCAAATATTAATTTCATAATTCGTAATTCATATTATAAAAAATTTTAAATTACAAATTCAATGTACTTATGTTTCGGTTTTTTAGTATTATAACCACACACAAAATTGTTGCATCAGGATTTCAGTAGATATTAATAAAAATATGAAAATGTAATTTAACATTAGAAGCTCTAAATTTTGAATGTTTATAATTCAAAAACTTATCATTCAAATGACTAGAAATTTCGTTTCTAGGCTTAGTTTGAATCGAAGATTTAAAATATATTGTCATATTCGGGTGTTGCTATTGAAAAAAACAAAGTTTGCCCTGGTTTTAATTTGTAAATGCCCCCATCCCCCCCCCCCAAGCCAATTTTATATGCATCATTAAAAAATAGACTTTATTTTCAATCGATTGGTGTCAGTAACTTTCTTCTATTATAATTAGTTGCAGAGTTAGTTGGGGTGTTTACTTTTTTTTCTTCCACGACTGTACCTTTTCTATCGTTTATACATAGACTTTCTTCCACAAGTGATGGACTTTTGGTAAATTTCGCTAACGAAGGGACTAAAAGAAATGTAATATACAAGCGTACATTTTTTACTAAGAAATATCATAATTTACAGAAGAAACGGCTCGCCGTTTACGAGTTAAAAAGTCAAAATATCTTAAAGTGCGGCGTTTATGTTATTTTTATTTTTCAATTTTGTGCTCTGTATACTAGTTATGAATACCAACTGATGTTTCTTCAAGAAATAAATTAGATATGAAATTTTACTTACACCTAAAAACTTGAATAACTTAATAAACGTAATGTGCCACATCATTGCAGTTGTTCGAGTACGGAACTTGCAATTTTTTCTGATTAATAAGTACATTCCAGGAAGTGCGGCGTGTATTTATTTTTTCACTTGTTTAAATATTGTAGGCGCGGCATTTCTTCCGTAAATTACGGTATTTGTCATTGTTTGTCCGACACGTTTTTAAGCTCTCAGGCGCACAAGATTTTAATAATTCCAAATGTATTGTTTCAATCATTCACTAAGTCAATTGTTTCTTAATCTGTAGGAAAATATAATGTAACATCGAAACTATTCAATAACCTATTCCAAGTTACCGAAAGTTCCAAAAACGTTCTTTATTTTTAGAAACCACAGAAAACAATATATTTTCGAGATTTAAGTAAGCATTTATTAAAAGACAAAGTTTCATATGCTGCTACTGATTTTCGGACACTTTTCTGAGTCGTTTTTATAGCATTTACAAAAATCAGTCACAGCAAAAAAAATTTTTTTTAAATAAATTCTTCTTTAAATATCGAAATTGAATTGGTATTAATCAGTTTTCTCAACCGGAATAAAGGTTTTTTGGATGCTATGAATTCTCAAGTATAATATTTTCATGTTTAACAAACATGTTTTAGAGGCAAACATGATCAATTACCAGCATTAACATTAAATTCAAAATTAATATCATTTTGTTACTCTTACAAGGGCGGTTCTCAAAAGGTGGGCACTGGACACACGTCATAAAACACGTTTAAGCCTTTCAAAAATAACTTTAATTATCATTGACTTTATTTTTATTTATTTATTTATTTATTTATTTTTACACTGACTTTTTAATTCTATTCAGAGACAGAAAATGACATAATTTATTGTAAAAGCTTTGTATAAATATCTTAAAATTTTATTATTTTATGCTAAAGAGGCCAATTTTGGACATTCATAACGTTAACTGCTCCAATGTACCACCAAGAAAAAGAGTTTTAACTTGCTTCCAGGTGGTTCTAATGGTAAACAACGAATGCATAACGGAAACGGATGATTTTTTGATAATTTAGTTAAGAGATGGCAGGCTGATTTATTGCTTTTTTGAAGATAGGAGAACTTTTCTATAAAGAATTTTTCTGTACTTTGTTATGTCCAAAAGTAACGATCGCCACAAAGCTATCATTTCCACGAAAAATACATCAAGAAAGTACTTTAAACTATTTTATCTAACTTTAAAATCATTTTTAAAAAATTTTAAAGTATTTGTATGTGTTTTTGTAAGATTTTTTTTTTTTTTTTTTTTTTTTTTTTTTTTTGCAATAAATGCACTTTTCTCACATAAGAAAGTGGAATGTCCAAATCGCGTAACGATCGAAACGCCGATTTTATTTTCGGTAAATTTATTTTTAAAGATGATTTGGTGTCCTGAAACGTATAAAAAGATATTTATAACAATGTTTTATCGTAAATAATTACCGTGTTTTGTATAATTAAAGCGTATTTAGTACGTGTAATACTATAACTTGACTTTAAACATGCTCATCTAATATGTGTAACGATCGATACAAAATTACGACCGCAGCGATCGTTACAAAATTTCGGACATGCCTATTTAAAAGTATGATTTAAAATTAATAGTAAAACTTCTTTTTTTTATTTCAAAAGTAATTCTTCAGTGATCTTACGTGTTTTTATGTATTTTGCAAAGTTTTCTTTGTAGCAAATGTACCCCAAAAGATTATTTAATAACAATGTCCAAATCGTGAAACGATCTAAACATTAATAATTTCAATTTTCTAAATACATAAATAAATCTATATATATAAAAGAAAGTCTGGATTTTGTATTAATCAACGCGCAGCCCAAACTACTGAACCTAAAATCTTGAAACTTGTTCTAAAAATACTTCTTATGACATTGAGTGCCGCTAAGAAAGGATTTTCTAAAATTCCACCCCTAAGGTGGGTAAAAAACAGAACGAACGTTAAAAAAATTCCTTAAAAATCTGATTTTATAGTTATTTTTCAACTGATAACATATTTTAGTGTATTTTTGTACGCTGAATCGAATGGTACTAACCAAATTATTTTAAGTTTAATAGTTCATGAGATATTTCACATTTTTTTAATTTGGCCCTATCTTTGGCGCCAAAACCTCAAATTTCCAAGTGATAATTTCTAAAAAAATTCTGTTACAATAGAAAGCGAAGAAATTCAAATTGAATAACTGTTTAATCAATTCTTTTGCTTAACTATTTAAAACAAGGCACAGATGTCATATTCGCCCCATATTGGCGCGATTTTTTTCCGACGCCGATTTGGCGAAAACATCAACAGCATAAACAACAATATCCGGGTTACCGTATCAAACAAAATAATGACACTTTGGCGCCGGTTAAGTATACATTGTGTATATGACATTGGCGTCAGAAAAAAATCGCGCCAATATGGGGCGAATATGACATTTGTACCTAAAACAATTATGTCAGTTAGGAAAAAAATTATAAACGCCTCAAAAACTAAAACTAAATAATAATAATTTAAAAAAAACTGTTGTACTTTTTCGTTCTATCAACACTATGCCAAAATGTATGGTATCGCGCCATTTATTTCTATCCTTAGCGTGCAAACGATTTTTATTGCAAACCGTGTCAAAGATTAACATTTGCTATTTATTGAACGTGAACATTTTTTATGAGTATTATTCCATCATAATCTCGTAAAACTTTTTAATTTGTTATTTTTCGAATAGAAAATATTTATTTTTAAATTATAACTTACATTTATTACTGGCACTGACATGGATTTTACGATTTGGCAGTTACTTGATGGCGAGGAAGGAGTAATAAAATCATTTCAGAACTTAGGAATTATACCTATAAAAATGTTTTGTTAAAAATCGTTGAACGTCTTCATTCAAAAAATTAAATGTTTACTGCAATGACAGATATGCTTATTACGTACTCCACGCTGCAATGATAACCTGAAAGACATTTACAATTCGAGACCTGCAGATTAAATTGACTTTATTTTATTATTTTATTGTCTTTTATTTTAAGTATTGATTTGTATTGATTTAAAAAAATAGTTGGTGAAAGTCTGTAATTTTCAAATGTTATATATTTGAAATGCTCATTTTTGTATCAACAAAATTATCTTTTTTTCAAATGTTTCATTTCATTTTGCGCTAATTATCATGCTTGGCGACAACGGTGTTAGTATAACGGAAAAATACCAAAACAGTTACTGATTTTATTTAAAATACAAAGAAAAAGGGTTTAATAAGAAATAAATATTATTAAACGGAAATATTTAATTTAAGTATGAAAGCAATATCTGTAGTGTTTAAAAAAGTGTTCATATTGAAAGGTTTAAATAGAAAAATATTTTGCAATTTGCCCTTTGCTCCTATCGATAAAAAGAAAAAATGGATACTTTTATGTTAGTCGTGCATAAATCTCGCCAAGAGAATTTTATAAATCGCAAATACCAATACTTACAATTTTACTCATCATCATCTACTATATTTACAAAACGCAAATTCTTATTTCATTCTGATTGACTATAACTCAAGTTCTACTGAACATAATTTTGTAGAACGTACACTGTTATTTAAGTAATTTGTTTTAGAAGTGTTTTAATGTAAAAAAAAAAATAGATCTACTTTGAATTAGTGATAAGTACGGGACTTTTAAAATTAGGTGAACCCGATTATGAAAGATTACCTTTAATGTAAAGTTCTACTAAATGGATTTTGATGCTATGCCGGAAAGTTGTCTATGGTGTAGTAAATTACTATAAGAGGATGTACGCTATATGCATTGTGTATATACTAGAGAATATATATTCTATAAAGGTGTGCAGGGTTTCTTAAAAAATCCAGTGGGTATATAAAGTAGACCTACCCCTACATCCCAGAGAGTTCTATAATCTGGTTAACGCGATTATGGAAGATAGATTTAAATTTAATTATCTATAATATGTATGAAATGCAAAGAGAAATTTCGTTTGGGCCGCTTACAACATGAGTTCTGCTGAATAGATTTTTGATGGGACTTGCATTGTTAGATAATTTTTCAGAAAAAAAAAATTAGTACATCAAATCGTTCTACGTAGCTTACTTAAATAATTATGGGGGAAAATTCAAAATCAGAAGAACACGATTATGAAAGATTGGCTTTTTTAAAGGTTCTGCAGGGTGGATTCTGGTAAGACAAACTGTTAATTATATAATTTTTAGAGAACGTTTTGGTACATTTGCCAGTTTAAAAGATTGTGCTAAGTGAATTTTGGTGGAACTTGCCCAGTTAGTTAATTTTTCAGGGAATATTTTAGTATAAAACGCATATCGTTCTAGGTTGCTTGGTTATAGGATTTTGGATGAAAGTTCTAGAATGAGGTGAGACCAATTATGAAAGATTAGCCTTTTTCATAGGTTCTATTGGACGGAATCTGATGAGAATTGCATTGATAAATTTTCAGAGGAAGGGTATATGTATATTACATATTGTTCTATCGTACTTTAACAAATCCTACAGTAAAGGATCAACTAAAGAAGTTGGTCCTTAGAAGCTCAAATTTTGTCTGTCTCAATAGAAAATACAATAGTATAATGACGTCCATATCGTTTGTAGCAATTCGGATGGGTATGCCAGGTTAATGTCTATATTGCTTTTAAACGAATGAAATTCACAGATATATTTCGTTTTATTCATGGAAAAACAGACCAGCGAAGCGGGCGAAGGCTGCTAGTATATTATAACAGAGTCCATTGTTATAGCATACATCTTAAAAAATAAAATAAATATTTTTGTTAAATTATTGTACTTGAGCTCATTTTTTTTTTTTAATTCAAGGTTTAAGAATCCCCCCTCCTTAAAATTCTATTCTTCCTCCGTATTACCGTATACCTAATTACAAGAATTAACATGGAAGAAAAAAAGAAGAATATGGATTCCGAAAAAATTGAAAAACTTATATATTGAATTACGTTTTCAAGAGTACAGAATTCAATGATATAAGCAAATCGGTTGTTTCCTGTGGGAAAAAAGCTATAGGCTGAAAAAAATTTTTCCCCTGTACTCAAACAACCAATATAATCAAAATAATAGTTTCAAGATGAATACAGAACATTATCAAATGGCATGAAATGAGCAATATAATAATTATACATAGAATTATAGAAAATATTTATTACATTCTTAGTTTTAAGAATTTTTTAAATACTAAGTACAACTTATTTATGGAAATGTCAAAACTTTGTAACCTACATCTCAGCAATGTCCAAAATCTGTAACCTACATGTCAGAAATGTGTAAAATTTGTAACCTACAGATCTACTAATTAAATGCTTTAATAATTAATTTTCCAGAATAGTGGTTGTCTTTTAATATATGTGTATAATTTTGTAGAGTTATACACTATACTATTAAAAAAATTGGCCTTAAATTTGAAAATTTTAAAAATTACATATAGTTAACGTTTAATGATCCCACCTTTTGAGAATCTCCCACATCTGCAAATTAAACAGCGCATCTGAAGGTGTTTAACTGAGAATTAATAGTATCTAAAAACGAATATTCCTGCTTGAGAAAACTGATAAATGAAGATTCTCAAAAGGTGGGATCATTAAACGTTAACTATATGCAATTTTTAAAAATTTCAAATTTAAGGCCAATTTTTTTTAATAGTATAGTATATAAGTTACAAAATTATACACAAATATTAAAAGACAACCACTATTCTGGAAAATTAATTATTAAAGCATTTAATTAGTAGATCTGTAGGTTACAAATTTTGGACATTACTGGCATGTAGGTTACAGATTTTGGACATTGCTGAGATGTGGGTTACACAGTTTTGACATTTCCATAAATAAGTTGTGCTTAGTATTTAAAAAATTCTTAAAACTAAGAATGTAATAAATGTGTTCTATAATTGTATGTATAATTATTATATATATGTATATATATATATATCTATATATAAAGAATTTAAATTCAAAGTTAATACATTTACAAATTTTAAATCTTGTCTACATCATTCTGTTTTTCGAAACATAATACTTAATCATTTATATAGAATAAAATGTTTATGTTCTTCTCCTCTAATTAACAATAATATTAAAAAACTAATTTATGATGCATTAAATCATGGTTTTCCAAAAAAAATCATATATTCATTAATATACAAATAGTACTTTACTTACATGATCTTTTAAAACAAATTAACACATGCGTAAACAAAATTACAAAAAATATATAAAATAAAAAAATATTTATAAAAAATTAAAAATTGTAAAATAATATAAAAAAATTATTATAGGATGGATGGGTGGGTAGATGTTAGAGTACGGAGGAGGGTGGTGTTGTCTGGATAATACGCAATGGTTAATTTTAAAAAAAATGGGGCTTATGTATTATTACTATTTTTTATACGTATTTTATAAGGATGTTGATTTGATATTTTATATTTTTATTGGTGGCTTTCATTAATATTATATTTAGCTTAATTATTGTTTAATCTTATTTACAATCATTTGTTATTAAATTTTAATTTACTCAGGACAATATCATATTAATTACTAATAGTTTGCCATTTTTATAGTGATTAATATACATATAAGTATATTTAATATAAATAGTTATACTGTATGTATTAAAATGGGGTAATTATTTTTATTATTATTCCTCTATTCTTTTTAATATTGATCTATTTTCACTTTTTGTTATAAAATTTATTATCGGTTTAATGTGTTTGAATGTCCCACATTCATACTTTTAGGATTTTTATGGCTGTATGAAAATAATCCACACACTATATTTGAGATTTTTAGGTAATGGGAATTTACGTATCTGATAATCTTCTATATACCTCCATATGTTTTTTATTTCCTGTTCATTTTATAATTATCTTATATATAATATTTTTATTAACGATTTTTATATTATTTTTAATATATTTTTATTAATTATTATTGAATTTATTTTGTTTTATAGCATATAGCTATATGCTATATATTCTCAATGTTATAGCATTATTTAAATTCTTAGTGTAGTTTAAATGAGTAAGATAATAGAATATTTTGTATCCTTTTTTAAAAAAAAAATTTATTAACAATAGTTTTTAAAAATATATATACAGGGTGATTCAGCTCGTCGGTGACAAACTTTAAGGATCGATAGAGCACACCTAGACGAACATTTTTGAATAGGGAATGTAGGGTCCCTGACGCGATGGTAAGGCGCTAGGCGCTTTCGAAAATTTGGGTGCCGAAATTCGAAACGTCATAAAAACTAGGGAAATGGTTAGATTTTCTTGCTTGTTGCGTCGAAATGATTCTGTTTGTTTAGACTTTCTTCAGTACCAATTTGATAAGCGTATCTCTTAAAACATGGATAGGGGGCGCTGCAGACTTTGGAGAGCTAGACAACAACTTTAAGCCCGTTATTTTGATAATTTAACACATGCTCGCCAAAGTTTATACTCTAACTTAAAGTTTGAACCCAAAAGTAGAGCCCTGCAAAAAGCGTAAGAGCCGGAATAAAATGTCAAAGTACAGGGTGGTCGAAACTCGAAGGCTCCTAGGAGATAAACAAACAGATTTCTTGACTTATGGCATGCATTTTCATGATTCTGTTTGCTGGGGCTCTCTGAAACTCAGTTGAACGGTACAAAAAGAAACATCGATAGGGGGCGCTTTGGGCAAAAAACATAATTCGTTGACATTTCGGACGCTAACTGGAAACGGGGCGCTACGATCAGTTAGAAACAAAATAAGAGAGTAATTTACTTATCATAAGAAGCTATTAAAACTGCAGTTTGTTTGTTTTTTTTAACAAACATAGCTGGTTTCAATCATGCACAATGCGCGCAATAAAATTTACATAAGGTGCTTTTTGCTGATTTATGCAAAAGATATCGTACCATATCGATATGCAAAAGATACGTAATGCGTAGACGACAACGCGAGATGACGTAGTTGTATGCGCAGACACGTCTTTTGAACGTGCGGTACCTACTTAAGCTTCGGGTTACTTGTCTGCAGATCGGTAGTAGGATGGAACGGTACACAAACTCTGAATTGGCTGACATGCATTTGGCGTATGGCGCTGCTGGTTGTAATGGACGAGCCGCTCAGCGGTTGTACGCCGAGCGTTACCCCAACAGGCAAATCCCCTGCCATGCCTTCTTCGCTCGAGTACACCAGAGGTTGTCCACAACGGGATCTTTCGACGGAGGCAGGCCTGAACGGGAGCGATCAGTGAGCACCCCCGACAACGAAGAGGCTGTGCTTAACCTGGTTGAGGACAACCCAGGTCTTAGCACGAGAGATATCGCCAGACATGTTGGCATTTCGCAAGCAACTCCGTGGCGCATCTTACGTTCCCGGAATCTGCACCCCTACCACATCCAGCGGGTGCAGTTGCTCAGAGAGCAGGATTTTGGCCCTCGAGTGGAATTCTCAAGATGGTACTTGGCGATGAGATCCAGGGATCCCCGTTTTGTAAACAGCATTTTGTTTACGGACGAGTCCACCTTCAGCCGGGAGGGAATGTGGAACGCCCACAACAGTCATGTGTGGTGTGATGAAAATCCACATGAAACCAGAAGCCGAGCAGCCCAGGAGCGTTTCTCAGTAAATGTGTGGGCCGGCATTCTGGGGGATTGCCTCATTGGCCCTTATTTGTTACCTGAACGGCTGACAGGTGGAAATTACCTGATTTTCGTGGATCAAGTGCTGCCGCAGCTTCTGGATGAGGCGCACGTACCCGAAGGTTCGCGTCGCCAGATGTGGTTCCAGCACGATGGAGCTCCGGCCCATTACACGAACGACGTGCGTCTCCATCTGAACGCAAGGTATGGCCAGCGGTGGATCGGCCGTGGGGGTCCAGTTCACTGGCCTGCCCGATCACCAGACCTCACCTGCTTGGATTTCTTCCTTTGGGGTTACCTGAAGGCCGAGGTATACCATACACCTGTCAGCAGTGCTGAAGAACTTGTGGCGCGCATTGTGGCAGCTGCAGGGCAGATCAGAGATACTCCTGGCATTGTTGGAAACACACACTCCTCAATGCGACGGAGGTGCGAAGCCTGCATCATGGCCCAAGGTCGAAATTTCGAGCATCTTCTGTAGTGTTATTTTTTGTAAATAAATTTCCAGTATCATTGATGTTTTTGGTCTAAATTTATTCAGAAGTGTTGAGCAGAGGTAGAAAATGTGTTTTCATTATTACTAACTGATCGTAGCGCCCCGTTTCCAGTTAGCGTCCGAAATGTCAACGAATTATGTTTTTTGCCCAAAGCGCCCCCTATCGATGTTTCTTTTTGTATCGTTCAACTGAGTTTCAGAGAGCCCCAGCAAACAGAATCATGAAAATGCATGCCATAAGTCAAGAAATCTGTTTGTTTATCTCTTAGGAGCCTTCGAGTTTCGACCACCCTGTACTTTGACATTTTATTCCGGCTCTTACGCTTTTTGCAGGGCTCTACTTTTGGGTTCAAACTTTAAGTTAGAGTATAAACTTTGGCGAGCATGTGTTAAATTATCAAAATAACGGGCTTAAAGTTGTTGTCTAGCTCTCCAAAGTCTGCAGCGCCCCCTATCCATGTTTTAAGAGATACGCTTATCAAATTGGTACTGAAGAAAGTCTAAACAAACAGAATCATTTCGACGCAACAAGCAAGAAAATCTAACCATTTCCCTAGTTTTTATGACGTTTCGAATTTCGGCACCCAAATTTTCGAAAGCGCCTAGCGCCTTACCATCGCGTCAGGGACCCTACATTCCCTATTCAAAAATGTTCGTCTAGGTGTGCTCTATCGATACTTAAAGTTTGTCACCGACGAGCTGAATCACCCTGTATATGTAGTGTGGTTTATATTAGGTTTATAATTATCTATATATAAGGATTTGTTTGGTTTTGCTGTTAAACAAAATTTTTACATTCTAAGGATTTCAATTGTTTATCTTGTGACATTTGAATGATAAAAATAATAAAAATACTACTAGATGGCAGCACCAAAATTTGTCTTTTGACGATAAGATATAACTTTTGTCTTTTGCAACTCTTTTTCAGTTATAATTTACTACACCAGGTGGATTTTTAGCTAAATTTTGACGATATTGTTATATAGTAATTAATTAATTTAATAGTGCATTTTAGTTATTTTAAATAATGTAATTACTTTCTATTTATTTTTATTTTATATTATATTAATTTTATTTTTCATGGGTTTTCAAAATGTATTAACTGCATCCTTTGGTATCAATCACTGTGATTTCTTAACTGTTTTATTCACCTTAATCTTTACGATATTTTGGGAGCCATGTGCGTGTGGATATATTGAAAAATACTGAAATATTAATCGGTATGTTGTGTATTCTTTCTATTTTATATCCTATAAATATTTAAACAGGTTTTATTGGTTTTTCCATTTCATATTATTTGTTTTTATTCTGTTTTCATTTTTAATCTATTCACTTGATTATAATGGTTGTTTGGGCACAGGGAAAAATAATTTTAGCTTTAGCTTATTTTTCTCACAGAAAACAACCATATTGCTTATATCATTGAATTCTGTGCCCTCGATAAC
Organism: Maratus speciosus; assembly: GCA_963932465.1. Classification (NCBI taxonomy): domain Eukaryota; kingdom Metazoa; phylum Arthropoda; class Arachnida; order Araneae; family Salticidae; genus Maratus; species Maratus speciosus. Next base: position 396,512,156 of record OZ010787.1, read on the forward strand.
ATAATTCAATATATAAGCTTTTCCATTATTTGTCGGTGTCCACTTTCTTCTTTTTTCTTCCATAATAATTCTTATAATAAATTATTTGGCACTTTTTTTATACTTACAGCTTTAATTCATAATATTACGGTTTTTGATGGTGGTAGGTTATGTTTAATTAATGGTTATATATATATAAATAAATATATATATATATATATATATATATATATATATATATATATATATATATATAATTAACTTTTTGTTATCCAGTAATAATAATAATAAAATCAAATGTTAAACTTTGGTATTAAAATATTTACTACTTTTTTTAGAAGTAATATCTTAATTTTATAGGAAATACAAATTATGCAAAAAAATACCTTTACACAGTATTAGAAGTATCCAACGTATAATTTATTCTTTTTATTTTCTCCGAAAAAAAACCCCAAGTTATACTGCCATTTTTTAAATGCACATATCTATAATTTCTTTATCAAGAGAAAAGTCTCTTCTTGCTATCACTGGGTGAGGTGGATATGGTGATTTCAACAAAATATCTTCATATTTTAAATTTGTACTGTCTTTTTAGATGGATAACGAAACCTGCTAAAATCAATGTCTGCCTGAGGAGTCAAAATATTTATAGAAAATATTTGTTCACCATAATCAATGCTGATCTTTTCAATAATACCTGGTCATAACTTTTCATCATGAATTAATACAAAGTACCAGTCACCAATGTCAATCTGTTTTCCACTGTGAGGAGTCAATTGTAGAAACAATATTTTTTTCACCAGCTTCACTTGTAATGCATTCTTGATTCTTTTTTACAGAGATTGCAAAAATATGATCTACTTTTTATTTGAATAGTACCAAATATGTTTGTCGTTTGTACGGAATGAATCTTTTGAGTACCTTTAACAATTTTCGCTGGCTGTCTTCTATACTTTGAGTACTGTCAATTTCTGTTTTTTTTTTTTTTTTTTTTTTTTTTTTTTTACAAAGTTAAGAACGTAGTGGCTTAAACTTTTTATTTGCCTTGCGTTTTGGTGGGAAAGCAAAGAGGAAGAATAGAATTTTAAGGAAGGGGGGATTCTTAAACCTTGTGTTAAAAAAAGAATGAGCTCAAGTACAATAATATTTATGTATTTAGAAAATTAAAATTATTAATGTTTAGATCGCTTCACGATTTGGACTTTTTTATTAAATAATCTTTTGGGGTACATTTGCTACAAAGAAAACTTTGCAAAATACATAAAAACACGTAAGATCACTGAAGAATTACTTTTGAAATAAAAAAAAAAAAGAAGTTTTACTATTAATTTTAAATCACACTTTTAAATAAGCATGTCCTAAATTTCGTAACGATGGCAGCGGTCGTCATTTTGTGTCGATCGTTACACACATTATTTGAGCATGTTTAAAGTCAAGTTATAGTATTACAAGTACTAAATGCACTTTATTTATACAAAACACGGTAATTATTTACGATAAAACATTATAATAAATATCTTTTTATACGTTTGAGGACGCCAAATCATCTTTAAAAATAAATTTACCGAAAATAAAATCGGCGTTTTGATCGTTTCGAGATTTGGACATTCCACTTTCTTATGTGAGAAAAGTGCATTTATTGCAAAAAAATCTTACAAAAACACATACTAATAATTTAAAATTAAAAAAAAATGATTTTAAAGTTAGATAAAAGAGTTTAAAGTACTTACTTGATGTATTTTTCGTGGAAATGATAGCTTTGTGGCGATCGTTACTTTTGGACATAACAAAGTACAAAAAAATGCTTTATAAAAAAGTCCTTCTATCTTCAAAAAAGCAATAAATCAGCCTGCCATCTCTTAACGAAATTATCAAAAAATCATCCGTTTCCTTTATGCATTCGTTGTTTACCATTAGAACCACCTGGAAGCAAGTTAAAACTCTTTTTCTTGGTGGTACATTGGAGCAGTTAACGTTATGAATGTCCAAAATTGGCCTCTTTAGCATAAAATATTAAAATTTTAAGATATTTATACAAAGCTTTTACAATAAATTATGTCATTTTCTGTCTCTGAATAAGATTAAAATATCTGTGTAAAAAAAAAAAAATAAATAAATAAAAAAATAAATAAATAAATAAAAGTCAATGATAATTAAAGTTATTTTTGAAAGGTTTAAAGTTATGACGTGTGTCCAGTGCCCACCTTTTGAGAACCGCCCTTATTTTATTGAGCTACATTTTCTGGACCAAAATATATTTATATAAGTAAAGAAAACGAAAGGTTGGCAGATAAAAGAAAATCTTTATATTAATTCAAAACCGATGCATCATATCCCTGCATTGTAAATATTTAAGCACGTATATTGCCTAGCAGGAAAATTTAAAAAATGAACCATGATTTTTTAATTTGTCTTAGAAAAAAATCCAAATGACATAATGATTTTTAAAATGTACTTTAAGACAGACATTAAATCATCAGAACAAAACTAAATTTCTTTAAAATAGGTACCACAGATAAATATATTATTATTTCTTTTTTTGTAGAAAATGCATACAAAGGTGCCGAAGTTACTTAAATTTTCTTTATTTCTAGAAATAGTGTTCTTTATAAAGAAAACCAAACCGCTAAATCTGTTTAAGAAAATGGAATATACAATGCATGAAATAATCGTCTAACAATTTGTAATAAGTTAAAGGATCATATTAAGTTTTTAAAATATTTTTAAAATTCTTTGAATGTCATTTTTATAGTATGATACATTAAAGAAATTAAATAATTATTCCTTCAGTTTATAAGGAAAAAAGGTCTGCACAATTTACAGGAGTTTTAATTTCATCTTCTTGTGGTTTATCATATCCATCATTTAAATAAGAAAATAAAAATATTGATACAATTATAAAGGCTTGAAAAATACAAATTTCTCCAAACGAAATCTTAGAAAATAATTAATTTTCTTTATACAGCTTATAAATTTGGACGGATTGTATACCTACCCGATATCATTATCTGTATTTTATTTAGATATGATTGGGCGACTTATAATGGCTCTAAAGTTTATTTTAAAATTTAAATGTAGTTTTATGTTTTAAAAACAACTGTAACTTATAATTAAAAATCGTAATAACACTAACAATTTTCAGGCTTTTTTAAAGACAAAATGTTTTTAACTTTAACATCAATAACAATATTTCCCACTATTTTTTAAAAATCACAAATATTTTATTTTATTATTATATTTTATGTATGAACCTTATAGTATGTCATCGAAAAAAAGATGGTCAATATCTAAAAATAAATTAATTAAATAATTAAAAAAGAAAAATGCGTTTTTAGTGCCAGAAAACGCTAAAGACTCAAAAAGTTCAAAGTAACATAAACTCTTTAAAATTTAGTCGAACAAAAATGAGTTTTTTTTATTTTGGTACTTATTAGGGCACGGAGAAAGGTTTTCTAAGTTTAAATTATAGAGCCCAAGAAGGGAGGGGGGTATATAAGTTTTAATTTCGTAGCTTTAAAATAATATAACTATTTTGACGTGAATGGCCTTTAATATGATGAAGAACAACATTTCAAATCTTCTGTCAACTCTACAGCTAACAGTTTAGAAATTAGTTATTTGGTAAACGATAAGCATAGTCCCCCTGTATAATTTAACTTTCTTTGTTAATCAGATTAAATTTTTATGGGTATCAAATTAAGAGCAATAACGAGACAAACATGAAACGACAAAGTGCTTTAGTGTGAAAACTTATTATAACACACATTGGCACTCAATAAAGGAATGAAACTATAAAATAATATAAAAAAAACAAACATTTAACATATACTTTGCAGTAAAATGTTCATAAAAACTTATCTAAAGACATGCTGCTCTATCACGTAATATGAAATATCTTCAAATAACGTGTTGAAAAGTAATTTATCACAGTAACGAGGATATCAGATAGCAATCTTCGTATTATTTTGATTTCTTTTGTTGATCGGCATACAAAGAGTCAGTAACTGTCACGCTGCGTAATTCTTCTCACAAGGAATCAGTTATCAGAGATCAGTCTACCAAAAAATAAATAAAACCAAAATCTAAAGTCGATGAAATTGAAAGGTAATATCATTTTTGAGAGTTATTTTACATAAATGTAAAATTGAGGAAATATTAATAAGAATGATACAATGCAAAGCCTCAGTTGTAAGAAGTTTAACCGATTTTCAAATATTCATTATAAAAAACTGTTGAATGCAAAATTCATTTATAATTCCTGTACAGCTTAATGATGATTTCAAAATTATTCATTAAATAATTAATTCTTGTTAAAAATAGAAATACAGTAGCTTCCGGGTATATCCAGGGCTGCAGAGTCGGTGGGAAAAATGGACGACTCCGACTCCGGGAATTTTAACAGATCTGACTCCGACTCCGACTCCGACTCAGCAGCCCTGTGTATATCACGTGTTAATCGCTATCATCACGTAATAATCGCTAAATATCTTAAAGTTCGAAAGAAACGAAAAGTATTAAAACATTAATAAATATTGTAACCCACCTTATATGTGCCTTTAAAGTACCTTATATGCCTGCAAAACGCTAGTTCATACGTACATTACAATTTTCTTAATAAAATAAATTAATTAATAGAGAGTAGTTACATATATATTGTAATTAATATATATTAAGTTTTTAAAAAGTGTGTTTAAAGTGTAATCGTGTTTTTCCGAGAAACCCGTATATAAGAGCGACATAACGAAGCGACATGTAACGGAGGAGGGAGAGGGACAGGGAGAGTATTTCTTTTAATTGCCTTCGTGATCCTGCATGGTTTGCGTAAATACGATTTCAATTATTTAACTTAATGTCTGTTTAAGGAAAAACTTTTTTTCTACTATATTCAACGCTTGTGCTTGAATTAAATTTCTATGTTATTCCTATGCATTGAGAATTTTGTCATACATATATATATATATATATATATATAGGGGAGACTAGGGAGGGTTGACCATACCATTACCCATCCATCAATTTCATATTTAAAAGAATTTCAGAGTTTTATCATTAGGTGTCAACCAAAGTTATTGGAATGCTCAAGCAGCAGTCTTTGTTTCATACAGATAATCAAAATAGGTGTGGAAAAAATCAATTGTGAGCCGTTTTCAACCTAAAAGTTGTGTTTTTTAGAAATATTTTGTAAGCGTTTTTCAGATAAAATGTATCATAGAAATTTAAGTAAGTAGGATTTAAGTAATGCAGAAATATCGAGCTTTCATTCCAGGCATAAGGATTGTACAGTAAGTTAGGCTTAACATAACAATGTGCTATTCTTTAGAAAAGGGCTATGTGGGAAGGCTTGACCCAGTCAATGTGAGGGAGGATTGACCAGATGAAATCTTTTTATTATACAACATGCATAAAGAAAGGTTAAGGATTATATATAAAAAAGAATGTAAATTTGTTCTGTAAAACCACGGTAAAATAGGGTGATGGAAAAGAAATGTTTAGATTAAAGAAAGATGGGAAAAACTGCTATAGAAACACTGCAAGAAAAAAAAATTAATGAAATGTAAATGGGAAAGTTGATAGGAACTTTTTCCATTTAAATATTACTACAATAGGTAAATAGAAACAGTGTAAAAGACTAGAAAGGACTAAACAGTATGAAAGCAGCAGTCTTAACACTTTCAGTGGCAGCGGTATGCTTATCAAACCACTTAATTTTAATTCCCAAATGCCACAATGGCACCAGAATTTCGCTAAAATCTTTTCCATTTAATATGTATGTGAAATATACCTTTTTTCTTATTTTGAAATAAATTTGTTCGTAAATTCCGGTGCCAGCCATTTATTTCAACATTTTAGTAGTGAAAGTACTTTGCCACTAAAAGGGATAAAGAAGATAATGATCAGTTGCACATGCGGCTCATTGATCGAAAAACATTTAGAAGGTATATAGACAAACTTCACCAGGAAGAATACAGTGAGATAAAGTCAAACTGTGTGACAATTAGAGTTGTCAGGTCTAGAGTCACAAAAAGTAGGAAAAGGAGACAAAAAAAGCGGGACAGTGGCTATAAATTCCGGGCATAATAATACATGAAAACCTATGAAAACGAAACCTGTCTCTAACGGAATACTGTCTTAAATATTAAAATTTCATTTTCCCTGCTGCACAATTATACCTGCTCAGACGAAATTCTGTTTAAAACAAAATTTTTCTCCCCTGATTTGCTATTGCGTGTAAACAGGGTTTTTTTTAGCATCATATTTTCAAAAAAGTTTTTTATAATAATTAAAGCATGTAGCATAAAGTTATATTGCCTTTTTTAAACAGATTTTATTTCTCTTCACAAATATTTCGATATAGTTGGTCAAGCCTCCCATATAGTGGGTCAACCTTCCCGTATGTGGGGAGCCTTGACTCATTATTTTCTCATGGTTAAAATCGATCATTTTTCAAATTTCTTACATATTACGCTTATGTAGCAATTTTATTTTGATAATTGATTGTATAACGAATAAAATGACATATAAAGCTTTATTCTGCGTTCAATATTTAAAAAATTAAAAATCATTTTGCAAAAAGTGGGTCAACCCTCCCTAGTCTCCCCTATATAAAATTATCTAAGATATTTTTTGCTGCTTTTTGTATCTGACGCATTAGAAGACTCCACGCATTTTCTGACGATGCTTTTATTGAGATTATTGAAATAAAAAAAAAATACAGGACGATTCTTTAAATTTAATACCCAGCAAAAAAATCTTCTACTGAAAATCTTAGTTTTGTTCTTAAAATAAGTTTCTCTTTTTAATATTTAAAATCTACAGATCAAGAGAAACAAGCAAACACCTTTTAATTCATTATTTTCATTAATAAATATTTATCAAATTAAAATGCACGTGACGAGTAAAAATAAGTAGAACTACTTAATGTCATCATAAAATCAGCCAATTGAAAGCTACATAGTAATGAAAGAGGACCTAATAGTCAGTTCCTCTTTTCATATTATGACTGTTTTGTATTTTTATGGTTTTCCTCCTGGCAAAAAAAAGCACGTGTAACAATTTATTTTACCATGTATTATACCTCATTTTGAAGATCCTTATTGAAAGATTTGTGAAAAAGTATTTTGCGTATTTTGTAGCGAAATATGTGATTTAGGCACATTAGTTTCGCGGCCTTCAATCTGCTTGTCAACAGATCATTGAAAGACTAAAAGTAAGTTTCGTTTAACACTTTGATATAAAGTTTTATCGAAATTAAATTCTTAGAATACATGAAAACAGCACAGTGAAATTTCTCCTAAGTTGAACACCTACGGTTCGAAAAAAATATGTCCAACATAGGGAAATGACTATCTTCTAGAGATTCCTATTGAATGCTTCAAGTTAATTAAAAATGCATATCACGCCTCTTAAGAACTAATTACTCTTATTTCTACAAAGATTAATTAACCATTGACTATTTAAAAAAAAAAAGACGATTTTTTTTATTAAAAATTTAAAAGAATTACACTGTTAAAAATTTTGTGCTAGTTTGAACCAACTTTTGGTGATACAGTAAGCTGCAACCATAACAGGGGGACATTTCGTTCAACATTTCGAGCTATGGTTTCACCGGTGCTCCAAATATTGGAACGAGAATTCACAGTCTTACGGGTGCAGCTACTGCAGCATCAAAAATGTGCTCAACACGGCACAAACTTTTTAAAAGTGTGGTGACAAATACAAAAATTACATACCTATATATTAATACAATACCTATATTAATACAATTACTACATTAGGCTAAGAGACAGATACCGAATTCCTTTCACGAATGTCAAAATATTGCAGCAAACGCGAAAAAACACCAAAAATCCCATTGAAAATCGCATTATAAAACCGCTAAAAATTAAAACCATTACGGAGGACAAAATTTACTATATTAAAAGTTTGAAACAGAATTTCTTTAACAAATAAATCGCTGCGAAACACGAAAAAAGGCTAAAAATCACATTAAACATTGTTAATAATTCAAAAATCGCAGAGGACAAAATTTATTATAGTTGGACAAAACATTGTAACCGGAATTCTTTCCCGAATGTCAAAAAGTCGCAGCTGAACGCGAAAAATCTCATTGAAATTCACTTTAATAATCACTAAAAAATTCAAAAATAGCGGAGGATAGAATTTACTATGTTATGCTAAAAGTTTAAAACAGAAGTCCTTTTACCAGTGCCGAAAAATCGTCACAAAACACGAAAAAACTCTTAAAGTCGCATTAAAAAATCCCGAAAAATTCAAAAATCGCTGTACGAATTCCGAACAAACTTTATTGAAAATATAACAAAATGTACTATATTGGGCTAAAACATTGAAACCGGATTCCTTTTACAACTGTGGAAAAAGCGCCTCAAAACATGAAAAAAAGCCAAAAATTGCATAAAAAATTAAATTTAAAAAATCTAATCAAAATATCCAAAATTGGGCTTCGATGTGCATAACTGGAGGTACAGAGGTACTGTCCTGACATATTTTATATCTCTGCGTGTAGCGATTTCTTCAGAACACAGAACACAGCACACAGACAAACATACCCACAGACAGACAGCCACACACACATATATGTGTGTGTGTGTGTTTAAAATTAAAATAACCTTAACATTTTTAAATACCATAGCTATCATCAATCAAAGTTTGTTGTCTTTATTGTTTCTTAAATGAACATTTTAATTTTGTGTTTTTTAATTTTTCTCATTTTCATTCCTTCTTTATTTTCTTGTTGATGGTATATGACTTACACACATATTCAGTGTGTATAACCTCACCGACCTTTATTTTCGCAACCGTCGGTCTTAGATGCATACTTCCAATTACAAAAATGGTTTAAATAATGTAAAGAATTATTTTTAAAGCGATTTGGGTCAAGAAACACATTTATTAAAAAAATACGAAATTTAAATTTTTATGCGGTCCCCCGGTCCTATAAGTGATATTTAGTAAAAATTTACTGTGACACTAACAAGTAAGACAGAAAAAGTCCCCATTCATCTAACATTAAAATTGACCGAGTTATAAAACTTTGAAATGTATGACTTATACCACTTTTTTGCATATCAAAACAGATGATTTCGACCGTGCTTTCAGGGGTCGTATATAAAGTACTTAAACTTATTTCAAGGTATCTGAGGTTTGAAAGAAATCGTACCACTATTACGATTGAGTTAACTTTATTAGTTAAGTTTCAGATTAGTTAAAATAATTGTATTTTAACATATGTTGTATTTTGTAAGGATTTGAGGCTATGATTTTTTTAACAAAAATTATGTTATTTTCATAAGGTTTTATTTAACTTGCAACGATAGTCTTTCCAGTTTAAAATTTGTACTCGTACTTTAACTGACTTTCAAATGTCCGATCGAAGTTAAAATTTTACATACTGACTTAAATCCGATTACAATGTAATATTATTATGATTTTCTATGCTTAGCATCTTATAAATACTTATATTCGAGGATAACACAAAAAAATTCGGATAGATTACCGTCAACAAGTTTAAGAAATGGTTTTAGATTAGATAACATAAACCTGCGATGGTTGTGTTTTTTAACTTTTATAATTAAGTTTTGTGTTTCTTTTTTAACGCTAAATAAAAAAAATTACCTTTACTTTTAACTATCATGTCAGGGTTTTTCGCAAATCGTAAGTTTCAAGGGTAAAAAATAGTGAAAAATATGATACTATAAAATAGATGTAAGACTTTTTTATTCAGTTTAATTTTATTTAATTGAATAATTTATTCAATTTTTTGGCTTATACTGAGTTTCTTACAGCTAAACAGTTCAGGGGTCCGATGTGATTGGGAGGGGAAGGGGGATCAATTTTAACTTTGATCTTTTTAACATTGAAATTTGCGATTTGAGAAAAATCCTGACGTGATGGTTTAAAATGAATGTCATTTTCGGATTTAGAGCTAAAAAATACACGTGAATCAATTTTCAAAAGCTAAAAAACATGGCACAACCCAAAATTTGAAAGACGGTGTAATCTAACAGCATTTAAAAATATGTATCATTTTTGTAAAGAATTGAGGCTGTTGTTTTTCATTCTTTTATTTAACAAAAATTCTGTTATTTTTATCCTCTTATATGTTCAGTACTTTGCAGTAATATGTCACAATGATTAAAGATTTCAAATTTATATTGCAATGCTAATTTTACTCCCAACCATTTCTTTAATATATCTGACGAAATTATATTTCTACTAAATTTGTGAATGACCCCTAAATTTCAGCAAATAATATGCTCTAACTTTAAACAGCTATTACTCTGTCAATTTTAATCGTAGAATAAGGGGACTTTTTTTGCCTTACTTGTCAGTGTAACAGTTAAATTTTACTAAATATAATTTATAGGACAGGGGGACCGTATAAAAATTTAGATTCTGTAATTCTTCGTTAAATTGTTTTTTCGCTTCAGACTTTTTTAATTTTAACTCTGCAGCTAATTTTGACCACTTTTGTAATTGGAAGTATGCATCTAGGACCAGCGGTTGCGAAAATAAAGGTCGGTCAGGTTATACGTGGACACACTGTATATGTATATACATTCAGCCATTTGAGACTTTATTACTTTTATGTATCATTACAGAAAACCTGTAAGAAATACATTACTTAATTATTATTCTTTATGTTTCGATTAGGTTGGAAAGCATTTTCAGAGCAATCTTCAGCTTACCAATTACAGGTGAATTTATTTGGCACTTACTATAAAAAGCGCAATTCGAGAAAGAAATATTAGCAATTGGAGCAAAATAACTTTTCTTTGTCGATTTTTATGATGTAGAAGAGAACGGTAATGCAATAAGTGACAAAAGATATTTAGTATTATTAATGAAAGTACGTTGGCGTTATTATAACTTTAAATAAATTTAGTAAAATGAAAAAGAATATCTTTTTTTTTTTTTACTCGTGTTTTTTTTTTCTTTACTTTCTTGTTGCTGGCTTTACATTTTTATACACATTCGACTATTTTAGAATTTATTATATTAATTTTTCAATAAAGATAACCTCTAGTAACACATTATTCAAAGCTTCATCTCCATGTTTCGATTAATCAGGTAAGCATTTTCAGAACGATCGTCAGCTTACCAATTACAGCTGAATTTAGTTGACACTGAGTAAATAAAGAGGAATTCAAGAAAGAAATATCAGCAATTAAAGCAATAAAAATTAGCCGTGTCGAATTTTTACAATGTAGAAGTGAGCGCTAACACGATAAGTGACAAAGTGTCTTTATCAAATCATGTTTGGGTAGGGTCGAATGTTAACTACCCCCCAACATACATACACACACAAATGCATTGTCTCGCTCCTTTCAGTAGAAGTAATTACCTTTGCGTGAGTAACAAATGAAATAAAATGTCAGAGCAAGTTGAGTCATTACGATGGATACGCTTTAACATAACAGGTTACTGAACAGCTCAGGCATCTTAGAATGAAACACAAGTTTAATACTAAGACGCTTGTTTAATGTAAGGCAACGAGAATTTTAATTACATTTATGCATAATTGGAAAGAAAAAGAATCATGAAATGAATTCTCTAGGTGTTATATTGTTGTCAGTTAGAAGTCAAAAAGGGAAGCTTTCTATTATCGAACGCCTTTTCTGTTTTTATGGTAATTATAGTTATGTTAAGGAAGATTATAAAATGGATTACTTTTATAGCAATGTTTCCCTAACTACCACAATCACTAAGTCATGCATTAAAGATTAAGAAACTATATTTATGACTTGGGAATCAGTTTTGCAGTATTCGTGAATGAAGCTGTAAATGGAATTTAGCAGTAGTGAAGAAAGACAAACACGCAATTTATCTCTATTTTTAAAGGAATTATTCAGTAATAGCCCATATATCAAATAAGCTAGAACAGCTTTCATTGTTTCATTTCATCTATAAACTGTTTTAATTCATTATTTATTTATTTATTTTTGCGATTGGGAAACGTAGCAATTACAGCAAACTCATTAACTACAAATAAACTTTCAAGGACGATAAATCTTTATCTTTTTATTTGATTTCAGGATAAAAATAACAGTAAAAAACAACAACGACAACGGCAGCAACAACAGAAACAATACCAATAATAATAACGATAAATGAAACATATTTACTATAACTGAGCATGGATTATTTTAGTATTTTAATATTGATACGGTTTTGATGCACAGCTTCACGTCGCATGTCAAAAAAATACGGAGCCATTTTAATTAAAAGAAAGAACACAGAATATTATGGCCAATTTAACACTTCATTGTTACCACTACTCTATAAATGCAAATTTTAAAATAAAAATTATTAATAATAATAATTTAAAAAAACAGAATAGAGAAAATTATAAATAACCCAATAGAAAACTCCAATATAATCTTATATTATTCTGATTCATTTTAAAATTATCGAAAATATTATCAAAAGTGGTCTTTCAAGTAAATACAAGGTGTCTTTTAATTAACTTATAACTTTAAAATGAAATAACACAAGAATCGTTGCAGATAACACAGCAAAAATTTTTTTATTGAAAAGAACGTCGAAAAGGTAATTAATGCGCAAGGTTTTCAGAGTGAGAACCTTCAGAGGCGATACAGTAGTGCAACCTAATCACAAAGTTATCAGTTACAGTGCGTGTAAAAACTTTAAGGACAGCAAAAAAAAATATATATATATATATATATATATATATATATATATATATATATATATATATATATTGATAAATTTCAAATCAGACGAAAAGAAGTTTATTATAATGTGTATCATAAAAGTGAAAAGCTAATAACAAAGTCAACAAAATTCCTCTGTAAGTATTTTATTACGAAAATAAAGTAATTGTTTAAAGAAACGGTATTTCTGCCTGTGTAAAAACTTTAAGGACAGCAAAATAAAAACAAGACAGTAACGAAGAAACAAACTTTTAATATATTATGGACCCCCCATTGCGTTTAATGACTGCAAATATTCTATCTTTCATGGACATTATTAATGTGTGGTACAGTTCGAGACTGGTTTTGTACCATTCATCTTCAAACGTAGATCTGAGTTCTAAAGCTGAGGAAAATGCCTTCCATTTTTATAAACTCGTCTTGCTAGATCTTCCCATAAGTTTTCGATAGGGTTTAGATCGGTACTTCTGTGTGGCCATTGCAAAACTTCAATATTTTTCTTCTGAAAGCAGAGTTTTGTCTCAAGGCTTGTGTGGAAAGGCGCGTTATCTTGTTGACAAATCCAGTTCTCTCCTGCCAGAAGTCTTGCAACAGTTGAAATATAGTCAGAAAGAGTTTTTAGATATTCTTTTGAATTCAATTTTCCTGAAAGAAATGCAAATGACTCCAGGCCGTTGAACAAAAAGCAGCTCCATGTCATAATGGATCCGCCACCTAACTGACGTTTTTAGAAAAAATCTTTTTCTTTTCTCAAATCATGCCAATAATATTTCCAGCCATCAGAACCATCTAAGTTCCATTTCTTTTCATCGCAGAAAATAATCTGCAGCGATTTGTCGTCCCAAGTAATCACTTCTCTTGCAAGCTGTAAACGCTGGTTTCTGTGGCTAGTCAATAAAGGGGGTTTACACAATTTTGATGAGTACTGGAAATTCCGAAATCAATTAACTGCATTGCAGATTGTTTTATTGCACATTTTGAACCCAGTCGGTTGTAAAATTTCTGTACTTGGGTATTTTCCAGTTGATGCTAACTTTAAAACTTTCATTTCCCCTCTGTGTGGCAAGATTTTTGGTCTGCCTACAGCGGGTTTTTTCCCCTATACTCATCTTTTAACCTTAAGATATTGTTGATGACGGTTTTAGATCTCCCTATCTCTTTTTCAAAAGACCTACAACTAATGCCTGATAATGCAAAAGATTCAACAGCATCTTTCTGATATTCACTCAGTTTACTTCCTTTTGGCATTGTTATAAAACTAACAAAACTCTTAATTGAAAACGTCAGAAAATTCACTATACAGAAGAGTTTTTATTGCGCAAATGAATAATAATTACACATAATATTTCTATAAAAAATAGTGCTGTCCTTAAGGTTTTTACACAGGCAAAAATAGCGTTTGTTTCCATGATTATTATTTTTTCGCAATAAAAAGCTCACAGATATATTTTGTTGATTTTTGTATCAGTATTTCCACTTAATGATTAACATTAAATTACCATTTCAAGTATCCTATTTTAAATTTATCAAAATGTTTACAATTTTTTACTGTTCTTCAAGTTTTTACGCGCACTGTACTTGTTCAAGTGTTTCTCTTTTAATGCTTGCAAATGAGTCACCAATGAATTTCTTGAGGCTATTGAGGTCTGTCGGCTTCTTCTTGTACACCAAGTCTTTCATGTGACCCCAAAGATAGAAATCGCACGGATTCATATCCGGTGAGTAAGGTGGCCAATGCAATGCACCAGGATGGTTGTTCGGGTATTGATAAGCAATAAACCAAGTTCCAAACACACTGTTAATGGCGTCAAACACTCTGACTGCTCTATGTGGAGGATCGCCGTCCTGCATGAACCAATATTCATCGGTGTTCATATCCAGATTACGAATTTGGAGAAAAACGACTGTCTGAGTTTATCTTTAACATTATCAAACCTGTCAAATTTTCTTATAAAATCTATTACCATTGCTCTAGAAAGGCTTGGGTCGGTTTCTGAATGTTGAAGCCCACTTCGGTAGAAATAGTGTTGCATTTTCACCACATAAATACCAATTTTTAACGATAAAAATGTGATCTTCAGTTGAATATAACGCTTTGGTAGACATTTTCAAAATTGCATGGAACTGCCACTAAACAGATTCCATTTATCCCCTCTCTAACTGTACGCATTCGTGCTGCCATCTAGTGAGGCTCTAAGAAGTTATTTCAGATTAAAGTTGTAGGTTAATTAAAAGTCACCCTGTAGATTACACCTTATATTCCAAAGAAAAGAAATGAGGAAAAGTCTTTTTCAGGGGATGTAAGCAATTGTATATCGTCAATTTCGATGAATAATATATAAATAATCTTTTTTTTCCTATTGGCATTGTTTTTCAAGTACGTATAGCTCTCTAATGGATTAACCGAATTAGGATCAAATTAGAGATGGTAAAAGAAAAAATGACTGATATAATAAACAAGTAAATTCAAATAAATGCAACTGCTTTTTGTCCTTTGAATAGGAATTTATGAATCAAATAAATAAATTATAATTACTGAAACAGAGTTTTGTACAATATGATAATCTAATGAATAAAAAAATATAATTTTAAAAGTTAAAATTTAAATTATATATATATATATTTAAGAAGCCGACTATGTAGATCTAGAAAGAACAGCAACACCATATACCAGAGCTGATCACAATATTGTCTATTAAAACAATTTCAATTGCCAGAAAACATTCTTGACTGCATCGTTTCTGGTAATCTAACACACAAATCACAAAAGATAGTCCGAAAAATCAAATTTTGGCGTATTTTTTTCTTTTTTTAAAAATTTACTTGAAAATACATTTTTGGGAGAGGAAGAGATTACACATTTGTTGTACTCTCATATATGGCCTGTTAAAATTGCTCCATAGATCTAGTCTATTAACATGATAGCTGGTTATTTAAAGTACTGATCAATTTCAATAACCCAATAATGACCAAGGCCTTATTATCGGAGCGGTTGGTGGGAGCGTGCCCCTATTCAGGAAACCCCAACCGCACTTCATGCACCACATGAAAATAAACATTAAAACAAATTTTCATTTTTTCGTATTCACCATCACTGAGCTTGAGTATCTTCATAAAATATAAAGGTACTCTATAGAATAATATTATGATTCGAAACACGTGGAAAGGAATCGTAACGTGAACTACGAAGTCTGTAAAGCTCGAATATTACGTCAGACATTCTTCCGCCCACCGCCCCCTGGATACTAGGCCTAAGCGCTGACACAGAAATAGCGGCTGTGGTAGGCGGATTTTTTCTAATGTATGTACGGTCCTCTGAATTTAGACACCAGTATTTTATAAAAGATTTCTTTGACTTGTTTAATCTCAGAAAAATAAAGTGGAAGAAACTTAAAAAAAATTATTGGTACCAAAATTCAAGGGACTGTAAACACGCTGAATAAAATCCGCTTTCGGCAGCCGCCATTTCTGTGTCAGCGATCAGACCTACTATGCAGGGGGCGATGCTACAGCCAATCAATTAGGGCTGTAGTGAATCTGAATAACATCGATTTAAATTTAAAACGAAAGTGGAAGACTTATTTATTTGTTACCGTCTAGCCTGTTATTTTCTGACTCATGAGTTTATTATTCTAAGATTTATTCGTGAGTTTATCCATAGCGTAGCGTTACTAATTAGTTTATTATACTAGTTTTAGTAGTTATATATTATTCTAATATCATTTTTTTTTAACTATGTCAATCATGTTGCCTATACGCCCGACGCAAAAGCAAAAGTCAGGTTCAAGTGAAAGAAAAATGCAGAAAGCTCGAAATGAGCAAATACAGACGATGACTCCTGGTAAAGAAGTATTTTGAAAAGAAGTTCTTTTGACTGATAATAACTTTTATCATTAAAACCGAGTGGCGAAAAGATACTGTTTGTTTTCGGAAAGCATACCCACCGCGCTTATGAGCATGCGTCAGGTCTGATTTGTTTTTATCAAAATAGGTGTGAGCGGAGTTTGTTTAGCTGCATTTGGCCAAGCGCCAATCTTACTGACAACGTACAAGTGAACGATGAAGTAGAATTTGGAAAATACCCATCTCAGCATAACGCCCCTTTGAATAGTAGAATCGTCCCAGAGTGCTAGGCGTGGCTTTCGAAAACGAACAGTACTTAGAGATTGGTTTGTTTTATCCTCATCCAACACGAGTTTATTTTGTTAGATATGCAAATTGTTCGAATCAAATATTAATAAACTAGCCACACGTGGCTACAGTGATTGGAATCATGCTTTAATTAAACTTTCGAGCATGAAAATTCCCTTTCACATAGGGATTACCTCCTGAAAATGACTCAAAATTTCTGGGAGAATAAATTCTGCTACCATTATAGAATATAGAAATGAAGTGAATTACTGAAGTTCTGAAATGTGTTAGTTCTGAGATGAAGTCCTGAAACAAGTTATGGCAAACGCTAATTTTTTTTTTTTTTTTTTTTTTTTTTTTTTGTTGTCTTTTCTTAGCGATGACGAAATAATCCAGGCGGTTCACAATGGCAATTTTTTAGGCTAGTTTGAACTGATTGCCAAATGTGAAACTTTCCAGCACATTTAGAAAAATATGACAATCCTGGAAGTGGAAACACTAATTATAAGTCTGCCATTAGTGTTGAGGTATTCATTCAGTCAATGGCAAAAATATTATTGGACAAAACTCTAAAAGAAGAAAAAATGAAAAACGTTATGCCATAATTCTTGATCTTACTCCGAGAGTGACACACTTGAACCAACTTTGTTTTGTTTCGTGGTACGTGGATCTTGAGCATAATCCCGTGGAAAGATATGATTAATATATTCCACTGTATGGACATTGTGAAGAATATCTAACTGACATTGTGCTTTCTTCCTTCAAGGGCTTGGACATAAGAGGCTACTTCAGTCAGGCTAAAAGACCCGTTCTCTAATGCTAATCCTATGGAAGAAATTTATAAAGATATCTCGGTTGCATTTCAATATTTTAAAATGATTTCTTTTGCATTGAATAGCTGAGATTGATCTGTATGCAGGCCGTTTTTTAACTTTTTCGATTTTCATTGCAGATTTTTTATATGAGGATGTTTTCACTTTCGAAACTGGTTCCGAAAATGAGTGTTCCCATAAAAAATATCTGCAAACAAAATCGAAAAAGTGAAAAACAGCCTTTGTACAGATCAATCTCAGCTGCCTAATGCCAAAAAAAAAAAAAATAAAAAAAAAAAAAAAATATATATATATATATATATAACCGAGATATCTCTATAAATTCCTTCCATAGGATTAGCATTAGCGAATGGGTCTTTTCGCTTGACTGAAGTAGCTTCTTATTAAATTTTTTAAAAAGAGACAGAGTTACAATAACACGTCGAATATGGTTGGGAAATATTCTGTGCTGCAAGCCAAGTTAAAACAAATAAACGCCCTTGCAGAATTTATACCATGCACTTCACATTTTATTTACCTTGTACGAGTTCATGCTGTAGAGATGTGTACCACTGTTTTAAATTTTTTACTCTCCTTCAGTAGTTGTATACCTTTTCCTGAATTCTAACAACGGCGGATAACTTTTACAGATAAGCTTAACTCACGCACTAAAGAACGGTTCATCAACAAGACACTGTTAAAAATTTGGTACAACGTTGCACCAATTTTTAGTGCTGCAGTAGCTGCCACCATAAGATGGTGAAACATTGTTCCAATATTTAGTTCTAAGGATGAATCAGAAGTTGGTGAAACCTTGAACCATACATTGGTGAAAATGTTGAACCATAAATTGGTGAAACGTTTAACTGCAAATTGGCGAAATGTTGAACCATAAATTGGTGAAATGTTGATGAAGCAATTATTTTTGTCCCCCCACCTCTCCTCTTTCATAGGTAAAATATTTTACTTTTATTAAAAGATATTTATTAATATAATTTAAGGTGAAATATTTACGATCTTTCCAATCAATTTTTTTTTTTTTGGAAAATAATTTTCAAGATCAGAAACTTATTTAGCTATTTATTTAGCAAATTTTAAAATAGTTTAATTATTACGATAACACCATCGTTATTTTAAATATCTTACACTGTAATTTACATATTAAAATTCATAAGAAAGGATACGATTATGTTATGGGGTTCTATACATATATGAACTTATCAAATTGAGGTAATTGAAATGCGTTATAATTTGCTAAATAAACCTATAAAATTGATTTTGTATGACGAATGCAAGCAATCTTTAAACAAAAATCAATCAGAGAAAGAGTAAATATAAATCCTAAATTGAATTGAAACAAGGAAACATCTATTTAAAAAAAAAAAAAAAAAAAAAAAAAAAAAAAAAAAAAAAACGGAGGTGGGGGCAAAAAGCATTGCTTATCTACTCACATCTTTTTTTAAATAAGTTCTAAGCATGATTTAAGTATTAAGAATGTGTAATTTTTTTTTATATATGGAGATTGGTAATTGTTTTATTAAATGTGAACATCAACATGGAGTGTAAATTTTTAAGTTCTACGGAATATGTATAAGGTAAAGCGAGGAGAGTCTGCGCACATTTCAAAAGAATAGTGATAAAAAATCTAAACATTAATATTTTGCTAAACTATGCATGAATAATTTTGACTTTATTTGCTTTTTATGCGTTTCCATTGTTATTTTGTTGTTATACTGTAATTTAATAGAACAGCAGTAATAAAACCAAGAAAACTATTTTGCGCAATCTCTCCTTACAGGGTAGGAGAGAACGCGCACATGGGTAGGAGAGATTGCGCACATAGGTAGAAGAGATTGTTATTAATAGTAACTACAATTAAATTGTTAACAATAATAATTACACTTAATCGACATTGTTGAAAGGTTTTTGTGAGTAAATATTATTGTATCAGGAGTGAATATTTCAACCAAATGTTTAAATAATAAATAAAAGAAAGAATTTTAACATGAGTTAAAAATTTTAATTTAAGAAGATTAAAATATCAGAAAAAGCAAGCCCTACTAAGATTACAAAATAACATTAATCTAGTTGATAACATGTTTAACTTGAAAATTACTTCATTTCCATTTCCACAGTTTCATTGTATTTTGTTTGCTAACCGAAGTTGTCGTCGTCCACAATCGATGCACTTATTGTTGTAAATCGTGCACCTTTCGTGCAATCACCTACAACAAGCAATACATTGAATCCAGTCAGTTGTCGAAGTTGTCTCCTGGTACAGTTACAGACATTCAGTGCACTCATCCTCATTGACTTTCGGTTTTTTTCCTTGAGTTTTTTTTTATCTCACTTTTTGTGGAAGCACCTTATCTTCAGCTGTTTTTTTGTAGCGGCATCCTTCTTAAGTCTTTTTTCATGTATTTTGTGTATTAGTATCATTAGTTGCACTCTGTTTCATTTTGATTTCGATGGCATTACACTACTTGGAATTGGTGAAAGCTTTTCCAAAACATTGTATTCGAAAATTTATTTTAGTTAACAAAATTAATTTATTAGCAAATTAATTGTTCATAAATTTAAAAAATGTATATAAATATTTAATTAAATTATTAACAAATATATTATTAATTTATTAACAAAAATAATTACATAAAATTTATTTAATAACAACTGTATTATTAATTTATTAATAAAATTTTTATCGGCAAAAGTATATTTTTGCAAATTAATTTGTTGCCAAATTTAGTTTTGATAATTATGTGTTTTTCCGAAATTATTTCAAAATCGATTCATTCATATGTTTTACACGTAATTTGCAATTCATGCAAATTTATCAATAAGCTGTGTAATCTCTCCTAGCACTTAAACTTATGGGGAAATGCGCCATCTCTCCTAAGTAGCAGATGCGCAAACTCTCCTATTTTGGTAGGAGAGATTGCGCGGTCTTTTATTTAAATACGGCCACTTCTAAAAGGAATTTCTGGTGTTCGCATACTTAGTCCAGGTTAGTAGTTTATAAGAAATTGCTTAAGTTCAAAATATTTTGTATTACTGATGCTCTATAAAAATTCTGACGAACAGTTATGAAAATTCAAGCACTTACTTTGAAAAAAAACCAAAATAGCACTGCTTTATCCAAGACGGTTGGAACAAACAATATGCACATTCATGTAGACACTGCACTAATGCTGCTGTACAACTACCTGGAGTCGCTGGGCGCGCACTCTACTCCTTCCCGTCGAATCTCTTTGTGCGTAATCTCTCCTACCGCGCGAACTCTCCTTGCTTTACTATATAATTTTCCTTTAAACATATTCCTTAATAATTCTTATTAATACTTATGGAACGACATGATAAGCTATATCTAATTTTAATATTTTATTCCTACACACATTGTATTTTATAAATACAAGCTAAATACATTTTATATATTTTATAGAAAAGATTGATCTAGGAAAAAGGAAAAAAAAAAGAAGGGAATTTAAAAAGAAAAAAAAAATGAAACCATATGTACTGTTTGTTCTTCATTGTCTGAAAAACATTTTGAACGTAAAAAGTAGTTATTAATCTCTTAAATAAATATTCAATCCTACATTATATAAATAAAATGTAAATAAATTAAAATATTCTAAAGCAGTTTTATACATAAACTTTATATCGATATAAACAACATTTTAATTAAATGCTTAACCCTTCACTGCTCTTTTTTCTATTTGTATGAAAAAAAATTATTTGAATTCTATATATCGTTCTAATAATGGGAAAAATAGTAAAAAAATTTAAATTTCAAATTTTCAGCTAAAATTTGATATTTTATGGCGTGTACCCTATGTACACAATTAGGATTTTAAAATATTGTATTGCTATATTTTACAATTAAATGAGCTTAATTTAATTAATTTTATCTGCTTAATACTCTGAAACTTTCCTTATATGAATATTTTTAAGTATTCAATAAAAATAATGAAAGTAAATTTTACCTCAATAGCGTGATCGAAATTTTTTTTTTGTTTCCGAAGGACAAATTCTAAATTTTTGTCAAATGCAGCCATCTGACGTGGACAAAATAAGTGTTATTCCATTCTTTGGACTATTCTTAATCAGGGATTGAGATCCTATCCCAAATTCATGGCAAATAATAGAATTACAGTGTTTTTAGGTATGTGCCAGATGTGGCACGTCGTGCAGTGAAGGGTTAAATATCATGTTTCCTTTTTCACTTCTTAAACTAAAAACTGTTATATGTATAAGGAAATATTCCCATTGTAAATCTATTTTTCAATCTGAAACCTTTTTTTATTATCTTAATCATTAAATATCGTGTTTCACTCCAAAATATTAATAATTATAAATACTAATTCATTGACTGTTATTCTTTATAATCGGGAAACGGTAAAGAACACAAAAATTCTAGTATAAATAAAAGGAGTTTGAAATCATTGCAAATTAATGTTTACATCTACTACTATGAATGCAGCCATCATGAATCAACATATCTCGGTGTCAGAATTTTAAAACTAAGATAGTACTTGTTTTTGCTTTCGAGCTGCGTCAAATTAAAATACTTCACATCTCACTATTGATTAGAAAGATAAAACGTTTACACAAATTTTCTTTATTTAAAAAGACAAAACGAATAAAGTCGTTTTTTACTAAGAACTGTTTGTTATTTAATTGTTGAAACAATTATATTTCAAATCGTTACATAAAGAACGAATATAACACACATTCGCTTGTGAAATTCGGGAAACTAAATCAATCTTTTTCTATAAAGCATGAAAACTATTTAACACTTATACAATATCTAAGTACAGGAATGAAACATTAAAATTAAATAAGACTTACCTTCGCATTCCATAATAAATATTCCTTTTAATATCCCTTTTGTTTAAACTTTAAATAGCGGACGAAATGCAATCGTTTCACTTATCTTATAATGGCGTCATAGGCAAAGACGAACTGTTCTGATTGACTGACAAGTAGTTCGAAAACTTGGTTCAACGTATTACGAAAATGTGGCTCTATCCAGCGTAACTTCTAAGGTTACACCATGAAATGGAGTTTTTGAAAATTAAGAAGTACCATATTTTGGATATCCTCATATTTTACTCGAAATATTGGTGTAACGTTAAGCGGAAATTTTTAACAGTGTATGCTACAAGATTCTTCTGGAAGCATTCATCGGTTTTGTTCATTATTCCATTCATGGATTGAATTTGTACAACATGTTCCTGAAAATTTTGATTCATATGAAAAAAAAAGTGTCATGAATATAGATAAGAGCAAATATTACATGAATATGTCAAAAAACAATACCTTGAAATAAGAGTTTTGATGACGTGGATAATGCTTAAGTGCAAATTTAACCTCGTGACTAATTTATCAGAATGTTCCATTATGTTTTGAGTGATAGTTTAATAAGTAAATTTGTGACCGTCAACTATGAAGATAGCCATGACACGGAAATTAACAATAATGAATTATTTAAAGCATTTAAAGAAACTATGAGGATGGATGGCAGTGTAGCGGGCACTTTTAAACTACCACTATTTGAAATTAAGCTTGAAACACTAAAAATGAGTGGAAGAATTCTCTCCCTAAGAAATTCACTAAATTCAAAAACTAACTTAAAATAAAGGGCTACGCTGATCATTCACAGGAAAATGAGAAAAGTTCACTTGAGATCACTAGAAATACTGCAGTTAAAAATGTTACTTTACATTACTGCAATAGCACTAACAAGCGAATCCCGTGAATTCCAACTTTCTTTATTGGAAATACCAAGTTTGAACACCTTAACACGCCACCGATTCTCTCAGTCAAAGATTCGATCCCTAGCAGATCAAAAGTAGCTCAAAACGGAAAGTTGCGGATTCTACCTTCAAAATCCGGAAGCAATGAAACTCCAGTCTGATACTCCACAAATGGTGGAATGCGACTAATTCTGCTAATTCTTACCGCCGTATTTATACCAGCTAGATGACCACATCTACCTAATCATAATATCATTGCTCCCAGTAGATGTGAAAACCAGATTCGCGGATATTCAGACACACTTTGTGAAAATTAAAGGCATGACATAATAAGAGACTTTTTCACGCACAAATATTAGAATCAAGACAACACGATCACACAGAAAACTGAAAAATCCATTTGACCCTAGACTATCTTCATGAGAGAGTAGCTAGGCAATTATGCTGCAAAATTTTTATTAGCAAGGAACCATATTAAAGATTATATAGGAAATTTTCCAGTCTATTATATTTGAAGAATATGTCATCTCTCCATGAAACTGAAAAATCTTTGCATGTAGATTATACCAAAATATAGATGAAGATTTTCCTAATGAATTGTTGCATATCAGAAGTTTTACAGAAAAAGGTGACAAAAGAACTCACAGAAACCTTTAAAATATTGAATAATAATCCATATTTGTGTTCAGGATTTCCAAATGTGAAGACTATTACACAAATTTATTTAATTATTACGAAAATATCGAATTGCGCTGCTGGAAAATCTTTTTCTCTAGAGACTGAAATCTCTAGCATGTTCTTATTTGCAGCAAGGTAAGCTATCATCTTAAACATTGTCATGTCTAAATAATAACTTAATATAAAAGCTGGAATATGACGACATGTTTCGATGATTGATGTGATTTATGTTTCGAGGATTGCTAAAACTAAATAAAAGTATCTTGTTTGATAATTATGTGTACAATCTTTTACAATTCAGAAATTATCGCTCTTAAATTTGTACACATTTGTTTTTCTTCTTCTTTTTTTTTTATTTTTCTTATTTATTTTGGTACTTAAATATTATCCGTACTTGGAAGATTGATCATCAAAATTGGTTGTCAACTTCCAATCTCTTATTTTTCTCCTTTACACTCAAAGAAACTTAAAATTTATCGAAAAAATTCTTTAGCTTGCTAATTATGTGCGTTAAGTCTTTAGAAATTCACAAAATATTTTTGTTCAATTTGGACATACGTGTAGGCTTGATTTATGTTTTCTATTATATACAAAAAATTGAAGTGTATTTTCAGTGTTAAATTTTATTAGTAAAGTAAATAATTATGACTGATTTCACAAATTGTTCCAACCATTTTCTTTACGACACATAAATTTTCCTCCTTTGCTCTGATAAATGTTTTCAATTGACTGACTGTTAGCAAATTTTTTTGTTACATGAACTTCGAATTTTGGGTTGGATTGAATGAGTAATGCAATATATTTTTTAAATTTTATTATTTCTAAATGAAAATATTGCATTTCATATCGTTTGCTATAATGAAGTAATAAATTAAAATTATAATGAAATAATATTTAACCTAGAATATGCCATTTTCTTTGGTCATGAAAATTTTTGTGATTTTTTTTTTGTTCTTCCCAATACTTTTCTTTATTAGTATTTTTGACTCAAATTGTATTGTATCGAGATGTTATAAGATGCTGCTTAATTCTTTAAAACGTTCAGGGCTGATTTTATATAAAAAATTTGTATTTTGCTGAACCCTGCTTTGTACCTTTCCTGTGCAGGTTTTTTCCCCCTAAATTCTGATGTGATTACTAACTTTAACTTTACTGGGATTTTGACTGGGGTAATCTTTGTACAGTCGGCAAAAAAAAAAAAAAAAAAAAAAAAAAAAATACGATTTTTCAATATGAACAGACAATTTTGATATCATATTTGGATACTTTCAGAAAATTTTACCCAAAAATATAACAGCAAAAATAACGGCAAGTCATTCGGTGAAGAAGTATAGTAATTGAGCTGATTTAAAGTTTTTTACTTTTAAGGCTGTTCTCAACTGCTCTGCTCAACAAGTGCAAAACGTTTTGACACATTTACAGATTCATTTTTTAACACAAAGATATAAAATTGGAAGGCTTGAGTATGAAAGTGATTTGGAATTGAACTGTATTTTCCATTTTTTGATCAATAAATTACCTATTGAGTTATAAGGTATTTTGATCACGTGACAAAGATGTTTTTCCCTTCGCTGACGGGTTTTTTTTCTGCTTTCTTTGGGAAATTCGGTTCAAAACGCCCACTTTGACACTATTTTCTGAAAGATCTATTGCGTTTCCAAACAAACGGGAAAAACAGCTCGATTAAATAGTTTCTGAACAACAACAACGGCTAGTTTCATGCATTTCCGACCAAAAGTAAATTTAAACTTATGTCAGAAAGTTGCCCTTTCGGATTTGAGAACAGCCTTAATGTTAAATTCATTTTTAATGGTTGAAAAAGAAGAAAAAAAACAACAACTAAAATTCATGTTTTTTTTTTATGCATAACTCTAAAACTACTTGGTGGAATGAGTTGTAATTTTGGATTCCCATATTTGAAGCTTCTAGAAATGGATTTCTGTTAAAACAATGGATTTCTGTTCCTGAACAAAATTCCTTAGAAGAACCACAGTTAAATTTAAAGTTACATTAGCAGTTCTTCCTTCCAAGATGAAAATATCTCTTTGTTTCAGGACAAAAATGCAAAGAATAAAATCTCTTTATTTTAAAATACGTGTTTTATGTGAAAATTGATATAATACTTAGCACTGTACAATATAAATAAATAAAACAAAGGTTTGAACACAAAACGATTTAAAATTATTCCATACTATGTTTCGTTGGTGTTCAGCGTACCGTCATCAGCGCAAAGAATGATAGAAGTTTGCTCATATATATAATGAAGAAATGTATTGGAAGAATAGGTTTATTGATCAATAGAATTGCAAGAAAATACAGGGGGCAGACAATAAGAAATGTTTTCAATGGCCGATTTGTCATTTTCTTGCTTACAAAAAGCAAGAAAAGATTGCTGGATGAACCACGCCCCTGACTTTAATTCTACTAAAACTATCCGTAAACCCACTTCTATACTTAAACTTGACTTTCTTCAAGCATCCCACATCTGTAAAATTTATAAAAATGTTGATAATTGTGACTTCGCTGTCCCCTCATTTTCAAGACGTTGGAAGTCTTACATAAAAAATTCCCATTCTTAATTATACTCACTTTTATAATACCAGTCCATACCATACATAGGACTGGTATAGAATATATATTCCTGTTGGCTATCTTGTGTATTTTCTCGGAATTCTATTGGTCAATAAATTTATCCTTCGAATTCGTTACTTCACTGTATACAAGGTGTTCAAAAGTGAAGTACACATTTCTGAGAGTGATAACGTAAAAACTATTTATCAGAAAGGGACGCGAATTGGGGAATGTACTAAGGAGAAAATAGTATTTTTTTCTAGAGAAAAGAAAAGAAACAAAGTTAAAAAAAAAACACCAAAAGAAGGCATATACTATTTTTATAGAGAAAATATAACTTGAAGTACGCAAATTATCCATTTACTGAGGACAAAACAATTTTAATAGGATGGCAACCATTACTTGCTACCATCTAGGATCGTAACACAGAATTTCAATTGTTGATTGCAGTGTATGCCATTTTCTGATGATAGAATCATCAGCTGCCATTTTCCTACGGCTTGGCCTCCAAGATCCCCAAATTGAAAAAAGACAATATAGCATTCCATGTGTTGAACATTCCAACACATACAGTGCAATCAACCATTAAACACGCTTTCTTATAATTCGAAATGGTAGTAGAGAATGATGACCAACATATTTAACAGGCTTTGTCATCATTAGACTGACAAATTGTGCAGTTAACCTATCACATTCTGAATAAAATTATTATATGCCCATATGGCGATTTTTGGAAATAACTTTTTCTGTTCTAGAACAGCTTCCCTTCATCTCCCTAGTTCACTCCTCAATTTATATGACATTCTGATGAATAATTTTGCGTTAGCCCTCTCGAAAATATGTACTTTAATTTTGGACACCTTGTATATGAGCAAATTACTATCATTATTTAGACTGATGACAGTAAGCTGAATTCTACTGAAACTAATGTGCGATTGTTGGCAAATGTTTTAGTGCTTAAGACGTTATTTTAATTTATTTATACTTGTTTTACTTATTTATTTTGCATGAGAATGTTCCTGTGTCTTGAAGGGCATTCTTTTACCCTTTTAAAGACACATAATCACCGGCTAAAACATTCTTTTAATCACATTGTCAGGAGAATTAGATAGCATGGTATATTTTTCAACAGAAAGCGACTTTTTCCAGAAACTTTAAATTGAACTGCGAATGAAGCATTAAAAAATATTTAAAAATAACGTTAATGTGTTGTAGAAACATTGAAAAAAATAATCTATAGCAACTTTTAAGAGAGAAAGTTATTTAACTGTCGATTTGATCGCATAAAATGTTGCTGTCCTTACATTTCGAACCATTGACAATATTATATGTATTTTCAATTATTAGAAATGTAAGGACACCAAAATTTTACATTGTTAAACTTTTTAATGATCATAAGTAGTACATGATCGCAACATTTTTATCAAGTAATACCACATTAAAAAACATCATACTGCGGTTTTCTCCCTGTCTTCTAACAAAATCCTTAAGTTTCTAAAATTTAGAGAAGAAATATTATTATTAACATCATAACATCTACTATAATTTACAGAAAATATTCTTTAAACCCTTTGAGAGTTAGATAATATTTTGGTATATCTATTCAATGCTCCTTTAAATAATAGTTATGAAAAGTATGAATGTTCATATTAGTATTTGAATACTTTATATATTTAACTATCTTATGCAATATTAATAATCAATATAAATTTCATATTTTTGTTACACCAATCTTGTAATTCGTCAGCTACAGAAGTTAAAAGACGGGCCAAATACTCATAGGGTTAAAGAAAATAAACCTGTCATCTTTTTTAATACAAACCTCTGCATGAAATCTATACAAGCTTCTGCCTGTTTGCATCATAGATGGAGAACCATGCAAAAAGTTACTTTCGTGTCAACCGAAAGGGCGTTAAAAGAATGTTTACAATTTCTAACAGACCATTCTTACTAGAGGTGCTTTGCCCAGCTACTGTTGAAAATCGGTTTTGGCAAATCTGGTCATGGCATAGAAGGCCGTGAAAAACCTCAAAATGAATGTTGTGTCGTTAAAACTGTCCTGCCGTCTTTTCCAAACCCACCCTCATTCCTCAGAAATGTATCTGTGGCACACCTTACCTCCATTTTTCTCCAGGATAAAGAGGGCCATAATAGAAAGGTCGTGCTTTCTCTCCCTTTGACCTCACCCGAGGAACTGACAGCAAAGCGTTAAAGAAGGGGCCCCGCATACATGACCCCCCAATTTTTTTGTCAAGCGTAAAATCAACTGGGATGCCTGGAGATAATTGATAGCGACAGATAATTATAAAGAAAATTTAGAGATTCCATCCTAATCTAGTTTCCTTTTGGCATGAAATTTTCCAAATAATTTGCAGAGGTAGCATACTGTTATTCTTATACGTATAAAGAATTATACCAACAGACAGAATAAAAGTAGATTCCATAATAATGAGAAAAATATAACTCAATGTGTTTTCGCATTTAGAAGTTAACTTTCATGTGTAACACACAATTTATTTTAAAATAATTTTTATCTAAATGATTCTCGTAACGATGGTAAAACTACCCTCATAAAACTCGGAAAGAACCAAATTTAGCATATAGTAAATAGTTTTTGTCTTTTTACCCGACTGCCAAGAAGGGTTATGTGTTTCACACATATCTGGGTATGTGGATTTCTTTATACCCTCGAAACATTCCAATGGCTGGATGGATTTTATTGAATGAGGTCTCTATCGATTTATCTTAACCGTCCGATGATTATAGACTAGGCTTTTTTTTATATAAATTCAAAATGGCGGTAGAGACGAAAAAAATTTTTACGCACCCTATTGAATTGCATATCATTGGATAGGTCTTTCAAAATGAAGATGATGTTTCATTGACTATTTTACAGTCAGAAGCTCCGTTTAAATATTACACAACATGGAAATTGTGTGTAGGTAGGATTTCTAGCTTTACTGCAACTCTAACCTTCATAGACATCTATAGGCCTCATCTAAACAGTGTTTATAGATAGGAACTAACAATTAAACACAACTTAAAAGTCATCAATACAAGTAAATACAAAAATTAGGTAAGTAATATAAAAAAAAAGTTTCACATTGATGAGAAATAATTAATTAATTCGCTTTTTACGCAGTCGGGTTTTTTGATTTTTTAAATTTAATTTTTACTTGCTAATTAATTAGATGGAAGTTAAGAAAATACGAGTAGAATATTAGATTGGAATTGCCTGCATAATTTTTAAAAGATCAATAAAGTTCGAAAACTAACACAATTAAGAAACAAATTCTATGTAATTTTGCATTTAATTTTGGAAATTAAAACAGTGAAGGCTATATAATATAAAAGTAGAGATATAGTAGTGTTTTTAAAAGTAGAATATAGAAACAGATTTTGATTGAATATGGTATTAATGTACCTATCCCTATATAAATATACTTGATTCTGTACTCTTTAAGTGGGAATTACGTTCGCCATTAGAGTAGTGTTTAGGTAATTGGTCACTTTATAATCCTCATTTTACAGAGAGCAATCCTAGAATTACCCTCGTAAATAACATATGATCATGATCAGGACCTGATTAACATTTGAAGTTAGGAAAAGTATAGTATCAATTTTCTTTTTATTCGGGGATGTTTTCTAAATTCTACAAATATGAAATCTCATCAAGGCTACAAATATTATTCTTGCAAATAGCTTAGCAGAAATAATATTTCATTAAACAACATTTTTTTTTTTATGTTCCTTGTATAGAGCATATTTCGTAGTATGCATAAGTGTGGTGTGTTCATTTGCCCGTGTGGATTCTAACCAGGACATCAGGATGCCATATGGTTGGCTAATAGACTGGTCACATTCAAATTTAAAAAATAATGGGGATTTTCTCTTGCATTAGGCAAACTTTTTCAAAAAATTAAAAAATAAAAATATAATGTAAAAAAAAATTAAAATGAGAATTAGAGGCCCTATTTTCTTCACGTGCCTTTTCACTAATCAGTCCCTGCATATCACGTAAATACTGTTAACTCAAATCATTAGACATTACTGAGAATCAACTCACATCCAGTAAATTCAGTTTTCTGATTTTACTCACATTGAGACATATAATAATTTTTTGAGAAATGCTATAAACAAAATTTCAGTACATTCGTAGATAAATGTAAAATGCGCCATCCTTGAAAGTTTACAGTTTTTTGTTTTTTTTTTTTACTTTTGCATTACTTGAATTAACTAGCTATTTTTCACTTTTTCGAGGCCTCACAAATAAACATATTCCTATATGAATCTAACAGTTGCTTCAGCATTTTCAAAACAATAATGCTTCAGGAATTCAACATTGCTCTCAATTAATCTCTTGAAGATCTTTAAACTAATTTCTTCAACAATGACTTGGATTCTGTGAGATCATTAGGGCCATGCTGCCATTCTTCATAAGTTGTTTAGCAAATGCATTATTTCAGATTTGATGGGCATGCCAAGCAACAAGCCTCTCAAGATTCACAGTTAAAGAAGGGCAAAACAGAATGAAAAAAACTGTATGATTATCGAAAAAATTTCTGTCGTATGTATAAGTTTCAGTATAACGTTTACAAACTTTAAGTCGTGGTAGAGCACACTACACAAAACAATTTTTAAATAGAAAACCAGGGTCGCAATCTTCTCATTCAGTCAAATTTACAATGTGCTTCACTTTAATCAAAGTCTGGACTTTTTTACCATAACTTTAACATTAATGAAGATTTTTTAGTGAAATTTAGAACAAATTTAATTTGTTGTGTGCAAAGTGCGATATGGAATTATGAAAAGTGCAAAGAAGTGCACAGTAATTTGGTCGGTGCACCATATGCAATGTCAACTACATTGCGAAAAGTAGATCATTTAATGTAGCGCTAATTGGATGAGGATGGGGGCCAATTTCCCTACATCTCCGGATATTTTCTCATTTAAAGTGGCGGACGGGGCAATCATCCGCATCCAATTAGTGCTAAATTAGATGATCACTTTCCGGAATACAATTGATACTACATATAGTCCGAATTATTGTGTACGTCTACCACTTTTCGTGATTTGACGACATTTTCACGCCAGCAACTTAATTCTGTTATAAATATCGTTGAAATATTTTCTTTCTTGATAAGCTTACGACCAAAATCCTGGCTCAGATAGAAGGGAAGCACTCTGTAATTTTGACTGAATGAGTGGATTGCGACGCTGGTTTCCGATACAAAAAATGCTTGTTGTAGTGTATTCTATCATCTCTTAAAATGTGTAAACATTATACTGGATGTAACAACACATTTTACATGCTTTTTGCTATTGTCTTTTATTATTATTATTATCATTTTGAAGAAGCTGTAATCTGGCATTTTCTTGCTATATTTTGATAAGAATCGTACGAAGAAGCAGCGAAAGTTCGGTATGCATTTATACACGTACATATCTGTAAAACAATCTTTCTAGAACGAATTCGCATACAAAAAAAAAATCTTTAAATGAAGACATACAAATTATCAACTATGTGATAACGGTATCATCACTTTTTGACATTTAATTCCGAAAGATAGACAAATCGACAGTTACAGGAGAAGGAATCTTCTGACAGACCTGTTAAAAGGAATTTTTTCCAAGGACTTCATTATATGGAGAGATAACGGTGACGTATATATGTCTCGAAACTGCGTATCCGTTGCGAGAGCCTTTGATGCTAAGCTGCTGATAGCAGCAACGAAATAAACATGTCTTAAGCAGGACCAGCAACTGGTTTACTAGGCTCCTGGGGGTCATTCTTGGCAAGAGGGTGACAGAACCAAATAGCGGTGTAGATGTTCGATAATTGGTAGGGCTGGCCCGGCCGGGCGGAAAGTGACATGTTAAGTGTGGCGGATGCGAGAAATTACGGTATGCAATCTGAGTGTCTGATCTCTGACGGTTCTTTAATATTGTGTCGTAATCAAGAAGGGAAGCAACTTGATGTAGTGTCTTCGTACTTCGGGCGGACTGCAGTGCCCGACAGTTGCAGAAAGCGAAAGATAATAAAGATAAAGCGTACCGGGAACTCGAATTTGTTGAATAAAGTAGTTGCTTGTTTTGTAAATACGAGTAAACAGTAGAATCACCTTTTGTTTACACACCTTAAGGATTTCATATGTTAGAATAATGTCAGGCCAGGGGCGTAAAAAGGGGATGAGCTCATGGGGACCAAGCTCTCTTCATTTAAAAGAGGAAATTTTATTAAAGTCGCTTGAACTGTTAGTACTATTTTCTATCTTCAATGTTTGATAATTTATCTCTGAAAGAACAACTCAGCACATAAGGAAATACTATAAATATTATTTATATTTCTAACAAGTAAATCTTTAGTTCAGGGGCTTCAACGTTATCAAGTCCTCCAATCTCAGCAAAATTTTTGTATATTATTTATAATGTTTGATATGAAATGAGTAATTGAACTTTTTTTTTACCTTGTGCTCGTTACGTTTCCAAATTATTTGTTGATAAATTTCATGTAGGCCACTGCCATCGAAACACTAATACGACTATTACGATGGAAACGTATAAACCCCCTTTAAGGGTGTATTCGAAAAAATATTTTTCCACCCTCAACAGCTCAAAATTTTCTGAGACATTTTCAGACTCATTTTTAAAAGTAAAAACATGAAACTTGCTGGGGTGATTTCTGAAGACATGTTTAACATGCCGTGTGATTTCATTTTCAGCTAAATTAATTAGAATTTGATTTTTAAACAATTATTTTCTCAGTATGACCATTTTTTTCATTCCCAGATCGCCCGCTTCGGAAAATTCGGTTCAAAACGCCAACTTTGACAGCGTTTTTTACAGTATTTTCTGCATTTATCAAAAAATTAAGAAGCACCGCACATTATATAGATTCTAAATAAGAGAATTTCCAAGTTTGATGCGTTTGAGAGCAAAAATGAATTTTAAAATGAATCAGAAAATAAGCAGTTTGGATCGGAATACACCCTTAAACAAACTTACACTATCAGCTGAAGTAGGCTGTTCAAAAGAAATAAATGCCAACATTTCAGCATGAAATTTCTCGTAAAAGATTGTTTTGCCATGCTTTCTAATTATTTTTCTTACAACTTTGTCAATTCTTTTTAACCTGTATTTTTAGAAAGATTAAAAATGCAGGAATGAGAAAGAAAATAACAGCGCTTGAAAGTTAAATGATCGCCCTCAAACTATAATGCTACATTACTATATATATATATATATATATATATATATATATATATATATATATATAACATTGTAAATATGTCGTATTCCATGCGTAATGAGTTTTCTTATTGCTTCTAAAATGCATATATTTTTATTTTTAATCGTTTTACTGGTGATTACATGCATAACTAGCTGTCACAATAATGCCATTAAAATCAAATTTTATACGCATTAGATTTAAAAGGATACGCACATGTACCTGCAGAATTAATCATATTTTAAAAAACAGTAACGACAGAAATGCGAAGCTTGGCAATTCCATTCCGTAACCTGACAGAATCGGTCTATTAAAATGATAAACTGAAAAACGAAACTGCGTGATTAAAAACAAGAGGCCTTCCATTGCCCTCTAGTCGTATGAAGAATAAATCAAAGTCAGGGGCCCAGTTTTACTACAGCGAAAGAGCCTGCCCGTAACAAAAATCAGCAAGAGGCCTTTTCAAACGCTACGTGACACTATCAAGCAACCCCGCCGATACGTTCCTCTGTAAGCTGTCAGAACCTCAGGTCCGGTTCCTCAATATACTGAGTACTCAATTATGGAGCCATAGATTGGTTTATGCTAAATTTGTCCTGTTGTTCATGCGTTACGATATTCTGTTAAGAAATTGGAGAAATGTTTGCTTATAGAATATGTTTTTAGCATAAAATGTGAACGTAGTATGTATGTGAGTTTGTGTGCCTGTATGTGCATGGGCGTACGCAGGTGAAAGCTCCCCCCCCCCGGGACACACACGTGCACAAATGTGTGAAAATATTAAGGATTATTTTTGAAAATCTGGAGCGATTCCACTCACCTATGTGAACACTAAATATTTGACACAGTGGATTTGGCTGGATTCGAACCCTAGACCTGGTGTTTTTAAACTGTAGACGTTACCTCTACATTATAATGCTTGATTAAATCTCCGCAATATTTATCACATATACTCTGTCACATTTCTCCTGCAGGGCTTGAAATGGGAAAATCTACGAGCCGGGACGCTATTTCAAAATTATTGTTGACTGAAAATATTTGTTTTGAAAGTATAGGCCAATTTATATCTAACCATACAAAACAATTAAAAAAATGCATTCAAAATTTTCAATAATAAATAGAAGTTGCAATAAGCTATATATATAAAACTGTAATAATATGTTTTAATAATTGTACGAACCGGAACGATATTTACCATAATTTCACGAATCGGAACAATATTTATCAGAATTTCACAAACTGGAATATTATCCCGCTTTGCTCCGGTACATTTCGAGCACTGTTCCCCTGTGATTTTTCTCTATAGAATCAGTCGCAAAATGATTAGAAAACGGTTTAAAAATGGATTAAATACCTAATTCGTCGATTAATTTTTACGAAAACTATACCGTTCTCGCGACAGTGGTCTATAATGTATTCTTCAAATTGGAGCTCAATGGAAAATACTGTTTGAGACTTATCGTGTTTACTCTCTCTCACACACACAGATCATGATTAAAATATACTTTCCTCACACTATGTGTTTGTAAACTAAAAAATAAATTTAACAATAGAAGTTTCAAATTTTAAACCTGCATAATTCCTTAACTACTTGATAGAATGATTTTTCATTTGGTATCGTAAGGTAAAATTGTCCGAAGTGTCTATCATATAATGTTAAAATTAGGTTTTAATAAGGGGGATTTTAAAGTTGGACCCTTTCATTCATTAACAATGCTTCACTTCTTATAATAACCAATGAATGTTTTCTGTTTTTTACTGTCTTTCAATTTTCTAAGTTACAGATATTAAAGAATAGAAGAGTTAAAAACTTCAAGATCGTAGTCAGGCTGCTTTGTATTTTTTTTTAAATTAATTATTATTTTGATTGGGTGAATCGGGTATACGTTTTAAGCTACAATACCTTTGTTTTAAATAAAATATATGAATAAATTATTTCCCACTTATGCCGGAAGAGGGGAAGAGAAATTTCGCCTATAGACTTCATCACATTAGGTGAAATTTTTGAAAATATTCTTTGCATTGTTTTTCCAAAATTATCTATTTATTTCAGCAGAAGGTAGTTACTTTTCATTACCCCTTCTCCATTGAATTTCCTGCCTACGTAAAGGTGTATAAATGTAATAAAGCATGAAGGATAAAATTTAGCAAAATGGTGTTAAATTCCTAACGCGGAAGATTTTATTTTGTATGGCGTTTTACACATGTTTATTTTATTTTTTTTTAGATTTCTAATACTACATTTAATTTTGTTTTAATTCTTTTATGTCTCCTCCCTACACATAAATACTATACATACATATATGTAGTAGTAGAAAGAAGAAAACAGGAAATCTGTTTTATGGATTTTGTAATACACATACACTATATGGCCATTAATCACCGGACACTTTCAATTTCAGATATTTTGTTGAATATTTAAAGATGTATTTGTCGGATTTTTCTGGAACTTCAGGATTATGAAGAATAAGTTCGACTTCATATTTATCAATGGTGATTTGATCAGTTAGGACAATTAGGGGGAAAACAAAAAATCAAAGAAAAATAATAATGTTTGGAATCGCCCTATAAAATAAAATGTACGAAATGATCTATCGCTATAGCTTACGAATATATGGATATTGTACAATATAAGTACTCATTTTTGGAAGAATAGAACGCATATTTATGAAGATATATCGATTTATTTTTAAGTTCAAAAACTTCTTGTATTTTTTTTTTGTTGTTGTTGTTGTTTATACCACGCAGGGCTTTTTACCAAATTTAATGCCAGTGTCAGAAAATTTCACAAAATGTAGTAGGAATAATCTAGTGCAATTGGAATGTAAATATGTTAAATATTTGGATGAAATATGAGCAGTTGTATGAAATATTTTTCATCTACGTATGCGCACATGATAAAAAGTACTTTTTTTATCATGATTTGATAGTCAACTCTATGGAGCAACTCATAAAAAAAAAAAGCCAGTCAAATATCGTGAAAATTCAGAAAGCTATTGACAATATAGTGAGCTGATTTTTAGTTGCTCTCTATAAAAGCTGCTGAATGATCAGGGTTTTCCCACAAATTGAAATTTTTTATTATCTCATCTGGCTTTCAGCAAAGGAATTTGTACTTAATGAATGTCAACGAGTAGATTTAGATGAAATGCTTAGATTTTGATACTTCTTTTTTTCTTGGAATAGGCTTGTTCTAGTGGTTTTCCAAGAAGAACTAAAGCGTCAATAAAAAATGAAAACTTAAAAAAATAAAAATGAAAAATGGCAATTTACGGTAAAATGATTTAGCTGTTTTTTAGAGAACAGATAAAAGTCAGCTCAGTCTATCGCCGATATCTTTCTGAATTTTCACGATTTTTGACTGGCTTTTTTTATTGTTGCTCCATAGAGTTGACTGACAAATCATGTAAAAAAGTATTTTTATCTTGTGCGCATGCGCAGACAAAAAAGATTTCACACAACTGCTCATATTTCATCAAATATTTAATATATTTACATTGCAATTACACCATATTATTTCTACCCCATTTTGTGAAACTGTGTGAAACTGGTGTTAAATTTGGTAAAGAAACCTGCATGATGTAAACAAAAAAAAACATGCAAGAATTTTTTGAAACAAAAATGATGTATCTCCATGAATATACGTTCTATTCTTCCACAAATGAGTACATATATTGCACAATATCCATATATTCGTCAGCTATAGAGATAGATCATTTCGAGCATTTAATTTTACAGGGTGATCCCAAACATTATTAATTTTCTTTGATTTTTTGTTGGCCCCCTAATTGTCCTTCTGATCAAATTGTTGTTGATAAATATGAAGTCGAACATATTCTTCATAATCCCGAAGTTTAAGAGAAATCCGACAAATATAGCTTTAAATATTCCTCAAAATGTCTAAAATTGAACGTATCCGGTGATTAATGGCCATGCAATGACTACCGTAATCATATCGGCAATTTTTGTCACTCGATGGATATCACCCTGAAGTCATACATTTTTATATAATCTTTTACTTTCGCTATAAGGTTATTTGAATATAAATTATGAAGTTTGCATTTCATAACATGAAATATTTCAGACCTGTGGGAAAATTTATAAAAAGAACTAACAAGGAAGGTCTCCATTCTGGGCATACTCAGAATATTTTGAAAAAAATACTAATTAAACTACTTATGTATGTAATAAAAGATCAGTCAAATTTAGCGGCGGAATTATAGTAGAAAGTCTGTAAAAAAATAAAATACTTTTGAGTATTTGGCGCGAAAAGGCGAAAGCGTCACGCTATTTGGCGAGCAATACTTTTACTCGCCAAAAGCAAACGATTTTAATGCACCTGAAAATTGATTGTTAATTGATTTTTAGAATGCGTGTAAATAGTATTTAATGAATTTAAACAATGAGAGAGTTTTATAAATACATTTTTTCGTATTACATATTTATGTTGCTTGTTATTTAATTTTATTACTTTAAAAAAATTTTCATATAAAAAAATACTTTCATATATTTTAGCGTATTCCAAAATAAAGGCAAGATTCATTTACCAGTTATTCATTTCAAAGAATTCGTCGTTTCCATAGCAACAGAATTAAATCTACAGTGCTCAATTGAACTTAATTTTGAGACATTGAAAGAATTTTAATTTTCTTTTAATTCATAAAATTTGATATTTAACTTTCAATATAAATATATATATGACAAAACTATAGTTAAATCAATCTAAAACTGACAAAACTAAAGTCATTTACATTACATTTATTTAAACAAGTTTAACATGAAACATTTTTATCTTAAAGAGTATTCGGCATAAGAAAGTATTTTTCAAAATTTCATTTCATCGCCAACCGATGATAAATCGCCAAATAAACGAAAATTTCATTTTTTTTTTATGAACGTTCTATCACGGTTCCGCCAATTTTTTTTTTTATAAACATATATATACACATGATAAGACTACTCTGTAATTTTTTCAGATTTTTCTGAATATGCCCGTATGGAGACCTTCCTTGTAAGCTCTTGAAAGATGTACATTTTGATCGTTTCTGAAATACTTTTATAATATCTAGCTTGATAAAACTTATATTAAATACATTGATTTAACACGTTCACGCCGGCACGGTGGGTCACACTCGACTGTCTCAGAGTTGTGAAGTCTTCGGCTTTTTGTACACCACTATTATTTTAGAGAAAATGTTGCTCCTTTAAAACGCCCAATTGTTCTTATTAAATAAAACAATATTTTCTGTATTAAAATACTGGTATCCAAAAAGCCGGAGACTTTGCAGCTCTGAGACAGTCGAGTGTAGCATGAACGTGTTAAAAATACTGTTAATTTATAGTTACTAACAGAAAAAGTATAGTTACTAGCACTTTCATTTTTAATTATCTATCTTTTATTACGCATAAAATATTTCTCAGAAAATCCGATATCATTTTTTCAAGTTGCTGGGCAGAAATGGACACCTTAATTAGTTAGCTGGATTTGTTAATTATTCTGTCCATCATTTACCAAATGCCGCCATCAAGCAGTGTTGGTGCATTTCATTTACTTAAAAGTAAACATAAATCGTGAACATAATTTAAATAATCGTTCTAGTAATATGGTAACGTGAGCCTTAAGATTAATAATACCAACGCTCACTTTAAAAATTAAGTGTATAAATAATACGTAAACAAAAAGAATGCGTTGTGCATTTTCGATGCCCCTATCATGTTTGAACTTTTCTCCGTAATTAATTATAGTTAACATTAACATAAATAAGTTATATAAATGCTTAAAATTAAATTGACGGAAAAATGTAAATCAAAAGTACCTGAAAATAAACCAATTTAATTTAACCTAAAAGTGATTACACACATACCATGTTGATAAAATAATTACGGAAAGAAAATTATTTAAAACTACATTATTTATTTACAAAATTAAACAAAATAGTTACAAGAGAACATTAATAAAAAGAAAGAGAGAATGGAAGCACACACACTTCCTCACCATTAAGCTCAGCATTTTTGCAGATTTTACAAGCTTCCCTTAGATTGTTTAACTCATATTTTCTAAATCAGACGTTGTCATTAAAATTCCTTTAAAAAATTATTTAAGCAGCATTTTGAATTATTTATAGAGTGGATCACAGCAGTCAATCCCTAACCTGATTCCTAAACATATATTTTTATCAAAGGACACAAAATAGAGCCTCTATTTTAGAAGGCGCAAATATTTATTCAATAAATCTTCAGAATTATGTTGCAGTTAAACTATAATGGTGAAGTTTAATGTGGCAATTGTAGTTACTCCATCGTATATTTTAATAGAAGACTAGATATACGGATCATTAAAACAATCACATTCTAAGAACTTGAAAATTGAAAAAAATTCTGAATTCGAGGTCAGTTGTTACGCTATTTGACCTATCATCTACATTCGCAATACACGAAAACATTTTAAACACAAGTATATTCTAGGACTGTTGTTCTCACACTTTACTGTTATGTGGCTCACCTTAAAATTTATTAGTTTTTTACTTTATTTAATTTATTAGTTTCACCTTTAAATTTTTCCGCGACTTACCTCCTAATATGCAAGTATATGCAAATGCTTTGGTATAATCTATCCGAGAAAAAATATTCGAAAATAATAATAATATTTCTAATATGACTAATCACAATAATATCATAAAATGCACTTTATAAATAAATTCTATTTTCAACATTGTCTTGCACCAACGAGATTGTCTATATCAGAGTGGAAACTTGCTCATTTTAGAGCTTTCAACACAAAGTTTAATAAAATACCGTCATTTCACTAAGTTGCTTACCTATATATTTCTTGATGATTATTTTTTTATGACGTAACATATTATATTCTTTATACATTTTATATATCAGATAAAATTAATAATACCGTTTTGAAAAACTAATCGATCATTCTGAGACCAATAAAAACATCACCTGTGACCCAATGGTGAGTCGTGACATACAGTTTGGGAACCGCAGAATAATAAATCAGAAAGGTTGAACATTAATAATCGACATTAAATAGAAAAGTTCAGCGAATGAACGAAGTGCCTGCATAAGATTTTTAAGCAGTTTTCTTGCTCAAAATATATAAATTGAGCCACTTTTCCTTAGAAAGTCCTCCTGTAGGTGCCTTGCTATAGGCAATATAACTAAAGAAGTGACTATTGCCGAATAAAAACACCTATTCTCTCTTTCACACACATACGCACATACAAACAAAAAAGGGCAAAATTAAAACAAACAATTTGTTATTAAATGCTTATGTTATTTGGTAACATTCAGATATCAACACATTTCCTGCTCCAATGAAGATATGTATATGCTGAATCAAGCACAATTTGTTTGTCAAACAATCAAAAGTTTTTCAATCCTAGAAAAGAAGCCATATCATAATAAGGAAAACTGGTTATTTAACACAGTTTTACTTTACAAGAATGAGGAAATAAAATTTTCTAGAAGTTTGATTATTTCAAACATTGATTATCGCATATAAAGGTTGTAGTACTTCATATTTGATGTAAATGCGTGACCTCGTAATTTCTTTAAAAAAATTTCCTTTGTCAAAAGTTTAAACAATTTGGATCATTTTACATTGAGGATTACATAAGTAAAAGAATTTAAAAATCACATACTGTTTAATAATGTTCAAAATCTTTTGTAAATTACTAGTTTCGCAAAAATCGCCCCTTGTACTCCGTCTAATCAGGTTACAAGAGTTGATGGATACAAACCTGCGAATTGCGAAAGTTGCATTTCACAGATGTAGCTAATTATTTTCAATAAATGTATATTTAATCAAAAGCATACGCGAAAAACTTTTTTAACATAGTTATTGAGTGTGTTTTCAAAAATTAAATAAATAAAATTAAGCAACTTTTAATTTTGAATGCACTTGATACTTGCATTCGCGCATAATTACTAAGTTTAATTACAATGTATAAGTCAACTAGTCAGACAAAGCCTTTAAGACATGACGAAACATAGAAATCGTAATTTACTTCAATTTCTTTTCCTTTTTGAGGGAATGGTGGACTTTAAATTATTTTTTATTATTTATATTATAACGAAAAGAAATTCTTCAAAGAAGTGTTCTATTCGGTAACTGCAATAAATATTTAAAAAAAATTCAATTTACTCAAAATAATTTTTTAAACTATTAATTAGTTAGCTTTTTTTAAAAAAAACGTTCCAAAAATATTTTCTTCGTTTTATTACTTAAAAGGGCATTATAGAATAATTTGTGCATGCATTTTCAAATCCGGCAGGTAGTTATTTAAAAACAAATAATAATAGGCTGTCAGGAAAATGAATTTTCTTTAAAAATTCTGCATGTTAATATACTTTATTACTAGTTTGATGATCAAAATAGATCAATATTCCAAAACGGATGCACTTATTTGTTTCCGTACTTATTAAGCATGTCCCAATAAGATATTGAGAATTTTGAACATATGGAGGCGTTTTAAAAATTTATAGCCTGCGAACAATTAATTTCGAGAAAAATGCATTTGAAATACATTATAATTTTCCTTACCTATGTTTAAGAGGTTTGAAACCACACACTTTTTGGCTCCTCTACACTGTTAAATATTTTATTGTGGCCTGAACCAACTTTTGGTGTTGCAGTAGCTACAGTGCGTTAAGAAATTATAAGACCACTTTGATTTTGAAAATTATGAAGTAAATATAGGTTCTAATTATAGTTTAAACACATGAGATATCAAAATACAACATATTTATTAAAATTAATTTGCAATCATTTTGTATAATGCAATAAATAAGTATGTTAACAAAAATATAAGCAATGATTGAATAAAATAATCTTTTCAAAAAAAAAAAAAATTAACCGACTTCAAAAAAGCACTAAAAAGAATTAAATAATTCTTTAAACTTCTCTAATGACGAAACGTTATCCATTAACTGCACATCGGACATCAGGTATCGGCATAAAAACTTTAAATTTAATATATAGAATTTAATATCTACCAAACATGGATTTTCTAGAGAATATTTTTTACAAAAGATTAATTTGCATATTCATGATTTAGTTTACGAATATATACATATAAAAAGTAATCAATTACATTTTGAAGTTGGTGCCAACCTATCTTAAGTATAGTAAAATTGTGAATATATTGTAGCTATTACCATGAACAAAGTGATGATATATTATACAAAATTTTAAAAAATGCTCTATTATTTCAGCAAATTATTTGTTTAATCATTATCGATTGTGAAAGTTTGGCACCAACTTCAAAAAGTAATTGATTACTTTTTATATGTATATATTCGTAAATTAAATCATAAATATGTAAATTAATCTTTTGTAAAAAATATTCTCTAGAAAATCCATGTTTGGTAGATATTAAATTCTTTATATTAAATTTAACGTTTCTATGCCGATACGTGATGTCCGATGTGCAGTTAATGGATAACGTTTCGTCATTAGAGAAGTTTAAAGAATTATTTAATTCTTTTTAGTGCTTTTTTGAAGTCGGTTAATATTTTTTTTTTTTGAAAAGATTATTTTATTTCCTACTTTTTAGTTATTCATACCGTAACACATAATTATCCGGATTTCAACATCTGCTGAATAAGTAAATTATTTGTCAAATAAATTATAATTTACAAAAAATATTTATTAAACGAATAGTTTTTAATAAATTCTTTATAATTTCATTAGAAGTATTGATTTTATTAGTATTTACTACTTATGATATTTTTTAAGCAAGTACATTGTATTCACAACAGTCTACATTCATTTATTTATTGATCACATACACCTGACTTGTGTGCTTGACATAATTGGCCCGCTTATAAGTCATCGTTAATATACAAGGACAAAATAGCACAAGGACTTTGAAGGGGGGGGGGGGGGGGTTCTAGATAGCACAAGGAAATTTACAACACCAGAGAATTATATCTGGGAGCTCCACAAAAGAGTGTGCAACGGAGCCAGCGGGAGTTGAACCCGCAGCCCAACTATGCTCTCAAGTGATTAGTGGTGTGGTGCCTTATCCATTCAGCCACAGTTTACATTCAAGAATTATTTTTTGTAAGACTCCGTTGTCAAGAAGCTAAATGCAGACTATGTAGCAATATTTGTATTGACTCTTCAAGTATATTGACCAGGACCCAGATATATTTTTCGCTGTTAGCGAAATGAGATTGACCAATCAGAAGCCTGCCTTTTTGCGAAATTATTATTATAGATTGTGTCCTTTAAAATTTTAAAAATTCTTCTATCAAATAAAACAAAATTTTCTGTACTAAAATACTGGCATCCAAAAAGTTGTAGACTTGTCAGGTTTGAAAATGTGGTCCAGGGCCCACCGTGGCTGATTGGTCAAGGCATCACGCCGCTAATCGCTTGAGAGCGTAGGTGGCTGCGGTTTCGAATCTCGCTGTCTCCGTTGCACACTCTTTGTGGAACTCGCGGATGTAATTCTGTGGTAGTGTAAATTTCCTTGTGCTATCTCCTTCCTGTA
This sequence comes from Maratus speciosus, assembly GCA_963932465.1. Classification (NCBI taxonomy): domain Eukaryota; kingdom Metazoa; phylum Arthropoda; class Arachnida; order Araneae; family Salticidae; genus Maratus; species Maratus speciosus. Next base: position 396,556,508 of record OZ010787.1, read on the forward strand.
TATTGACGATTACTTATAAGCGGGCTTGACGCCAAGCACACCAGTCAGATATATGTATTCAATAAACCAATCATGTGGTCCATAATTCTACATTATTCTTTTCCGATAATCTCCATCAATTGTTTCCTCATGTAAGGCGCCTCTATTTGAGAGTGGTGACATACAGTGCTCAGACTCTGTTTATACATACGTGTTTGGCAAAACACTACGGCAAAACTAGACATTTTCTATCCCAGAACTTGGCGATACTCGCTTGGACAAGTTTGATTATACGAGTGGCGGACAATTTAACAAGCATTAATTTGGCAACAATGGCAAGCTCTTCAAGATTCATGGCGATTGCTTTTGTCCAGAATCTATCAATCAATAATTTTTTTCCGTATGTCACCATTCTCATACCAATACTCCCCATCCTTAGGCAGTAAAGACATCAGAAATGACCGTCAATGATTAGGTGTTTAGTCTGAATCTGATAACCGAAGACAGTGCTGCTACACATAAGAAGGCACTTTTATTTTTACTGCACTGTTAAAAATCTGCAGCTTTAGCTGCATAAGTCACTCCACCGCTTTTATACAATATTTCTAATCTGACCAATGAGAATGCCCCATAGCATAATCAAGTAATCGTTTTCTATAAAAGCGGTGGAGCGACTATGCAGTAGGGTGGGCCGAAAAAAACTTTTTTTTTATTTTCGATGATGGGTAGTGCGGAAAAGTGGCCACTAGTGGCACCAAGTTCACACAAAAAATTTGAGATTTTTAGGACAATTCCTATATTTGCCGCTTTTCGCTTGAAGTTTTGCTAAAAGGCTGATTTTTGAACTTTTTTAGAAAAAATTTTAAAAATGTTAAATTAAACTTATTTTAATCGTATTTACTTGAAAAGTCATATTTTATGTTCCAAATGTATAAATAAGCTCTGATAATGTATTATTTAATTGCTATGTGTATTTTAAATTAGACGATTTTTATAGCCTTTTCGCGTTTAAGTGAGCAAAAGTTGCAGGTATTGTTTGAATCTTTCAACGGTTTCTCTCTTTTGTCTTGTTTATGTCCCTTGGTCTTCCTTATTTTTTTTCGATGCTTTAAGGGTCATATATTTGGGTGACGAACAGCAGAATCCCTCAGAAACAGATCTGGATGGAGAGAAGGTGGTGAGGCGAGAACTTAAGCGAACGCAGTGACTCATTGCGATGTTGGGGGAGTGAAGGAGGAAATACAAGAGAGGAGAAAGTGCGATAAGGTATGCTTATTATTTTCAGTGCTCAGTTTCCCTGAGACATGGCGGACGCTGTGTGAGACAGGAATATGCGTTTAGGAGTGTTTGGCTTTAAAGGGCCTGGTTCAAATTCAGATTCAGTCGAACTGCTTGCTTGAAAGCTCCCACTACTTGAATCTTCCAACAATATAACTGTCTTCCATCTGGATCTAACTCCACTCGTTGAAGGCTTTGTCTCAGAACCACTATTCCTCGTTGAAATTGTATCCCTTTTCATTTTCCGCGATATTTTCTTTGCAAGAGTTTTGCTTGTTTTTAAATCAATATTTCCGATAAACATTTTTCGAACAGTTCTTTGATCCTTCAAGAAGTTCACCTCCCGATGTGGAACTTTACGTCTGATGTTGCAGCTACAATTGTTCAAGCCTCTACACTTACAAGTTGCAATGTCAAAGAGAGAGGTTTCGCATTTCGTACGAAATCTTCGCGGATCGCCTTGCCTTTAACTCCCGTATGATTACAAGATTTCTCCAATGATCTACACTCATTAATAGTTTTTAATCTTTCCGTTAATTGTTCGTTGGGAAACCACTGGTATGGAAGATTTTATCCAGATTTCGGAAACTTTTTTACCTACCATTTTAATAATATCATCCACTGGTTGAAGATAAATATCTCGATTTTCTTCTATATCGCTTCTCAATCAATAGTAGTGGCGCATGATGTCAGCAATAGTTGGCAATTGCAAGTCTTTCAATTTGTACGGTGCCCCAAAATGGCTACTTTTCACGTTATCACATGTCTTTACATGATCATGAACTTTCGCACTAGCCATTTCTAAACTCGTCGTAATAAAACGCACAAAACACGGTAAAGGCACGTTAAACAATCCAAAATGCAATGTATTGCACGAGAAAAAGGTTTTACTTTTACACTGAACAAATGTCACAGGGAAACCGAGTACAGAAAAATAATAAGCATCCCTTATCGCACTTTCTCCCTTCTTGTATTTCCTCCTTCACTCCCCCAACATCGCGATGAGTCACTCCGTTCGGTTAAGTTCTCGCCTCACCCCCTTCTCTCCATCCAGATCTGTTTCTGGGGGATTCTGCTGTCCGTCACCCAAATATATGACCCTTAAAGCATCGAAAAAACATAAGGAAGACCAAGGGACATAAACAAGACAAAAGAGAGAAACCGTTGAAAGATTCAAATAATACATGCAACTTTTGCTCACTTAAACGCGAAAAGGCTATAAAAATCGTCTAATTTAAAATACACATAGCAATTAAATAATACATTATCAGAGCTTATTTATACATTTGGAACATTAAATATGCCTTTAAAAGTAAATACGATTAAAATAAATTTAATTTAACATTTTTAAAATTTTTGCTAAAAAAGTTCAAAAATCAGCATTTTAGCAAAACTTCAAGCCAAAAGCGGCAAATATAGGAATTGGCCTAAAAATCTCAAATTTTTTGTGTGAACTTGGTGCCACTAGTGGCCACTTTTCCGCACTACCCATCATTGAAAATAAAAAAAAAAGTTTTTTTCGGCCCACCCTACTATGCAGTAAACGCTACAGATTTTTAACAATGTGTATATGGATGCACTTTGCAGTGCACCGACTAATGGAGACGCTTTGCTGAACTCTGATGTATAAGGCAACTTTGCTATTGAGTGGAGGATATTCCATCTAGGATTTGATGACGTGGTCAAGGTAAAAACTTCTAGCGTAAAGAAGGGTAGTAATGTAGAAGGGTCTCTGTAGACGTAATGAAAAACCCTCGCCAGCCCAAAGACTTTTAAGATACATAGACCGGCAAACTGTCAGTTTAACTGAGGATTTTTGATCACAGCTGTTGTACGGCAGTATATATGTTCTATATTTTAATTTACCCAAGAAAATGCTTTTATCAGCGTATTTTTTCATTGCGGATCATTAAGTATAAGTCTACCCTATTTCATTTAAGCCTTTTTTAAAAAAAGAAAATTCCTTATTATTCATAATTTTTTTTTGTTTTTTTCGTATAGCAAGTAAGTATTTCAATAAACATCCTCCAAGGATAAAAATATAGTGTTACTTTCGTTAATATACACATTTTAATTACCTTTTTGCATAAAAATTAGTTTTTAAAACGTAGATTTCTTTACAAGTAATTGAAAATTTTGTAAATTACTATATTATGTTACAGTTGCTACCTTTAATCTAAACTTCTCTACCAGTTACTTTTGTAAGTCAAACTTAAAAAAAGGTGGAATTATAATCTATAGCAATCTGTTTCCATATAAATTTCGCATTTATTTAGGTTTATAAGGCATGTTAAAATTAGATACTCTTTTTCAAACATACCATCCACAAAATTATTAATAAATCGCCTTATTTAACTTTATTTCTGAAAATTCAATATTTATAACGCATATTTAGATATAAAAAATAGCTTCATGTAAAAAAATATGCCATAAACTTCATATATATTGATAAAAATTATTTTTTAAGCTCATTCTAGCCATAGCACTTAATGGTAAATAACCACAGTTGACGTACAAACCTCACGGTTCAGGTGTTTCAATGGAAGATATTCAATCTACATTTTGATCACGTGGTCAAGGTAAAAACTTCTATCGTAAAGAAGGGAAGGCTCCGTAGACGTGTAATGTAAATCCCCGCTAGCCAATGAAACGGTTCATGAGGCAAAGTAGTAGTATCTTCCCTTCTTATCAGTTAGAAGTTCCTTGGGTAAATTACCGGTATCACGTGAATTTTTTCAGCCTCGAACCCATATTTGGAATATTCTCCATTTACTTCAGATGGCTGCCATGATTTCGCATGCTTTTGAATGGGAATTGCCGGTCTATGTACCTTAAAAGTCTTTGCACCAGCCAGTGAAACAGTTCATGCGAAAAGCAGTAGTAGCCTCCTTTCTTATCAGTTCGAAGTTCTTTGAGTAAATTACCGGTATCACATGACTTTTTTCAGCCTCGAACCTAGATTTGGAATAAAGTCCATTGTAAGCTTTTTGATACTCACTTCCGATGTCTGTTAGCATCGTTTTAAATATTTGGGTTTTTCTGAATGCGGCATCTATTCTAGACAAGATCTCGCACTTCGGAAAGTAAAGTTCGCATCCAGTAAACTATAAGGTCCACATCGATACCTACGGACATCGAAATTGGGTGTAGAAAAGCTGACAATCCATCAATAATGTTTAAACATCAGAGCGCGGCAAAGTGCTTTAAGAGAAACTTATGTCCAATCTATAGCAAACCTACACTACAGCGCCTAGAAGACACAGTGTGGAAAACGGCTACAAAATAGTGCTAAAAAATTGAATCCCATAAATGTACAACGATGCTGAATAACAAGATGTCGATCGTAGTGCCATCGTAGTGATTTAAAAACGATAGTCATTCTAAAAAAGACTCTTTAACCTATTTCACGTCATTCCTTAACTAAATTAGTTTATAACAGACCAAAATATCTTATATTTATAGTTTCCGATATTTAACATTCTATAATTTTTTAAAACACAGGGTTTATATTAAAAAGAGTTACGAGATGGCGCTCGTATCAGCATATTGCCGCTGAGCATTGTTGGAGATTTATGGGATACAAGTTTTTAGCACTTTTTAAAGCATTATAGGAATAGCCGTTTTCCACACTGTATCTTCTAGGCGCTGTACCTACACTGTTAAAAATATCGTGAAAAATTACCTCTATTTTTAAAGGCTATCTATTTTCTGACCAATGAGAACGCTGCATAGTCATTTATGAAGCGTTCTCATTTGTCAGAAAATAGATAGCCTTTAAAAACAGAGGTAATTTTTCACGATATTTTTAACAGTGTACATTGTTAAAAATATCGTAAAGATTACCTCTGTTTTTAAAGGCTATCTATTTTCTGACCAATGAGAATGCTACATAAACTCCTATGAAGCGTTCTCATTGGTCAGAATATAGATAGTCTTTAAAACCAGAGGTAAATTTTCACGATATTTTTAACAGTGTAGCCATTTTCTATTCAGCGTCTAGAATATATAGTGTGGAAATCGGCTATCCCAGTAATACTTAAAAAGGTGCTAAAATGTTGGATTCTTTAAATGTCAAAGGATGCTGAAATCCAATGAGTCGATCACAGCGACATCTGCAGGATATTTTTTAAAACTCCAAGACGATTTGGTTACAGCGTTACTACAGCGCCTAGAAGATACAGTGTGGAAAACGGCTATTCGTATAATGCTTTAAAAAGTGCTAAAAACTTCTATCCCATAAATCTCCAACAATGCTCAGCGGCAATATGCTGATACGAGCGCCATCTCGTAACTCTTTTCGATATAAACACTGTGTTATCAAAAATTATAGAATGTTAAATATCGGAAACTATAAATATAAGATATTTTGGTCTGTTATAAGCTAATTTAGTTAAGGAATGACGTGAAATAGGTTAAAGAGTCGCTTTTAGAATTACTATCATTTTTAAATCACTACGATGGCGCTACGATCGACATCTTGTTATTCAGCATCGTTGTACATTTATGAGATTTAAATTTTTAGCACTATTTTGTAGCCGTTTTCCACACTGTATCTTCTAGGCGCTGTAGCGTTACAGCGTCTAGAATACCTAGTGTGGAAATACGCTATCCAAACAACGCTAAAATTTGTATCCCTTAAATGTTCGACGATACTGCTAAAATCCCAAGTGTCGATCGCAGCGACATCTGCGGGATTTTCGTATTACATTGTATAGACTACACTGTTAAAAATCTGGGGCATTTGCTGCATCGTCACTCCATCGCTTTTATAGGAAACTGTAACTTGACTATATTATGGGGCATTCTCATTGGTCAGAACAGAAACGTTCTATAAAAGTGGTGGAATGAGTATGCAGCAATTGCTGCATATTTTTAACAGTGTAGCAATATCTTGCAGTTGTAGAAAATATCCTGCAGATGTCGCTGCGATCTGTATATTTCAGCAGCATCATTGCACATTTAAGAGATAGAATATTTTAGCACTTTTTTAAGTAATACAGGGATTGCCAATTTCCACACAATATATATTCTAGGCGCTATAACAGCGTTTAGAATATATAGTGTGGCAATAGGCTATCTCTGTAATACTTAAAAAAGTGCTGAAATATTGTATCCCTTAAATGTCAAACGATGCTGAAATCCAATGAGTCGATGACAGCGACATCTGCAAGATATTTTCTAAAACTCCAAGAGGATTTGGTCTAGACACTGTAATAATACGATGTTTACTTTGCACGTGAAAATATATCGCAGATATCGCTGCGATCGGCACCCTTGATTTCAGCGTCATTGCACATTTAAGGAATACAACTTTTTAGCGCTGTTGGGATAGCAGATTTCCACGTTATGTATTCTAGACGCTGTAATTTGGTCCAGCTCTAGATGCTGTAAGCATGTTCACAATACCTACTGTGTTCCGATCCTGAACCGTTCTCATTGTTTCCCCAGATTCAGATATCCAGAACATATTGACTGACTATCGCAGTAGTACAGCGTCTAGAACACATAGTGTGGAAATCTGCTATTCAAACAGCGCTAAAAGTTGTATCCCTTAAATGTGCAACGATGCTGAAATCCAGGGAGCCGATCGTAGCGACATCTGCGATATATTTTCAGATTTCGAAGTAAACATCATCGTATTATTGCAGTGTCTAGACCAAATCGTCTTGGAGTTATAGAAAATATCCTGAAGATGTCGCTGTGATTGACTCATTGGATTTCAGCATCGTTTGACATTTAAGGGATCCAATATTTTAGCACTTTTTTAAGTTTACTGGGATAGTCGATTTCTACACTATATATTCTTGATTCTGTAGCAGTAGTACTTAGAAAGTACTAAAATATTGTATCCCTTAAATGTAAAACGATGCTGATATCCAAAGATTCGATCGGAGCGACGTCTGAGGATATTTTCTAAAACTCCAAGACCATTTGGTCTAGACGCTGTTATAATACAATGTTTACACTGAAATTTGAAAATATAACGCAGATGTCGCTGCGATCAGCTCATAGGATTACAGCATCATTGCACATTTAAGGGATATATTTGTTTAGAGCTGTTTGGATAGCAGATTTCCACACTATTTATTCTAGGCGTTGTACTTGTGCTCTGATACATGAGAAACATTAAAGGTTGATTTTCAACTTTTCGACACCGACTTCCGATATCGGTTTGTGTCTTTGTGGGCCTTCCGGTTTGGTGGATGACAGAATGGCCGGGATCCAGATAGATTTTTCGCTCTTAGCGAAACGAGATCGACCAATCAGAAGGCTGTATTTTTGCAAACAGCGAAAAGTTCGCAAAACTGCAGGCTTCAGATTGGTGAATCTCGTTTCACTACCAGTGAAAAATCTATCTGGATCTCGACCCTTGTGCAGCTAAGTTTTCGCACTTTGAAAGATCTCGTATCTCTGTAAGAGTAACAGTATGAAAGATGAGTGCTTATAATGGGTGACAGCTTCAAAAAGGATTTGAATTTTAAAGTTTTTATTTTTTTTTAAATGTTCTAATCATCAGATTTTTATAAAATTAGAATGGGACCAAATGGGTGGCTTACACTTTCAAACGAAAAAAAATTATCAAAATCTGTTCATATTTAAGAAAGTTATGCGTGAACATGGCCAAAACATACATACAGGTCGAATTGATAACCTCCTTCTTTTTGAAGTCGATTAAAAATAGACCGTTAACAAATATAAGACCACTTGTCTAAATACGAAATAATATGTAAATTAATACGATATTGGTCCTCCATTTTTTCTTATATCCTCAAACATTCTGCTTTTCATAGAAGTGACCAGTGATTAAGTACAGATTCAGAGATATTGTGCCATTCTTTTGCAATGGCTTCCCCCGGTTCATTGGCAGATAAAAACTGTCTATTATTAGCATAAATTTTGCGACTTAATACGCCCCAAAGATTTTCCGTAGGGTTCAAGTCTGGGCTTAGACTTGGCCGTAACAAAACATGAATTGTTTCTTTTTGAAACCATTGATAGGTGGATTTAGACAAATGGCAAGAAGCAGGATGTCCTGCTGAAACATCCAGTTAGCACCACCTAAAAAAGATCCAAACGGTATCAGATTATCATACACTGTAAAAAAAAAGACTAAAATACGGAAATAGTACTGGCAATCTAGACGCCAGTACTATTTCCGTATTTTAACGGAACTTTTCCCCGGTAAATTACCGAAAAATTTCCGTTAAATTCCAAAAATAACGGAAAATTTCTGTAATTAACCGGAAAAAAATTCCGTTAAAATACGGAAATAGTACTGGCGCCTAGATTACCAGTAGTATTTCCGTATTTTAGTCCTTTTTTTTACAGTGTAGCCTTATATTGCGCAATTTCATACGTCCCGAAATTCGGGTTAAATCGCATAATCCATCATGACTAAAAGCCCGCCAAACCATTCTGATCCTCCTCCTATTTGTCGACTGAAGCATTGTTTCGGTTCCTTCCTCAAATCATGCCAATAGTGTTTATAACCATCCGGATCGTCAAGATTAATTTTTTTTTTTCATCTGAAAATATCACTTGTTTCCATTTCTTGTCCCATGACGTGACATTTTTAGCCCATTTCAGTCTTTCTTCTTTATGATTTTTCATTAACCTTGGATTTTTTTTTTCAACAGTTTCATACATTTTGCATTACTATTTGATTTCAGACTCTTCCAAACTGTTACTTGTGATGTTCTTTTGCCGAAACGATTCGAAATTTCCCCAGTTGAAAGACCTTTTTGAATTGATAATCGAAATACTTGCCGATCATCCCGTGCTGTCAAAATCCTTTTTTTTTTCCAGATCGTTTAATTTTATTTGAATCCGTTTTTTCTAATTATTTCATTGCGAATTGCAATTTTAGAGCACTTCATGACCCGGGCTATTTCTCGTTCAGATTTACCACCACCCTTATAAAACCAAATTTGTCTTACTTCGGTCGCAGACAACTCTTTACCCCACGGCATCTTCAAATATATCGTAAATAACACTGTCTAAACCTGCACTTTTCCTTCTCGGGAATACTTTCACGATATACAAACGTGTACACTCTTAAATCAAAAGAACGAATTATTAACTCAACAAAAGAACGAAAAGTTTTACGCGTGTTTTTGCTCTTTCTGAGTATATGTTTTATCAAAAAGAGACATTTTCCACAAAAAACTGGTTTGCCAAATCATCCTTTTAGGAGTAGCATCCCAGGGCAGCTCATTTCAGATCGGAACAGAAAAATATCTCTAAAAGAATGGTTTAAGAAGCTTTCCTATTGGTTGAAATCCTGTAACGCGATATATAGTTTGGGAGAGGGAGAACCGTTTTGAAAAGGGAGTCGCTTGTTTATTTCAAGCGTCAAAGCTTAGCGTTACCTACATGATTAAAACAACAATATTACAATTATAATTTGATTGATTTAAAAATGGCATAGAATAAGATAGATGGATTATGCCCACGAAAGCAAGGGGGGGGGGGGGGCAATCATCACAAAGAACTGGATAAATTTCGTTTTTGTTTCCCAGCTAAAACCAAGATGGCTACCGGCGATTCTAGGATTTTACTGATTTTGAAAATTCTAAGGTAAAGTACGTTGTTTTACTTCATCTTTCTTGTAATTCCTTCGCCATTCCTTGTTGTATTTTCACATTGTATGTATGATTTTTTGCGTTATTTAACGTTATTACTTTTAAACCGGAAACATGAACTTCTTAAATTACTTTTTTTTTCTTTTTTTTAATGCGTCTGTTCCATAATTTTTATAATCAATAAAATGCACTTAGATATGTAGTTTTCTCGTATTCAAATTGTGTAAAATTTCGCTAATTGATATTTACATTATTAAACATATATCATTTTGTGCTTATATTATTGATTATTAATATACTACTTTGCTCATGACACTCAGAAATATTTGCGGAACACAACCCATGATTATAAAAATTATTAAATTATGATTAACTTATGATATATGTTTTTTTTTTTATGTTTCAGTAAGTACAAGTATTTAATAAATTGTGTTCATTTAGATAGTTGTATACATCTACACTTTATTTATTATTTTTTTAATTGCCACAGTATTGTGTAAATAGTACGAAATGTAAAAGATAATTTTAAAAAAGTATCAGAAAATAATAGATTATTAAAAAATATTATCAATTTATTTTATTTTTATGACACAACTAGCTTGACCTTTTTTTAAATTATGATTTTGTGAATTTTTATTTTTGTGTTATACTTCGCTCTGTTCATATTCGAAAGTTTAACTAAAAAAAAGTCTGCAGTTATGTAACACATGAATTCTATATTCCATAATTATTTATCTGTGTCATAAGCAAAATATATTATTAAGATATAATAATATCAGATATAATTAAAGAAATCGACATTTCCGGATTAAAACTAATAACGTTAAAATTATATATACAATGTGAAAATATTAAAAAGAAAAAAAATTATAATAAGAAAGATAAAGTAAACGCAGCGGACTTCAGGATGTTGACAAGGTAGAAAATCTTGTCTTGTTATGGCGCGAACTATCTTTTATTATTATTATTATTTAATTTATCTTTCGGAAATGAAAAACAAAATTTCTTCTGCATCAGGATTAAAATAAAACAAAATGGAGTTTTAAAAATAATACATTTTGCAAACTGGGGAGTTATATATGTTAAAAAACAAAATAAAAAAAAATTCTGAAAATAAGGGGGAAATAATTTATTTTGCCTATTAAATTTGACAAAAAAAGGGGTTTAAAAATGACTTGTCAATAATGAGTGCAGTCACTCGTTTTGCCTATTAATTTAGTCGAAAAAAAAAGAGCGAAAACAGCTTATCAAAAAGGAATGAAAAAAAACCACTCCGCAAGATGGATGAAATTCACTCCTATAGGATAAGTGCATTTTCAATACTGAAAAGGAGTGAAAATACACTCAGTCGGAGTTAAAATCGCTGAATTTTTTTAGAGTACGGTACAGTTTAGAGTACGGTTTAGAGTACAGTAATATTTTCTGAGAGTACGTTTTATAATGATTCTGATGTCTAATTTCCTTAGGTGGCCTTATAATTTTTTAACATCTACCTTATTTACGTTTAAAAAAAAAAAAAAAATTAGAAGATTTTAATGTAACTTAAATTTTAATGTAGCAATTAAAATAGAAAACTTTGTACGATCAATTTTAAATGTATATGCTAAAAATTTGCATATTGTGCTTTCTTCTTCAGAAGTGCACCAATTCGTTAGTGGTGTTATAATTTCTTAACGCACTGTTTAATGATATGAAGGTGAAATATTGTTCCATAATTTGGACCTATGGCTCGACAGGAGCTCCACATGTTGAAACGAGATTTCTTCATCTTATTGTTGCGGCTACTGCAGCACAATCTTAGTTCAACACGGCAGAAAATTTTCAACTCTGTATTTAAAAATCATAGGAATACTTTGTGGATTTATACAGGTTTTAAAGCAAAGGCCTCACTAACTAAAAATCTGAAAATACCGACTGTGTAGGCCAAATAAATGAATTAAGAGGCTACTTCAGTCAAGCGAAAAGACCCGTTCTCTAATGCTAATCCTATGGAAGAAATTTATAAAGATATCTCGGTTGCATTTCAATATTTTTAAATATATTTTCTTTTGCATTAGACAGCTGAGATTGATCTGTACAAAGGCTGTTTTTTTACTTTTTAGATTTTGTTTGCAGATATTTTTATGGGGACACTTTCATTTTCGGAGCCGGTTTTGAAAGTGAAAATATCCTCATCTAAAAAATCTCCAATGAAAATTGAAAAAGTAAAAAAACGGCCTGCATACAGATCGATCTCAGCTATCCAATGCAAAAGAAGTCATTTAAAGATATTGAAATGCAACCGAGATATCTTTTATAAATTTCTTCCATAGGACTAGCATTAGAGAACGGGTCTTTTCGCCTGACTGAAGTAGCCTCTTAATAGTAGCAAATAATTATTAAGGCGCCAGAAATATACGTGATTACCAATGCATAGAGGCTCTTTTTGAGAAATCCAGATGTAATGAAATAGAAAACTATCTAACTGGGCTCAGTTATTTAGAAAAAGTATTCCAAATAAAATTTTAAAAGATACTGATATTACTTATAAAAGTTGAAGACAAAGTACAGTACATTGCCCAAAATCCCCAGATTCTTTCTATTTTACATGATTTGTCGAATATTTTGAGAAATACTTCACAGATTCTGCTGGAACTTCGGGAATATGAAGAAAATGTTTGACCTCATATTTAACAGTGAAGGATTTGATCACGAGAACAATTAGGAAAGCAACAAAAAATTTAAGGAAAAAATCTTTAATTCGGGTCACCCAGTAAAATAAAATTCTCGAAATAATCTGTAGCTGCTGCACATGAATATGTGGAAATTGCACCAAATTTGTGTTGATTTGTGTATGAAAGCACATTTATTCACAGATATATAAAGGTTTCTTTAAAAAATTCAAGAAATTTTCGGATCTTTTTTGCTTATAGAATGCAAGGTTTTAAACCAAAATTTGCGTCACTTTCTAAAAACTTGACAAAGTACAGTAGACACCACACAGTATAATTAGAATATAGATATATTAAATATTTGATGAAATATGAGCATTTCTATGAAATAATTTTTAAATGCGCATGCGCAAGCGATACCAAAGATATTTTTTTTCGTGATTCGGTAGTCAACTTTATAAAGCATATCATATGAAAAGACCAGTAGAATATCTTGCTTTCTAAGAGTAGCTGGATGATAAGGGATTTTATACAAGTTACCATTTTTAATCATTTTAATTTTAATATTTTATTGATGCTTTAGTTTTTCTTGGGAAGACCACCAGAACATACCTATATTCCAACAGCAACAAAAAAGAATTATTAAAATCGATGAATCCGTTCCAAAGCTACCCGTTGATATTCATTAAATGCAAACTCCTTCACTGGAAGTCAGTTAACACAAAATGAGAATTGGTAAAAAATTCCTTATAATCCAGATACTTCTTAAGGCAGCCGAAATTCAGCTGAGTATATCGCTGATATCACTATGAATTTTCGAGATTATTCTACTGTACTTTTTATTTTACTTGATCTATACAATTGACTTCCAATTTAAGGAACAAAATCTTTGGTATAATTCGCGCATGCGCAGTTAAATTTATTTCATAGAACTACTTATGTCTCATTAAATATTTAATACACGTATATTCTAATTGTGACTGTGTTGTTTATACTATATTTTGTCGAAATATCTGAAACTGGAGTTAAATTTGTTTTAAAACTCTGCATCGTATAAGAAAAACCATGAAAACATTTCTTGAGTTTTTTAAAGAAATCGTTATATTTCTTTGAATGTACGTGTTTTTCTTACACAAATATTTTGCAATATCCAAATAGTCAGGTTCTGCAGCGATAGATCATTTAGTGTATTTCATTTTACAAGGTGGTCCAAAATATTGTTGTTTTCTTCGGTTCGTTGCTGGTCTCCTAATTGCCCTCGTGATCAAATTGAAATGTATGAGGTCAAACATGTTTTTTTATATTTCCAAAATTCTAAAAGAATTTTTCAAGTATTTCTCTAGATATTTGACAAAACTCCAATATCAAAAGTGTCCCATAATTTTAGGCTATATAGAGTACATGTTTTTAGCAATTTTTTAATCTTTGAACTTAGACTGTTTGTAGTCTCAACGCATCAGTTATTGCACAGAAATCTTTAATCACATTTAAATATCAGGAAATTTTCCAATCGCACAATTTATTTCGTTCAAATTATACGATATTAGAAGCACCACCTGGCTTTGCCGATGTAAACCATGAGGACCTTACAGGTAAAATAAATAAATGTGGAATAATACAGCGCTCACAATAACGTAGCGCAGTATATTTCCGCAAATAAATATTAAAAGACAAACAGGAAAAAATGAAGTTACTTTGACACAATCATAGAAAAAAAGAACCTTGGCTTTATAAATGAGAATGTGCATTTTCTTTGGTGCATGTAACAGAAAACTGAACGAGATCACTGACAATACGAAAGAAAAAAGAAATCAACCAAACTGCGTAGAATTTAACAAAACTCTATTTCTTATGACATTTATATTATTATGAATAAAAAAACTTCTCCTTGGAAAAATGTCTTGCGCAAAATATCTAATTAAAAATCAGCAATTAGTTTTCTTATTCGTCTAAACTTCCATAATCGGCTTCATAGTCGATTTTGGCGACGACATCGGTAAAATAAAATAGCTCTATAAGCCCTCGAATATGTGTTTAACATTTTTTAGCAGGTCGCTTTAGCTGTATTTTATGCTCTTACCTAACACTGCAGCTGAGTTATGGCGAAATGACTTAAAACTTTCGACCCCCCCCCCCCATTTAAACCCCTTGGTTGTTGAATTTCTAAAATCGCTGAAATACGCGTTTAACTAATTTTTTGGTAGATTTGTTGCTGAATTTCACGCTCCTACTACTGTTTTGCTGTTTTACTTTTTAGAGCAAGGACAACTTTGTTCTAAATATAAATATTTTCAATACTATTACACATATTATAATAAGTGATATATGAAAATAAAGAATGACATTCCAGTCTTTTTTCTTTTCATTCAAATGTTCCATGTGCGAACATTTCGTATCACGACAAACACGCAATGTGTAATCAAGTTCGTTCCACACATTTGGCAGTTTTGCACAGTCAACAATTCAGCGAATTTATTTAGTGCTTTAATGAATCACTGCTGCATTATGAATCGTTGACTGTTCAAAACTACCAAGTGTGTGGAACGAACTTGATTATACAATAGGTATTTGTCATGTTACGAAAGGTTCGAACATCGCACATTTGTAACTGAAAAAAAAAATTGGAATTTTCTTCTTTATTTTCATATATCACATATTATAATTGTGTATTGGTTTTGAAAATATATTTTTTTAAAATCCGGTCATTCATTTATGCTAACCCTGTATATTATTTAAATATTTCAGTAAACTGATTGTTTTTGTATTCAGATATTTATTGAATTCATAGTCACTTTTTGAAGAATTTCTTTCTGGAATAACAACAAGTAAAAGCCAATTTCTACTTGGGTTGAATAATAAGTATTTTATTAACGATTGAAAATTTGAATAAGAGGAATTTTTTTCTCTCATATAAAACTAAAATTAATTAATTAAATTAAATTAATGAATTAATATTTAAAAAACTGTATTAACATCAGTCATCCACTAAAAGTTTAAAAAAAAAAGTGTATTTGAACTTGAGTGGATGAATAATAAGTATTTTATTAACGATTGAAAATTTGAATAAGAGACATATTTTTTCTCCCACATAAAAGTAAAATTAATTAATTTAATTTAATTAATTAATTAATATTTGAAAAAACTGTTTTAACATCAGGTGTCATTCCACTACAAGTTTTAAAAAATGTATTTGAACTTGAGTGGATGAATAATAAGTATTTTATTAACGATTGAAAATTTGAATAAGATAATTTTTTTTAACTAAAATTAATTATTTAAATTTAATTAATGAATTAATATTTGAAAAAAAACTGTATTAACATCAAGTGTCATCCATTACAAGTTCAAAAAAATTGAACTTGAGTGGATTAATAATAAGTAACGGGTTTTTATAAAGTCCCGGACCCATTTTGATGTTTAATAACTCATAAAATAATAAAGATAGATTAAAATTAATAACATAAATGGTTAGATAGACACGAAAAGTTTCATGACCCTTGTCTATGAACTTCCACGTGTGCCCCCTTCGTCGCACGGAGAATATGAAGTCGATAGTCAATTTCACGCCAGGTAGCGGCAAGCATGTCGGCATCCACTGAGGCTATTGCGGTTGTAATTCTGGCTTTTAAGTCATCAATGTTCGACACTCTCCTCCTGTAAACATTGTCCTTTACAAATCCCCAAAGGAAAAAGACCAGCGGCGTTATATCAGGTTATCTGGGTGGCCAAGGAATTGGACCTCCTCGCCCAATCCATTTTCCTGGAAAATGGTCATTCAAAGAAGTATGAACGATGGTACCCCAATGAGGTGGTGCACCATCTTGTTGCAAAATGACATGTGGCTGAAGCTCTTCTAGTTGCGGAAATAGGAAGTTTTCCAACATGTCTAAGTATACGACTGATGAGACCGTCTCTTCTGTAAAAAAGAAAGGCCCAATGACTCGGTCGTGCATTAGCCCACACCACACATTAATCTTTGGGGAATCCCTTATTGCCTCACGGTATTTATGGGGGTTTTCAGATCCCCATATGCGCACATTATGGCGATTAACAGTGCCAGAAACATGAAAGCATGCTTCGTCGAAGAACATTATGCGCTTCAGAAAATCAGCATCATCTTCTATTCTCCTTAGCATATCTATTGCAAAGGCCATCCTCCTAGGCCTATCGTCCGGTTCCAAAACTTAAACAATTTGAACTTTGTATGCATGCAGTCTTAATTTTTTCTTAATAACCTTGTACACCGTCGAAATTGGCATATCCAATTCTCTTGCCGCTGATCTCACAGATCTTCTAGGATTGTGTATCAATGTCTCTCTGACACGCTCAACATCAAAATCACATGTGCAGGGATGTCCGGAACGTTTCTTATCTGCGATACTTCCAGTTTCTAGAAAATTCTTTTTCCACCGCAAGATGCTGCTTTTGGATGAAGGATCCTTTTGGTAAATTCTTCTGCAATTTGTCTGTGCTTGCACTATCGATTTTGTTTCTATGAACCACCATAAAATCTGTGCTTTCTCTTGTGGTGTATGCATTCTCCTTAATATCCGCTCGAATAAAACATGACATACAAAAATAACATAGAACAAACACATCAAAAGTAAACATAACATTGCAATAGTTGCCAAAAACAAAAGAGAGAAAAATGCAATTAATAAGCAGAGGATATTTAGAAAAGTACAGATATTTAGACTGGAAAATGAAATTATCTGAAATTAACCACACGCGCAGACGATATTTACAAAAGTAAAGATATTCAAACCTGAAAAGGAAAATATATGAGTTATTCCACCAATAAATGCCATAAGTTTGTTTATATCTTCATTATTTTATGAGTTATTAAACATCAAAATGGGTCCGGGACTTTATAAACACCCTGTATTTTCTTAACGGTTGAAAATTCGAATAAAATTAATTAATTAAATTTAATTAATTAATTAATATTTGAAAAAACTGTATTAACATCAAATGTCATTCCCCTACAAGTTTAAAAAAATGTATTTGAACTTGAGTGGATGAATAATAAGTATTTTATTAACGATTGAAAATTTGAATAAGATAAATTTTTTTCCTCCCACATAAAACTAAAATTAATTATTTAAATTTAATTAATGAATTAATATTTGAAAAAAAAACTGTATTAACACCAAGTGTCATCCACTACAAGTTCAAAAAAATTGAACTTGAGTGGATGAATAATAAGTATTTTGTTAACGATTGAAAATGTGAATAAAATTAATTAATTTAATTTAATTAATGAATTAATATTTGAAAAAAAACTGTATTAACATTAAGTGTCATCCACTACAAGTTCAAAAAAATGTATTTGAACTTGAGTGGAGGAATAATAAGTATTTTATTAACGATTGAAAATTTAAATAAGATAATTTTTGTTCTCCCATATAAAACTAAAATTAATTAATTTAATTTAATTAACGAATTAATATTTGAAAAAACTGTGTTAACATCAAGTGTCATTCCACTACAAGTCTAAAAAATGTATTTGAACTTGAGTGGATGAATAATAAGTATTTTATTAACGATTGAAATTTTGAATAAGAGAAATTTTTTTCCTCCCATATAAAACTAAAATTAATTATTTAAATTTAATTAATGAATTAATATTTGAAAAAAAACTGTATTAACATCAAGTTTCATCCATTACAAGTTCAAAAAAATTGAACTTGAGTGGATGAATAATAAGTATTTTGTTAACGATTGAAAATTTGAATAAAATTAATTAATTAAATTTAATTAATTAATTAATATTTGAAAAAAACTGTATTAACATGAAGTGTCATCCACTACAAGTTCAAAAAAATGTATTTGAACTTGAGTGGATGAATAATAAGTATTTTATTAACGATTGAAAATTTGAACAAGATATATATAGGGGGAGTGTGAACTAATAGTAGGAATTGAAAAATAGTGACAAATAATTTATAAAGTCCAGTATTAAAAAATAAAAATAACAGCTAGGTCACAGTCATATTTTTTCAATAAATTTACCGCAATAGTGATTCTCTCCTCTATTATTGCTAAATATATTTATAAATGTTTAATCATATGTCTGAGTTATTAAAAGCTTAAAGTTATTTTTCTTTCAAAGAAATCTATGAATAACGAAAATCATATATAGAAACTTAATAGGATTTTACGTTGGTCATAATACATGAGCAAATCCGTGCTCGGAATAGATTTACTGCCCCACCTTAAGCTTGTTATGCAACATCCCAGGAACAAGTCTTTTCACAACATAGGTGAGATTCGATATAAAAGATAGTGGGGATAGTTTATTGGATATTGATAAACCCATCCGCATAGGTTTTGTAATTTTTCTCTTTATGAGAGACTAAATTGCAATAGTTTTTACTAAAAATATTTTCGTCCATTAATATTAAAAGTATTGATAGATAGTGTAGTTGGGCTCAGTTAAAACAAACTTCATGGACTATCAATACCTCTCTCCCTCTCCGCTTCTATGAAATTTTGTTTTAAAATTATGTCATTTTTTTTAATAATGCCATTTTAATCTTGTGTTTTTTGATTAATTTTGTGAAAATTATTTGAATAAAGAGTACTGTTATTATAAAATGCAAAATTAATTCACCCCCTTTTGTGACTGGATACATATTTTTTACTATTTACGTTATTCTTGTTTAGTGAGTTTCCTGTGTTATAGATTTTTTTTTGTGTACAATTTACGGGTTGTTGCAAAATGTTTCGTTATATTTTAATTATTATTCTGTCAGATTTTTCTGTAATATTATTAATAATATTTGGCTAAAACATTAAAACTTGACCAGAATAATAACTTGTATCTAAATGTAATTTTTGCTTGGAAGTTAGCAGATAATCATAGGCTTGATTTAAGAGGTCCTGATGTACCTTTGAAATGATAAAACTTATTAAAGATTTTAAAGCTTGTTATTTTAAAACTATATGACCACTTGTGGAAAACTTTAAAGGAATATTTATACAACACACCTCTTTTAAATTTTGTTTTTAAAACTTAAATATACTTAATTTTTGATAATTTTTAATTATAAACAGATTCATATTTTGCTATACAAGTGCAGGATAACGCTGACAAAACGCAGTCGTACGTGCTATATGTTTTTCTTCACTATTTACAAGGAAGGTTTCTAGAAGCGTATACTCAAAATATTTTGGAATATTCTTTTCATGTGGATATACCTGTATATAAAAAAAATTGTGCAGAATCTCATTTATACGCCCGTAAAAATATAATGAAAATTCCGTTATTAGGCAACATATCGCTGATTGGTGGCACAGTGAAAATTTGAAAAACACTAATTTGTATCTTTGACCATCCATTTGACGTTTAGGTAAAATGTATCCAAGAACTTTTCTACTCTACTCGCTGAACTAGTTTTAAAATGTTTAACTCAAATAAGTACATTTTAAAACTTCAGTTTTGACAATTATACAGGATGTCACATCTTATTGTTGACCAATAGCTATTTTTTTTTTAATAAAATCATGCGGGCTATCTCCAAAATAACCCATTTGAATAAATTGATTTTAAAAATTAATATTTTCTATTCTGTATAGGCCAATACTTAAAGAGGTTTTTTTTTTTTCCTCCAGTCTTTTGTTCTGAAACGAAATTTTGTATTCGGTTTTTAGGGTTCCGTATACTTAAAAAGTAAAAACGGAACCATTATAAAATTATATACTCCTGTGTCTGACTGTCACAGCCATTTTACTCGTAAACTATGGAACGTGGAAAGTTCAAGTTGGGGGAAGTAATAAAGACTATTGACCCACATATTTATAGATTATTAAACATTCACAAATATATTAAGGAAAAATGTAGAGTGGCTAATTAAGTTACTTTAAAAAAAAAAAAAAAAAAGCTTTTCTTTGCATATCGTGTGAAAGCTTTCGTAACGCTGAACTCAAAAATACATTTGCTTTTAATTTTAGGTATTATATTTTCAGCGATATCGTCGAAA
Organism: Maratus speciosus; assembly: GCA_963932465.1. Classification (NCBI taxonomy): domain Eukaryota; kingdom Metazoa; phylum Arthropoda; class Arachnida; order Araneae; family Salticidae; genus Maratus; species Maratus speciosus. The sequence continues at coordinate 396,576,980 of OZ010787.1, forward strand.
ATGTAGTGAAAAAATAATTCCTCACTCCCTCTATTTCCGAATCTACTGAAACTAAAATTATGAAAAAATTAGAGGTAATAGACTTTAATTTAAACCTTGCAGGAAAGCCATAGCGATTACCCTAGGTAACATATTTTTTGAGAAAAGCGCTTTTTACAGTTACACACAAATTTCGATTTGCAGGCATTCAGCAAAAGTGTTGAGGAGCGCTGGAGGTACCTATCATAGCAGAAGTATAAAAGCAATGTTTATAATGATTTTCGAAAAAAATCGTCGGTAATTAGCCGAGATATTAACCCTTAAAGACACGGACGGTTTGGACATACATTAGGTACCTGACACCTTAACTTGGACATACTCTTCTCAGTACTGTTATCTACAAAAATGGTATTTGCTGCTGGAAATTCTGAAAAAAAGACAAAGAGACATACAAATAATAAATTATAAGTAAAAAAAAAATATTTTTAAAACAAGCTTTCATTATAATGTACTAAAATGACATAAAAATCTCGAAAGCCAGTTAATTGAAATAAATGTATTTTTTTTAAAAAGAAATAAATTAAATTGCGTGTTTTTTTTTATCAGTTTGTTTTAAAAAATGAAATGGATTTGCAATTTTAAATCCAGCTACCTGGAAAGGAAAGAAAACCGACAAACGTCCTCGTGAGGAACCAAATCCCTTCACGCCCTGTACAGAACTAAGGAAGACGGCGCATTTAATAACCATGCAACGGTTCAATCTGAAAACATCAATTTATTTTTGAATCAATGACATTTACGTGGTTACATACCTGATGGCATTTACGTACCATAATTGGGAAAATACTCTTGACCCCTTGAGGGGTGGCGGGAGCAAATTTCATATATTTTATATATATACAGAATATTGTATTGTCACCAGTAATACGTCACACTACCAAAAATTATGTTAATTGTAGTACACGAAGTGTGTCAAAATTGGATTGAAAGATTTGAGACAAACGGTCACACAACACAAGTTAAAATAAAAGCTTTAAAAAAACATTAATTAGTTCGTATTATTTTTAAATGAATCTTGGAATGAATTCAACCATAGAATTACATGTGACTGCATTTGTCAAACAATGCATAGCTGTAGAGCAAAAAAAAAAAAAAAAAAAAAAAAAATTATTAATTCTGAAAAAAATGTAAATTTTTACTCGTTACTGGCTTTTAACCAAATGTTCTAACATTTACCTTTAACTTTTGAGGAAATTGCAAAAGTGTGTTGCAAAAGTGTGTTGATCAAAATATAAAAAAATCTAATATCTATAATTTTTGAAAATCGGATGTATAGTTTAATTACAGTGACAGTCAAAAGTTTCCGTTACATTACGGACAATGGGAAAAAAATATTTCAAATGCATTTTAATGATGTTAGAGCCTTTCGAACAGAAGGAAATTGATATGCATTTATGAAGTGCACTAAAATATACATTCAGTACAATATGCAGTGCAAAAAATAGTTATAAAACTTGTTATAGTACGAACTAGAGCTTATTAGGTTATTGACTGTCGACTAGGGAAATATTTCATTTGCCACGTTTGTCGTGCAATTTCCAACTTGTTTCGTTTATACTTAAAACCTCAAGGAAAATCGCTTCTAAAAATTAACTTCTACGAGACAATTCTCGGATGAATTTCAACATTACCTGAGAAACGCAATAAGAAGTTAATCATGTTATTGTTACACTATATGGCCAAAGGTGACCGGTCACTTGTGATTTTAGACGTTTTCTTAGGTATCTAGAAAAATACGTGAGGAATTATCTTGAAACTCCAGGTTTGTAAACAAAATAGTATAGGTCATATATTACCGTGACGATTTTTTCCCGAAACCCCATAGGGGACCGTCAACAAATTGAAAAAGAACGAATATCTTTTGGACAACCCTGTAAAAACTAACATAGCAAAAGTGTTCAACACAGTAGATTAGGATTAAGTGTCTTATTGCAATAAACCGGGTTCATTTTTATGAGAATAGCATGTATATTCGTAGAGAAATTAAAGTTTTTATAAAAAGTCCCAAATTTTGCCAAGCTTTTTGCTTATAATTTGTAGAGTTCTTAATATAAAAAAAGTTATTTTCAGAAAATTCGAAAAACAACACTGTACACAATACTCTGCAATCAGAATTAAAAAATAATAAAAATTGGATGAAAAAACTGAGCAGGTTTACTAAAAAATATTTCACTGCGCATGCGCGAATGCAATCAAAATATAATATGCATAATGTATTAGCTAGGTGTATAGAGCAACTTTCGTGAAAGACTCAAAAACATAGCTTGAAAATTCTGAAAATATTCGTTGATAGAATAAGCTCGAAATCCGTTGTTCCCAAAATGAAGCAAACATATGAGGGGCTGTATCCAAACACAGTAATACGTGTAATATTGTGTATGCTATATTGGCACTAATTAAGGGATATATGGATACAACCCCTCATCTTTTTGCTTCATTTTGGGAACAACGGATTTCGAGCTTATTCTATCTACGAATATTTTCAGAATTTTCAAGCTATGTTTTTGAGATTTTTACAAAAGTTGCTCTATACACTTAGCTAATACATTATATACATTACATTTTGATTGCATTCGTGCATGCGCAGTGAAACACTTTTTAGTAAATCTGCTTATTTTTCATCCAATTTTTATTATTTTTTAATTCTGATTACAGGGTATTATGTACAATATTGTTTGCCATATTTTCTGAAAAGAACTTTTTTTAATATAAAGAACTCTACAAATTATAAGCAAAAAACTTGGCAAAATTTGGGACTCTTTTTATAAAAACTTTAATTTCTCTACGAATATACATGCTATGTTCATAGAAAAGAACACAGATTATTGCAATAAGGCACTTAATCATAATCTTCTGTGTTGAATGCTTTAGCTACGTTAGTTTTTACAAGGTTATCTAAAAGATATTCGTTCTTTTTCAATTTGTTGTCGGTCCCGTATGGGGTTTCGAGAAAAAATCTTCACGGAAATATATGACCTGTACTATTCTGTTTACACATCTGGAGCTCCAAGATAATTCCTCATGTATTTTCCTAGATATTTAAGAAAACGTCTAAAATCGCAAGTGATCGCTCACCTTTGGCCATATAGTGTATTTATTTATTTTGCAAAAATATTATCTCGTTTTGAACTTTTAGGGTTTGACATTATGTCGTAATCCTAATAACGCATAAAATGGCTTCCACTATTTTACTTACTTATGCTTTAACTTTAATCCTTTGAAGTACCGTGTTGTATTATTTATACAACTTAATTTTATTCCTCAACTGCCAAATTTGTACTAATAATTTTGAATAAACTTTTGCTTTCATAATGTAATAAATTGAATAAAAACATTTAAATATTTCCAAATAAATTTGTTTGTAAACTCTGGTGACAGTCAATAAATTCAAGATTTTAGGAACGTGATTACTTTGCCCATGAAAGAGTTGATATGCAAAGAAATTATTATTTTTTAATCAATATGCCATATTTTTTGTTCCAAATGCTCTGCACGAGAAATTATTTATCGTCCCAAGTCATTGCTCTGTCGTCAGAAATTATATAAATTACATAAATCTGGGAGATCTATTCTCAGGGCGCATTACCCGTGGATTGTTGTATACTTTTTCATAAACCATCATATATTTTCTTTTAGCTTCACTGTACAAAGTTTGAAATAACGTTACTCAATAAAATTGGTGGCAGCTATGCTGCCTCCAATTTTATGCAGTAATTTTACCGATATAACTGGTGTTACATTACACCATAATAATGTAAATTATGATATTTTCACATTACTATGGTCTGATATTACACCAGTTATATCAATTTAAATTACACCAGTTAAATCAGTTAAATTACTCCATAAAATTGGTGGCAACATGCTGCCACCAATCTTATCGAATAACGTTATATACCAACTTTTTACAGTGTTGGCAGACCGTCTTTTCGTACTTTAAGAACATTATTAGATGATAAAAAAATTTTATTTATTTTTTATTTTATTTGAACAGTATTCTCAAATTGAAACAGGGTATTTTCTGACTCATTCTTGAAATTATTTTTATTTGCAAATGCTTAAATTTGACAGGTGTTCGTATTCAAAAATATGAAATCGAATAGTTTCCCATTTTTCGATTAAGACAAAGGATTTTTCAAAAAATGCTTTCAAAATTGGAATTTTGAAGTAAATTTCCGGACATCAGAGAGTTGGAAAAGTCGTCATGAGAGAGCGAAGGCTTAAAACTCGTGACGTTAGAAAATAATCGAAAAAGGAAAAACGTTAACTATATTTTGTTCTAAATCACTTCAATTATTATGCCTGCCAATTTCATACTATTACGTTTAAGAACCGTGAACGTGTAAGACTGTTTTGCGTTGTTCAGCGCGAAAAAAATATTTTCGGAAACCGCCTTAAGCTACAGAATATATATATATATATATATATATATATATATATATATATATATATATATATATATATATATATATATATTCATTTATTATCTCTGTTTTCATATCTTTATTTTAGTGTATGTGTATAAAGCGTGCATGTAGTACCCTATTATTACACAAAGCCTTCACCTTTTGTGCAACTTAATATTGCCATTAAAAAGAAAAAAATATACATTGGTCATCAAAATTAAAGGATAATGAAGAAAATATGCTCACTAAGTTAATGTTGCAACCAATGCCCAATGTTGCAATTATTTATGTTAATTAAATACTATTGAACTCAAAATTGCACTTCCACGCATATGTTAGGGTCGGAAATATACAAATTAGATGATCGACAATGTAGTGCGCAATAGATGTATGTTGGAATTCTGGTCTGTAGTGTTGTTTAAAGTACATGTGGTGTCTGTGTGTGTGTGATCAGTATTCATTAATTATGGCTCAAAGGCACCATTTAAGTTAATATCAAAAGTGGCGAATAATTGGTAAAATCGAGGAAGGTCAAAGACAAATGGCGGTCGCCCAAGATTCGACTGTCATACAAAGTGTCATATCAAGAGCTTCGAGCCGCTTTTTAAGCACTGTATCCGTTGATACACAGTCTGGTCAAGGGAGACCAAGAGCAACAACTGCATCCGAAGACCGTTTTTTGTCATTGCGACTCGACGAAACCGCGAAGCGACTACAAGAGATTTGGTTTCAGACGTTCAGGCTGCCACAAGAACTCAAATTAGACGTTCTACAGCTGCACGAAGGCTTAACGAGGATGGACTGCATGCAAGAAAACCAAAAGTTTGTGTCTCACTCACTCTAGCTTCCCAAGGGGCCCGTTTAAAGTGTTGCTGTCGTCATGTTCAATGGAGCCAAGAAGACTGGGCTCGAACGGGATATTTCACTGACAAGGGAAGGGCAAGTTGCGTCTTCCTTCATCTCTTCAGATCAAAACACGTCTAGAATCAGTGTTCAGGTTATATCTGGACTCGTCAGTAAAAAATACTCGAGCCCAGTCTTCTTGCCTCCATTGAACTTGACGAGGGCAACAGTTTAAACGGGCCCCTTTGGAAGCTGGAGTGAGAGGGACACAAACAATTGGTTTTCTCGCATACAGTCCACCCTTGTTAAGCTTTCCTGTAGCAGTAGAACGGCTAATTCGAGTTCCTGTGGCAGTCTGAATATCTCAAACCAAATCACTTGTAGTCGCTTCGCGGTTTCTTCGAGCCACAATGACAAATAATGGTCATCAGATGCAGTTGTTTTTCTTGGTTTTTCTTGACCAGGCTGTCTATCAACGGGTCCAGTGCTTAAAAAGCGGCTAGAAACTCTTGATATGACACTTTGAGGGATGTTCATATCTTGGGCGACCTCCATTTGTTTTTGACCTTCCTCGAGTCTACCAATTATTCGTCACTTTTGACTTTCACTTAAATGATGCCTTTGAGCTATAACTAATGAATATTGATCACATTCAGACATCACATTCACTTTAAACAACACTACAGACCAGTATTCCAACATACGTCCATTGCGCACCACATTGTCAACCATCTAATTTGCATATTTCCCACGCTAACATATGCGTGGAAGTGCAATTTTGTATTCAATAGTATTTAATTAACATAAACAATTGCAGCATTGGGCATTGGTTGCAACATTAACTTAATGAGCATATTTTTTTCTCATTATCCTTTAATTTTGATGACCAGGGTATTTACTCAGTAAATCAGAGACCATGGTCTTTGTAAACTACATATCAAACAATTAACTACATTTTACTTAATTATTTACGACTCATTTTATTTATTTATTTATTTTTAAAAAGTGCAATATATTAATCATTTTGGAAATAATCGGCAGTTACTTCATCATCATTAGTTAATAATGAATCTGATGTATTATCTGGCTGAAATTTGTGAAGTATTTGCAGAACCCGATTAGGTACCCTGAGGCTATAGGCAAAGATTTTATTTCAAGTCCCCTACTCAACCACTTCTTCTATAAGTAACACCCGATGAGACCTATAGGTACGAGCCTACTGTGCCTAGGTGATAATTAGGCTCAATTTCTGATGTGTATGTTATGTGTTTTAAAATTGAAGAAAAATATTCCGAAATCGATATGATTATTACAAGCTCCAATTTTCTTGTAGAGTGAGTTTCTTGCAACAAGTTTTAGCTTGGAAAAACGTAAAAAAAAAGGTTTGTTTCAATAATCACTGAATACATGAACTTACCAAATGACATATAAATACATGATTACCTGTCTGAAATTCATGCCTTCGATGGATGTTATAAGTTTCTAAGTTAATTAAAAATCCATGGATTAGAATGTGATTATCGCAATGTTGAATTTTCCGGTAAGATGAACTTCGTGCAATCGTTTAGACTCAACAAATACAGTAGAACCTCGTTAACGCGAACATTCAAGGGGAAACTTTTTTTGTTCGTGTTAAAAGTAGCTCGTGGTATCCGAACTTAATTATTACATTACATACAACTGCGGTGGGACAATCGGAAACAGTTCGTGCTAAAAGTAATTCGCGATAAGCGTGTTCGTGTTAACGAGGTTTGACTGTAACAAAAAGGTTCAAAACTAACTGAATAAATAAATTTAATAACTGATATATATATATATATAGATAGATAGATAGATAGATAGAAAGATAGAAAGATTGATAAGAAATTAAAATTAAAACAAAATTCTAAATCCGTATTATTTGTGCCCAGAGAAAATGGATAAAAAATACTTATTAATGTAATAAATGCGGATATTATACGGAATATTTAGAATTAATTAATTGAAAGATTTTATCAGACGAAATAAAACTAAGTATAGACTCTGATTTTTCAACCGACTGAAATAGTTCCTCAGTTGAAAAATTACAACTCGTATATTCTATTTACCAATTAGAATAATTGTGTTAAAATTAATGAAGTGCAATTACGTATACAGCGTTTACTTGGAGTTCCGTTACCTGCGATTTATTTTGTTGAGTTGTTTCAGATAACAGACCATATATCATCATTAAAAAGTTTTCTGAGTGAATTGTGCCCCCTAGATTTGTCTCAGTCGGCGGAGCATTAGCAGCTTAAGCCAAAAGTCCCTGGTTCATATCCTGGCCTGGATATTTTTTCACTCAGTTGGAAAATTACAACTCATATATTTTCCATTATTTATAAAACTATCATAGCGGTTTAAGACAGATCACAGCTCATCCATTATCTTAGAAGTGCCTTGATTTTATTACCCCTCTTTATTTTTTCTTCTCAACCTTTCTTTCACCTGCCTTTCTTTAGATTTTTTCTTTGTAGTACTTCGTAAGTGAAACTCAGCTATCTCACCGCTCGTGCTTGTAATTTAAAACATGGATATTTTTTATGAATTCTTCGTGTATTACCCGTGTAAGTGTTTAGTTTTTTCATCTCCTTCTGAAAATATTTTGCTTCTTATAGAATTATGTATTAAAGAATAAAAAACGCATTGCTATGTTTTCAAATTTGTGGTTAAAGTCAAAATGAAGGATTTATTCTAAATCACTCATTTTTTAAACTGATTAACCTTTAACTGACCGGTCTCATGTTACCGGTCTCACAAACCGCTGTTTTTTTAGGGTTTCTGACGAAACACTATTCGTCTCGCTCCTCTGTCTGTCTGTCCGTCACAGATCTCGTTCTCAGAAACTATATATATTGGAGACTTGAAATTTTGCATACTTATAGCTGAACACCTCACATAAACGACAAATCCTAAAATTTTGAAAAAGTCTTATATTTAACCCTCTGGGCTCCAACTTGTGTATTTTAATCTTTTTGTTTTAACTGAGCCCCTAATTAAGTTGAAGACTTAAAATTTTGCATACTTATAGCGGAACACATCCCATCAAACGACAAATCATAAAATTTTGAAAAAAGTCTTATATTTAACCCTCTGGGTTCTAACTTGTGTACTTTAATCGTTTTGTTCTGAGCCCCTAATTAAGTATAAGACTTGAAATTTTGTACACTTATAGCTGAACCTCTCACATCAAACGACAAATCCTAAAATTTTGAAAAAGTCTTATATTTAACCCTCTGGGCACCAACTTGTGTATTTTAATCTTTTTGTTCTAACTGAGCCCCTAATTAAGTTGAAGACTTAAAATTTTGCATACTTATAGCGGAACACATCCCATCAAACGACAAATCATAAAATTTTGAAAAAAGTCTTATATTTAACCCTCTGGGTTCTAACTTGTGTATTTTAATCTTTTTGTTCTGAGCCCCTAATTAAGTTTAAGACTTGAAATTTTGTATACTTATAGCTGAACCTCTCACATCAAACGACAAATCCTAAAATTTTGAAAAAGTCTTATATTTAACCCTCTGGGCACCAACTTGTGTATTTTAATCTTTTTGTTCTAACTGAGCCCCTAATTAAGTTGAAGACTTACAATTTTGCATCCTTATAGCTGAACACTTCACATCAAACGACAAATCATAAAATTTTGAAAAAGTCTTATACTTAACCCTCTGAGCTCTAACTTGTGTATTTTAATCTTTTTGTTCTGAGCCCCTAATTAATTTTAAGACTTGAAATTTTGCATACTTATAGCTGAATCTCTCACATCAAACGACAAATCCTAAAATTTTGAAAAAGTCTTATATTTAACCCTCTGAGCACCAACTTGTTTATTTTAATCTTTTTGTTCTAACTGAGCCCTTAATTAAGTTGAAGACTTGCAATTTTGCATACTTATAGCTGAACACCTCACATCAAACGACAAATCATAAAATTTTGAAAAAGTCTTATACTTAACCCTCTGAGCTCTAACTTGTGTATTTTAATCTTTTTGTTCTAACTGAGCCCCTAATTAAGTTTATGACTTAAAATATTGCATACTTATAGCTGAACACCTCACACCTCACATCAAACGACAAATCATAAAATTCTGAAAAAGTCTTATATTTAACCCTCTGGGCTCTAACTTGTGTATTTTAAGCTTTTTTTTCTAACTGAGTCCCTATTTAAGTTGAAGACTTAAAATTTTGCATACTTATAGCTGAACACCTCACATCAAACGACAAATCATAAAATTTTGAAAGTCTTATACTTAACCCTCTGAGCTCTAACTTGTGTATTTTAATCTTTTTGTTCTAACTGAGCCCCTAATTAAGTTTATGACTTAAAATATTGCATACTTATAGCTGAACACCTCACACCTCACATCAAACGACAAATCATAAAATTCTGAAAAAGTCTTATATTTAACCCTCTGGGCTCTAACTTGTGTATTTTAAGCTTTTTTTTCTAACTGAGTCCCTATTTAAGTTGAAGACTTAAAATTTTGCATACTTATAGCTGAACACCTCACATCAAACGACAAATCATAAAATTTTGAAAGTCTTATACTTAACCCTCTGAGCTCTAACTTCTGTATTTTAATCTTTTTGTTCTAACTGAGCCCCTAATTAAGTTTAAGACTTAAAATATTGCATACTTATAGCTGAACACCTCACACCTCACATCAAACGACAAATCATAAAATTCTGAAAAAGTCTTATATTTAACCCTCTGGGCTCTAACTTGTGTATTTTAAGCTTTTTTTTTCTAACTGAGTCCCTATTTAAGTTGAAGACTTAAAATTTTGCATACTTATAGCTGAACACCTCACATCAAACGACAAATCATAAAATTTTGAAAAAGTCTTATACTTAACCTTATGGGCTCTAACTTGTGTATTTTAATCTTTTTTTTTCTAACTGAGCCCCTAATTAAGTTTAAGACTTAAAATATTGCATACTTATAGCTGAAAACCTCACATCAAACGACAAATCACAAAATTCTGAAAAAGTCTTATATTTAACCTTCTGGGCTCTAACTTGTGTATTTTAAGCCTTTTTTTCTAACTGAGTCCCTATTTAAGTTGGAGACTTGAAATTTTGCATACGTATAGCAGAACACTTTCGATCACATCACTTTTCGATCAAAAATCATAAAATTTTCAAAAAGTCTTATATTATTTACCCACCGGGCTCTAACTTGTGTATTTTAAGCAATTTTTCTAACCTCCCCCCATTGCACCCGGTGGGTACTTTTCTAACTTTTGCCGACACCACTTTGACCACTCTTTCATATTATGCACATAGCCTTACCTATTTCAGTTCCATTTTTTACCACCAGGGGGCGCCTACCTATCTCGGGTGCTATAGACCCGATCCCCTCGACTAATATACCTACAGATAGGTTGTAAAACGGAGTTTCGTTCGGATAGAGATCTATGTAGAATAGAGTGCGCCCACTGGTTGCGAAATGTGGAACTAACAGATTTCACAAAAGGATAAAGTGTTTTGAAAGGAATATTGAACAAAACCCTCTGTGCGATCTGAGATCACACTTACCCACTTGTTCAATTTTTAGGTAACTTTCAGTTTAACTACAAACACTACCACAATTTTGTTTCATTTGGAACTTTAGTACTATCACCAGAGACTTTTGAATAGGTGAATTTTAATTATAACTGCCTTGTACAAAAAGTTTAGTACAAAAACACCACACCATCCTATGAGTTAATCGCGCCTTTTATTCATCTTTCGATCTCACGGACCACTTCACAGTAGTTGTGTGACAATTTCTGTGACATCAGTTAAAGGTTAATTTGTTATTCTCTATTATTTAAAAACTATCTGAGAGGTTTAAGACAAATCATGCGAGCTCATCCATGGACTTCAGCAAGGAATTGATTTTTCTTTCCCTCTCTTTCGAATTACCACATAATTTTTTAATCTAGCTTTTTCCAATCTAGTATTTCGTACATGGAACATAGCCATATGTTCCCCATATATTCCCACGCATGATTGTAATTTCAAATAGGATTTTTATTAAGAGAATTCTTTGTCCATAACTTGTGTAAGTGATTAATAGTGGTTAGTGAAGACACTTTTCTTCTTGAAGAATTATTAACGATTAAAACACGATCTATTGTGTTTCCAAATTTGCGGTTAAAGTCAAAACAAAAAAGGGCTCACGGATAATCTTTTTAAAAATACATTTATTAGTCATTCTCTATTAGTTATAGAAACCTTACAGCCGGTTTAAGACAAATCACTGATAATCTACTGACTTGAGTAAAGAGATGATTGTTTTCACCTTCTTTTGTTGTGTTACTATATCTGTCTTTCATCTACCTTTCTCTAATCTACTATTTCGTACGTAGAGCACAGGCATCTCAGTACTCATGCTTGTAATTTAAAAGAGGATATATTTTGTTGTTGTTGTTAAGAATTCTTCGTACAAAACGAAGAGAAATTGGTTAACTTGTGTAATTGGTTTATTTTTCCATCTCTTACTGAAAATATTTTGACTCTAAAATATTATTAACGACTTCAAAATGATTTATTATGTTCCCGAACTTGTGGTTAAAGTCAAAGCGCGTAAGATGGGGCCAGCGCGCTGAAAACCAGTTACTGGTGCACCATCAGTGTGGGTCATCGCGTAGAAAGGGACGCACGCTTCAGAATTAAGACATTAGGAGAGAATTGCGCGTCGAATGTTTTAAGCAGCGTTGTTGAGGGTTAATAGCAGTGATGAAGACGTCAATTGCCAGGGTGTGGTTTTAGTCCCTGTAGGCAGCAGATGCGAACGATCCGACGCTGCGGTAAAAACCTGTTTGCCTATGCTGTAAGCGGGGAACCCCGGGCAAGAATATTTGCTAAATTTCTTACTCAAAGCATATATTTTAGCTGCGCCTCATCCTCCGTATATAGGGATCAAACGATAAGATGTCTCTTTAATAAATAATTAAGTCTCTGATCCTTCAAAAGTGAAAAAAGAATGTTTGTTGCCTGATCTCAAATGAAAATGGGGCGCTATTCATTTAACCTTTGTGGGTGGAGCTGCAAACTAAAATATCCGTTTTATGAAAAAGATATGTATATACACCCACACATATATGTTTATATAACTATTAAAAATATATATTTGACTAATAAGAATGAATCGAAATCGTTTTTAAAAGAATTTTAAGATAAATGATAAAATGAGATTGTAGCAGATTTTACGAAATCTAAATTTTAGCGAGATTGTAGGTAGACTGCAAATTTAGAAAATATTTTATTTTTATTTTATTTTTTTAAGATTCAGATAATTATTTTGTATACAAAGTATTTTTCAGTTACTTTTCGTGTGGAGGTATGCAATATCATCTTAATTTTTAAATAAATATTTGAAACAGTTTACAAACTCTAAATTTCATCTAATCCCAGACAAACTGGATTTACAAATTATTTTTTTAAATTTTATTCAAAGAAAAAAATTACAAAATTCTTATTGTATGCATTCTATTTTAAGTTAATTTTTTGTTAGCGTATACATCTTCATCCTTATTAGTAGTGATTTAACCGAAGGTGATGAAAGTTAAAGGTAAGTTCTTTCATACTGCATGCAAATTCTAACATCCTTCCCCTTTTTTTAAAGGTAAGGATATTCACTTGGTTTCGAATGTCCAGCTTCAAAAAGAAGTAGGTGAAAATGCAGGTGGACAGTCGACTATGCTCTAGCAATTGATAAGATGGACCCCCATTTTGGTAAGTTTATGTAGATTTTTGCTATTCTTTTTTTATGTCTTCATCTTTCCTAAAGCAGATTTTGAAATACTCGTAATCAAATGATCTTCCTAAATCTGCATATAAATAAATCCCTCCGATCCTCCGTTTAGTGCGTATTAATAGCTTACTGAAACGGCTTGTATTAAATGAGACTTTGACCATCTTAATGGTATTTACATAATGGTACGGCACATACTCACTGTCCTGCTGTCTACATGTTCCATCGTCTCAAAATTCACCTCCTCTTGTCATCTGAATAGATGGTCATAATGTGAAGTTTCAAAAAATAATCAGCGATGACCGCGATGACCACCTCGGGAACTCAGCTTTCGCTTTAGAGTGTTAGTGCAATCCCGAGGGGTAGATCAAAAAATAATCAACTAACTAGGAGTATTTTTTGTCTACAGTCGGTGCCTCACTTGGGCGTCTTCCAAAAAAGCTACCAAAGTCCAATAAAAGTATACCTGGTCAAAACTAGGGTGGTCGAGCAGGGCATATGCCTCGTGTACCAAAGTAAAAGGAGGCGCCAAAAGAAGGTTTGTTTTCGCCGTTCGGTACAAATTCCAAGTAAGGAAATTTGGACATAAAAAATCATGCAATTGGACAATCCAATGTAAAAATGTGTTCGTTAATCTTATACTCTTTGCTTTGAACAGGCAGTTTTTCCATTAAGTGACCCATAGGTGAGCCAAAGCAATTAGGCATTTGTAAGTGAGATGAAAGTTCCATTCGTTCAAATTTATGATTAAAATATAAGTTAATATAAAATATTCAAAAACTTTTTCTCTTTATGGCCGATTTAAATATTGTTTTGTTAATTTGAATTTGATTATATTTAACTATGCACATTGTAAGTACGTACGTGTTCCTAAGGGGCACGTGAGTTTTCTTTGCCTAGGAGCGTCATGTACGTTTGCATTTTAAAGCATAGGATAGCTGCTGCCACCTGGAATGTGAAATCCAGGGTAAACAAGGGCAGTCTACTCAGCAGTAGCCGAACATATGGTCTTTTATGTGGATTCTTTCTGTGGTACTCCGATAAAGTTGCCTTATGTAGAAGACTCCTGAGTATTCAGAGAGGTTTTTTGCTCTGTGTCCTTAAGTTTTAAACACGGTGTCAAGGCCAACCGATGTGTTGACTGTTGAACATCTTGTCTGTGATTCTATGCCTAAACCTTCGTGTTAAATCAGATTGTCACTTCGTGTCTCTATCACTAGATGAGGTAAGAACTTTGAAGGTAGCAGACTCAGTCCGAATACGGTAAAGCTCTGTAACCACGTAGTTCGACTTGAGAATAGCTGGATAATACCATGGGCTTCAGATCTCGCCCGAAACATGCCGTATACATACTTTACAGATGGATCAAAGGTTGAGAAAGGAAAACCGGTTTTCGATTGCCTCCTTGGTACCAAAGATAGGATAGTTAAAGAAAAGCAATTTTGACTGACCGATGGAGCGAACGTTGGTCCATGCGATCAAGAAGGCAATTTCTGTCTCAGTGAACCTGATGAGTTTTCCGATTCGAGATTGTTGCTACAAGCGCTTACCTTCCAGGTGCTACGTCAAAGGGCAGTAGCTGACATGAGAGATCTGGTTATATGTAGTGGAATCAAAATCCATATGCACTGGATTTGAGTCCGTGTTGGGATTAAAATGAGCGAGTGGATTTTATAGCCAAGGCTGTTCCAGCTCTTTCTTCCATCGATACATAGATTCACTTTCTAGCTGCCCGGTAAAATGAGTTCTTTGGCCACGCTATTGCTTCCTGGCAAAATAGGTGAAGTTACTTATGTAATGTCTTCTGGCGTATGAGATATTCCAAAGAGTTAGTACTTGGTGGCTGGAGAGACTGCTATATTAACCAGGTCTTGACGGGACATGGCGCCTTCGATGAATACCAAATTTACTTTTTGTGAGGTAATCCCGCATGCTTTTGTGGGTTAGGGAATAGTACGATCAGGCTTTGTCTCAATCTCTCTTCCGTGTGGAAATCTATTAGAGAGAAACCCAGAGTCGTTCCCATTAAATTGCTTGTCGATCTGTGACTTCTCTACTACAGTAGAAAGTGTTCGTCACTATTGTCAGCGACCTCCTTGCAAGGTACTGGGTCGGGTTGATGGACTCGAAGGAAGGAGCTCATCCTGAGCTCATCCTGAGCTCATCCTCGTCACTTGATCTCGAGGCCTTAGAACGCAGATCTTGAACGCTAATTGGGCTCACTCAGCACAATAGTTATCATGCTGACCACAAAATGCGGCGTTGCGGACGATATTCCAGTGCGGTCCAGTTGGGGTGGCCGTGTATAGCTTTCAGAATTTTCCTTGTATGGGAGAGAAAATGATAAGCCTGGCGTATCTCTAACGGTTCTTTGCGTGAGTTCACACGCTTCTCAATTAATCATATTCTGTAAATACAAACAGCGCTCTGCCTCATCATAGCAAAAAAAGAATAAATAAATCTTTTACCTTTTTATAGATATCCGTATTATCCGTATTCCGGTATGTCAGGAATCGTGGTGCGAATGTAAGTTTAATCATCATTTATTGTAGCGAGTGTGCACGGGTGTTGAACATTATGAAACTACTCCTTTTGATAGGAAAAGAAAGAGAGAAATTTAATTAAACATATTAAAGAAAGAACAGCGAAACATTTCACGTCCCGCTTGTGAGAGATCGCGATGGGAAGTGAGTTAAAAACATATTATCATCACGCATGTTACATCATTAATTTTAACAAGTATATGGATGTATTTTCGGCACTTTGATGCAATCGTCCAATTAATCATAATTGGGTATTTATATTAATGTCATATGGAAATAAAGTCCTACAAAAATGGTTCAGTGTAAAACAGTCAATTATATTGTTTTTAAGTTCTTTTACAAGCCAGAAAAACCATACGCGTTGACCATATCGCTAAAGTATATTACATATTTCACATGAAAGAAAAAAGAAAGGAAGTAGATGCAGTTTTTCTGTTTCTTTTCTTTTTATCTATCAGCCGCTAAGTGTTTTCACTTTGAACTGTTTAATGATGTTATTTTTCTGCAGCGAAGGAGGGGGAGAAAAAGGTTTCGAGTCTTTGATTTGGGGATTATACAATATATCTTCCATCAGTATGGGACGAAAATTTAGGGCACTTTCTTTTTAAAATTCCAATGATGAAGGCAGTCTTTCTTTCAGGAATATGGTCATGGCGGCGGCTTGAACGGTGGCTGCGTGGTCACTGCCTGAGCATTTGACTCTTGCATTGGTGGAGCCCATCCGATAGTTCGTTCTCCTGGAAGGTTCGCAATTGCTTCGACTGGGCCTCACGTGGTGTATTAAAGAGGGGATCGCTACATGATATTCCCTATTAAACTGAACTGGATCACTCGATCCTGGACCGGTGAACATCATATGTTTAAAATTTTGATGTTAGCAATATTTAAGAACGTGGTTATACACGTTTATATGAAATGACTCTAATACCGTGTCGAAAATATGACCAAAATGTGACTGCATCGTGATCAAATTTTCGTCATTGTTTTCACGTGACGTGGAAAATTGGCAGTATCCAAGTCACTGACGTCAATGCGCTCCATTTTGGGACGAATTGCAAGTGACAAAAAACAGATCACAGTGGCAACACTCAATGATGATCATCTGGCATTCATAAAGGTGTCACATATACGCACATTTTGGTCATTATTGTGACTGTTACGTTTATGATAATTCGTGGTGATCTAATGACGTTTTCATCGTTACCTGCCTATTAGGGACGTAAAGTAAAAAATAGCGATGAAACGAATAGAAAATTCTTTATATTTTCATGTGAATCATTTACATACAGGTAAGTCCTCTTAAGGTGCGCATACCGTGATTAAAAGGGACTTAGTAGAACTCTTAGTTATAATATTTAATATAATTCCTCTAATTTCTCAAATATTTAAGGAGAAATTTACACAGTAAATACATATTACTTATCGTACCTCACTAAGATGCCGGTTTTTAATTATTTAAAAAAACCTACACTCTAAGAAATTTCACCGCTAAATTACGGTCAGTGACTGGCAAAAAGTGTGCCAGTCACTGACCGTAAAAATAACATTATGACCGTAAAGCTGCCATGACCATAAAAATACAAGTTTGCCCGTAAATTTTTGCCCGTAAAATTTAAAGTCACTGGCCGTAAATTAACATTATGCCCGTAATAAGTTCCTTAATATTTTTACGGTCACTGGCCATATATTAACATTATGCCCGTAATAAGTTCCTTAATTTTTTTACGGTCATTGGCCATAAATTAACATTATGCCCGTAATAAGTTCCTTAATTTGTTTATAGTCACTGGCCGTAAATTAACATTATACTCGTAATAGGTTTGTTAATTTTTTTACGGTCACTGCTCTTAAATTAACATTATGCTCGTAAAAGTTATCTTCATTTTTGTATGTCCAGCGACCATAAATTAATGTGGTCCTTGTAAAACGAGTCTCATTAATTTAAGGATACCGCCCGTAAAATCAGCAAACCATTGGACCTACAGACAGGCATCAGCTGGGCAGTTCAGGGATTCCAGTGCACAGTTAGGGGACTATGCTGACATTGTTCAGCTTCCCTTTTTAAACAGTTATACTTTGCTGTACATCATCGTATAAATATGACTAGTATGAGTATTACAAATAATGTAAATTGATTATTGTGTGAAAACCGATTAGAATGCACATAGTTTTTTAAACATAACTAAAAGGCAGCTGGATGCAGCAAGCTGCAATCTATATTTAAAGCTTCTAGAAATCTACTTCTGTAAAGTATATGTGCCATTTATCTTTCAAAATTTACAAAAGCAGATAGTTTCAAAAAATATTTGAACTTTAACTTATAACATATTTGATTAAAAAAAAGCTTTCTAGAAGCTTCAAGTAACAGAAATTAAGAATTTATGTTCATTATATTCAGCAATTTGTGTTATGTTTAAAAAACTACCCAAATTGCAATTTCCCTATGATAAATAACAAATTCAACATGAAAGGTTTCAAACTTTAAACATTCATTAAATATGATAGAAATAATATAAAGGGTTAATTTTTATTTGTAAACAAACGTTTGAGAAAAGAATAAAATATGGCATTAAAAACCAGGCTATTACGAATCTGCCCACAATTTTTTCTTTGCATTCTCACACAATTTGTTTTATATGACAAAAATTATATAGATTTAAATAACTGGAATTTTTTTTTTTAAATGTCTTGTTATATTCATATAAACTTTAGACTATTTAAGCAGAAAATATATCTTGACAATCGGCAAGAAATAATTTAGAGTTCTTTTAGCCAAATTATTACGAAAAACAATCAGATAAGACTTAATGTGTACTTCAATTTTTTAATAAATATTGGTTTTAAAACTTAAATTTTAGTCAAATTTCTGACACCCCTGTTTGGTTATTAAGAGGTTTGTGTCCAGGTATTTCAAATTAATTAACAGAGTGATGATCATAAACTAATGGGGTACAATCTACTCGTTTTTCAGTAGATTGTGTTCCTTAATGCAATAAAATACCTGGATAAGAAGCACCCTTTATGTTGCAAACTAATTAGTTACTTTAGCCATTTAAAAATAAAATATTGAATTTAAACATTTCACTGTTTGCTTTCACCACTGTATTGTAATGTGACTGAAATTGAGATGTTCCACAAGACAATTATTAAAAATGAAAATGCGTGTTTAGGAATGTGAAGTGCAAAACATAAATACAATGAACTATGACATGGAACTATCTGAACAAAATACAAGATGAACATATTTATTTGAAACTGATAAATTGAAATATGAACTTGATTTCTTTTAAGTAAATTTTCTGAAAACTAATGGATATTTTTCATTTAAAATGATCACTTTCAGAAAAGCAGTAACATTTCTATAAATATGAACAGTAAAAACAACAAATTAAAAAATGACAAAAAAATTTATTTGAAACACGTATTTACACTAAAAATATAATTAAAATCTTCCATTTAGATGAAAAATCCTTTGTTATCAATGAGTAAGTTTTTTGGGTAGATGTCAACTCTTTCCGTATCTCTTTTCCATTTCAGAACCTTTGGATTGCAGATTAATTCTAAACAATGCCCTATAAAGAAAATATAACGAGAATAAATTAAAAAAAAAAACAAGCTTAAATAACTTAAAACAGAATTAAAGACAAACAAATTAAATGCATACTATTACACAAACTCATATATTAAGTGACTGCTTTGTATGCAACATGCTTTAACGATAAGAGGTTCATGAAAACTTTCAGAATTCTTTTTGGAAAAGGAGGTAATTTTAACTCAGTATGTTACACTTAAAAGATTACAACATACTGTCAATCCCCATTTTAAAAAATTATATTCCCAAATTTTATATATCAGATTCATTTTAAGAAAAGTTGGAAATGTGAGAATGAACTTCAATTACTCAAGACACTAAAATGAAGGTTAATACAAGTGCTCAGGGGTGGGGAATTTTTAGAAAATCTTACCAACCAAGGATTTATTTTACCCGCCAGCAAAATGCAATTACATTGCTATAATAAAATTTACATGATTGCAAAAATAGTTGATTACTATTGCTACTAATACATTTATCACATATACATTTTTTCACCCTGTAAAATTACAAAACATACACAGGAGAGAAAAGTTTAATAAAGAATACAACTTAGTACCGAGTTTACATCGCAGTAATTTTGAAAGTTATAAAATATAGCTAACTAGTTAAAAAAACAAAGTTTTTGGTATGGAGTTTTTTAAAGACTGCTTACAAATTCACTCGCCATGTCAGAAAATCTACTCACCAGTGGCAATTAAAATGATGTATTTCCCCAACCCTGCAAATGCTCCAGTGATAAATACAGGAAATTTCTATAATAGAATAGCAATCTAACAGAAGAAAGCAGTAACATTTGCTTAATACTGTAATTATTTAAATTATATGGTGCAATCAAAGTTTCCATTTGAGATTGCTGCTGCAGCGTATATGCAAATTAACACTTCGCCAAAGCGGCTATTAATAGCACTGACATTGAGGCAAGTGGTTATATTGTGGGATTAGTTTATTTTTTAAGTGTGTGTAAAAAATGCATAAGTGTGAACAATGGCGATGTTAGTACCAAATGTGTCTAAACAGGAAGAGTGAGCCAGTGGCACCAACTTATATGGGCCCATGGGGCCAGAGCCCAGCCGATTTTCAATCTCTTCTATTACTTATTTATTTTTCAATCTCTCAAAAAAAATTCTCCCGTCGATGTTCTCAAAATCTCTTTGTTTAAAAATACAGTAAGGATAGCTGTAACAGACACACCGTAGCATAGACTCCCCCCCCCCCCCCCTATTTTAAAAGACGTACAATTAATTTTCTCTTAAAAGAGAAATTTCCTCATTTTACCAGTGAGCATCAAGGAAGTGCACTCTAAATGAAATCTTAAATAAACTTGAAATTTGTATGATTTTATATCTTTAATTCGATTTTGTCTAATTGTAACGTAAGTGTAAAATAACTGCGGAGGGAAAAATCTGTTTAAAATATATTTAGCTGTAAAAAGCCTCGAAATTACTGCAACGAGAAATGGGATCAGGCGATATGTTTCTGATGACTACGTAATTTTCGGACTAAAATATTGATATTTAACTGTAAAAACCATACTTATACATATAACTTTTTTTCCCTACATTGAAATCCTAAGTGAATTTTTTTTTTTTTCAAACTTATATCTCACCCTTAAATCGGGCTATATGTGGATCAAGTCGATACTCTATCATTAGCTGAAAGTTTTTGAGCTATTTTATAAAATAAAGTATATTATACTCTTTTAATCAAAATATGCATAATGTTCATCCTGTGGCAAAAAAACTAACCATAACCAAGTGCAGCGTAACTGTAACTTAATTATAACCTAACTAACATAACTAAAACCCAACTGCATCCAAACCATGCATGCACTGAGTTTTTTTTTTTAACCCCACTCACACCTAAAAATTTGTAAAAAGATATACCTAGAGGCTCAAATAGAGATAAAATGAAGATTGATTTGAGTAATGTATATCTATTAATGCTGTTTTTAATTATAGGTCTATTAAATGTAGAAACTGTTGAATTAAGTTTTTAATACGGCCCCACCAGTGGCCGAGAGGTTCTGCTCTCGAAACTGGTAGACGGGAGGTGGTGGGTTCGATCCCAATCGCGCCCGTCGGCCTAATCGTTCGGAGTTTTCGTGGTTTTCTTCAAACCTTGGTTCTCCAAGCGTTAATACGGGTTAGGTTCCCTTAGAAAGACCTCCACGGAAGGCACTCCCCCCCCTTAGGGCCTATATCCCACGTGCAGATAATTGGCCGACATATATACAACCAACTAAGTTTTTAATACATATAAATATTACTTTTAAAGGCAACATTACTACATTAAGTTGATGGAAAAAACAGTTTTTATTTGATGTCTCCATCACCACTAACGCATAAAACTCGCCACAAAGAGAAAAAAAATACTAGAAATTCTAAAATTGCAGAGAGGAAAATTTATTATAGTAGGCTAAACACCAGGAGTCAGAGTCCCTTTTTGAGCGAAAAAATATAAGTCGGATCTGTTAAAATTCCTTGAGTCTGAGTCGTCCATTTTACAAGCGGGCTGCGGAGCCATAGTCGGGCTCATTTTTGAGCAAAAGTGTAATTCCCTGTTAAATTCCCGGAGTCAGAGTCGTCCATTTCCCCCACTACCTCGGCAGCCCTGCTAAAAACATTGTAAACAGCAATAAATTGCAGCATGATACAAAAAAAAAAAAAAAAAAATAAATAAAAAAATCTGACAAATGAAAAAACTAAAAATTGCATAAAAAAATTCATGAACAATGCAGAAAACCCTATTAATTGTTATTCATTGCAACATAACTGCTAATATTAATAAGTAAAGAACTTACCAATACATGCAATGAATGGTGTAACTGGTGCATCTTCACATACATCCACTAGGCTTTTGTCTTCCTGCAAGAATGAAGAAATTTAAATATAAATGTACAAACACAATAACAATAGAGTCGAAACACTGTATTAAACATTTCTCATGAAGGAAAATTTCACCTTGTTATTAGTAAACCTTATAACATACTTATAACTACTTAAAAGGTGACACAAACATATAAAAATATATTATTTAATGCAACCCTGAGATCTTTGGAACACAAATGCATTCATTTTCAATAGGAAAAGATGACTGACAATCAAAATACATTTTAAAAACAAAAACAACATAGTAGGCATGCGGAGTTCAGTCCATTTCTCTTCAATAATCCGTTTATAATATTCCCGCGATTTGGTATAGCCTAAATATTTTAAGACCTACTGATAATATGAACTTATCTTTTCACACCTCTGCAGAGAAATGGGCTGAACTCCGCTTGCGCATGCGTACAATGTGTTGTTTTTGTTTTTCAAATGTATTTCTATTAAGTTAGTCATCTTTTTCCTTTGAAAATCAACGCATATGTGTTCGAAAGATATCAGGATTGCATTAAATAATATTTTAATGTATTTTTATATGTTTGTGACCCCTTTTAAATAGTTATAAGTATGTTATAAAGTTTATAAACACAATAACTTCAAGCATAAAATTAGTTGATTTGTTCATGAACCATACCATGAGTTAAATTTTTGCTACATAAATTTTTAAAAGTTAAGAAAATTACATCAAATTAATAAAAATCAGTTTTATAAATTTATGAAAAGTAATTATGAAACAAGAAGCACAATTAAATTTTCTTTCATTCTTAAATCACACATTTCGTCTATCGAATGTGAAGAAATCGTGAATTTCGACAGTTGGCTGTAGAAAATTTCAAATCTCGTCATTTGACCCATGGAGACCACCAATGCCAGCGAAAAAATCTCGAACTTCGCCAATCAAACTCAAAAAAAAATCTCTAATTTTGTCAATCGAACGAGGAAAAAAAAATATCGAATTTTGTCAATCAAACGCGGAAAAAAATATCGAATTTTGTCAATCGAACGGGGGAAAAAATATCGAATTTTGTCAATCGAACGCGGAAAAAATATCGAATTTTATTAATTGAACGCAAATGAGTCTCGAATTTTGTAAATCGAACGCAAATGAGTCTCGAATTTCGTCAATACGCGAATAAGTCTCGAATTTTCGAACGCAAATGAGCCTCGAATTTTCGAACGCGAATGAGTCTCGAATTTTATTAATTGAACGCGAATGAGTCTCGAATTTTATTAATGGAATGCGAATGAGCTCGAATTTTGTAAATCGAACGCGAATGAGTCTCGAATTTTGTCAATACGCGAATAAGTCTCGAATTTTCGAACGCGAAGGAGTCTCGAATTTTCGAACGCGAACGAGTCTCGAATTTTCGAACGCGAACGAGTC